>VIBL01000066.1:1200000-1800000 GCA_008271625.1 Lutraria rhynchaena
TCTATGTTTATAAATTCAACATGATAATTAAACTAAAAAAGCATGTTAGTAATAATGGTAATCATTAGCCTGTCACTGTTGTGTGTTCAAATTCCACCCGAGACCATAAACATTTCACATATGATGAAGCTGTCCAATTGACTTGGGGAAGGTCGGTGGTTCTACCTAGGTGTACTCGTGGGGTCTTCCTCTATAGTTAAAACGAGTTAGTCACTAAATGACCATGGCTGTAGGTGCAACACTTAACCCCAGTAAAAAAATATCACTTTCTGTATCATTTTCAGACGTAGAAATGCCTGAACATGACCTAGAACCTCCACGATTCAGTCGCCGTGCTCTGGAACGAATATTAAATGACTGGACCGCAGTGAAGGCTATGCTACTTAGCGGGATGCGTCATAAACGTGGAAACAATCCGGACGTCGTGTATGAGGAACAGTTATATCTCGAGAGTCAGAGCGGTACAGCTAGGCTGGACAAATTTACTCATTGTTTGCTGGTCAAATGTAGTGTGGAGGTAAATAAATAGTCTTGAATGTTAAGTTTGTTACATTTGTTTTAAACCTTAAAATTTTCAGAAATACATTATTTTTTGTTTCAATTGCATTCATTTAAAACATTTTAAACAATGTAAAATAATTTTAAAAGCTGTTAGTAATAAAACAAAACAAACATTCTTATTTACCTTTATTTTATCCATATTTTAATGGAATAAAAAAGGATTTGTTGAAAGCAAAAATTATTTTTTACTGTATCCAAGTATTCTCTATATTTGGGCTCACTATAACTGTGTATGACTGTTTTGTGAATCATTTATATATAATGCAATAATTATATAGATGCTGGACACATTGTTGACAACTTTGATTGGTGAAATGAGAAGTAAGACAGAAGTTAGGAAAGTGGAAGCTAAAATGGTTGCTAGGAGATTTATACGTTCAGTGGCTCGTATATTTGTTGTACTTAACATTGAGATGACCCCTAACTCAAGTAAAAAGAAAAGGTATCCTTAATTTCTCATACTTTGATGTATGATACTAAAATGTGTGTTTTGAAATGATTTTTTAGTCTTTTATATTCTATTCCTACACTTTCTAGCTATATGTTATATTTTTTATCCTTTTATAATTGTATAAAATCTAAGAAGAATTTAGTGTCGGCAGGAAAAGAGTTTCCTCTATGAACCCATTAGTTTTTTAATGTACTTTACATCTTGAATAAAATGACCACTTTTTGGAGTTCTGATGGTCAGCATAATGACCACTTCCAGGACTTTTGGTGATTTGAATTATTTCTAACTGTGGTTTTACTGTATATAATAACCACTTCCAGGACTTTTGGTGATTTGAATTATTTCTAAGTGTGGTTTTACTGTATATAATAACCACTTCCAGGACTTTTGGTGATTTGAATTATTTCTAAGTGTGGTTTTACTGTATATAATAACCACTTCCAGGACTTTTGGTGATTTGAATTATTTCTAACTGTGGTTTTACTGTATATAATAACCACTTCCAGGACTTTTGGTGATTTGAATTATTTCTAACTGTGGTTTTACTGTATATAATAACCACTTCCAGGACTTTTGGTGATTTGAATTATTTCTAACTGTGGTTTTACTGTATATAATAACCACTTCCAGGACTTTTGGTGATTTGAATTATTTCTAAGTGTGGTTTTACTGTATATAATAACCACTTCCAGGACTTTTGGTGGTTTGAATTATTTCTAAGTGTGGTTTTACTGTATATAAATGTTTATGTTGTTTTCAGTCCGGGGATACCATCATGTCAGCCTCTTGGTAAATGTAAGAGAGCTTTTCAAGCTTTGATCAACATTGCTGTAGAAGAATTGTGTGAGATTGCTAACTCTTTGATAGCCCCTGTTAGATTAGGAGCAGCCAGACCCACAGCCCCTTTCTCGTTAGTTGTGGCAAACGTGGAAGCTGTACAGGTTAGTGGTAGCTTTAGTCTCTCCATTCCTTCAACCTTGTACAAAAAGTTTCTGAAAAGATTAAAGATTATTTCTGCATTACACATGTATTATTTCCCACCATGCAATTGTTGACTGTTAGCTTTTCTCTGTCTGATTTGTAGTAATTTTCATGCCAAATTCATTAAATATCTAGGATGTACTGAATCTGTTGAATTTGATAGTATATTTATGATATTATGATATCCAGCCAGATATTTTTAAACCCACACTGCTACCATCTTGTAGTTTATTTGATTATTGCTAAGCGCAGCTATGAATTAAATTAATGCTTCAGTGTAATCATTTATGAATTCCTGGCACACATTTCTTGGTTAAATTAACCAAACAATCCTCTGAAAGAAAACAATTTATTCACAGGCTTCTCAAAACTGCTGGAATACTTGTATGACATTTGGTCGGACAAAGTTAGAATTTCTGTCTGACCGAACGAAAATTCGTTGGACCGAATATATTATAAACAAGTGATAAATGCTGTATATCTTGCCTGACGGTCTGGCAACTTTCGGGAAACCTGTATTCATTATGGTTGTATTTCTCTTTCATTAGTGACCTTTGTTCACAGGTTTGACTGTGAACTGATATTTTTTATCTTGGTCCATATTATTTACATGTTTTTTTCATTGATTTTTTATCCCACAGGGAAGTGAAGAAATATTCAGTGTTGATCCACTGCCTCCTAAATCATCGTCCGTCGATGAATCAGCTCACTCGGTATCGTATGTTACACACAGTATGCCAGACAGAGATGTACCCAGTGATAGAGAGAATGTGGATCATGGTGACAGAGAAGAGGAAGAAATGCTACCTGTTGATATTGAAGAAGATGTAAGTTTTCTGTCCATTTGTCCATCTTTCCATCAGTCCACAAGTCCATCTTTTCATATATTTTTACATCAGTCTGTCCATCCGTATGTGTTTATAATTCTTTTATTAATTACTTTTGATTTCATGGATTTGAATACTTTCTCTATTTATAGTGAATTGTCTGGGGTTTGATTTTTCCCCCTTGCAGAGAATTTCCTTTTGACAGACTCTTTATTTTTAAATAAGGGTGACTCATGTTATCAGATCTGCTTAAGAATGATGTCCTTGTCCTGATCAATGGGTTAGGTATTCTCCTCCCCTTAAGTGTTTGTACAATTATACCCCTGAAGTATGGTTTATAAGATTTCCACTTCAGATCAGGGACTTTTTTTTACTTCTAACCATTCGTGTAGAGAAGTTTCAGTTATAGCTAAGTTCTGCTTACTGTCTTGTTATGTTTTTCATCCTTATGGCCTTTTAGTGTCCTACTTGTTATGTTGAGTCATACTTTTTTACTTGAAGTTTATTTCTTGTTTGGTGTGTGTGTTACAGATTGAAGTGGTTGGTTCCATGTTGATGGTTAATGATGATGGGAACCAGTCAGATAATGACGACCACCAATCAGAACACTCTGAACATGACCAGCCTCCGCCTGAACAAGATGATGTAGCAGAGAGTGACATGGACCTTGACCTTCTTGCTGAGTCAGAAAGTGACAGTGAAAGTATGCATAGCAATCAAGATAATGTCAGTGTTCAACGTAGTGCGGTTACTATGGCAACAGCTGGATCTGATGCTGGTATGTACAGTAAGTCTTTAAATTATGTCTTTTAGCTATTTTAATATATTTACTGTATTGAAGTATTCATTTTTATTGAATATGTCAGTTTGTTTGCACTGGTTAGAACTAACTAAGGGGTGGGTGATTAGGTCATTCAGTTATGAACTTGAGAAAATATTAGATGGTTATTGGCCAGATGTCCCAAAAGACTTGATACAAAAAATGATTTGCAAATGGTGAGTTTTCTTGAGGTATTAAACAGAGTTGATATATTTCTAGGTATGGGAAGCCTCGCCCACTTTTCTGACTCCGGTGAAACATCCAATCCTGAAGAAGAATATGAAAGTGAGGGCGGAGACAGTGAGGAGCATGAAGGGGAAGATCTTGGTACACTGGATGAACAACTAGAGCGTAGAAATAATGCTGGTATGTACAAATATCCCACTGTGACCCTCTGGACTTATACATATCCTTGTCTGCTATTTTAAAACTTAATTTGACGTACATGGGTCTGTCAGATTTTCGGAATGTTGCAGATGACTAACTCAGAAAATTTAGTCTAATTATCTTAGGCCATACTTCACAATTAAAAAGAAATACAGTTAGATCAATTGCTAAGAAACATTTTGGACCGTTTTTTCAGTTTCAGTGTTGTTTTATTTATTACTTGTTTAAAATGATTTGCTGATGGTGTCATATTGATTTCTTCTAGCAAATCAAGGGCAGAGAACTCTTCAAGCACCCCAGACGATGCAGTGGGCTATCAGACAAAGAGAACCGCAGAGTACCCGTACCCCACCCACTGTTGCTACCACAACAGCATCTACGGCAGGTACGATCATTCATTGTTCAGATAACTATCCACTGTAAAGAAATTTCAGTTTGAACATTCTCTTTGAAAGACTGAAGGGAAATCTGCTTGAAAGGTCTAAGGATATTGTCTTTTTAATTTTTGCCTGAAAAACACCTTACTTATATCAGAGGTTTGATGTAATGTACACCATCGTAATGTATGAATATTTCTTAAAATGGTGATTTTCCATTCCAGCAGGTGGCAGCAGTTTAATCTACATTGATCCTTCTAATCTTCGACGTGCTGCTGTCACGACGACAGCTGCTGTGACCCCTGAAGCCCCTATTACCATGGCAACAACATGCAGTCAACTTGCAAGATCATTTGGTATTGTGGTTCGTCAGATTGCTGACTTATTAACAATGTTACAAGACTACCACGCTTTGGCTCCAACCTTACCCAGAATTTTAGACATATCTGACCAAGAAGCTCTAGAATTGCAGGTAATTATATGAGTTTAGATACGTTGACTTTTTTCATTCTTCTTGTGAAATGTCATCATCAATATCTTAGCTTTGTACAATGTCAGCAGTATTTTTAGAATTTTTTTTTCTGTGTATAAGAGCAACTAAAAATCTTTTGTACATCTTAGCTTTTTATTTTTATCACTACTAGAAGAAAGGAGTGTCTTCAATAAAGAGAAAATCACTCATCTGGGACCAAGCCCCATTTATGTGAATACTATTTTATGAAGCTGAAATAGAACACAGATGTACTTGTAAAAAATACAATATTTGATGAACACCCTTAAATATCTAATTTTCTAAATGTCTTTTTCCAAAAAGTGTCAGTAAGTAGTAAGTAAGTTACCTATTCAATTCAATGTACTATGAGCTACAATATGATAAGAGTTTGATGAAATATGGATGAAAATTGTGCTATTTTTCCCAGCTCTATCTTGAGTATCAGTTAAAACCAACGTGGGACTGGTTGATTACAATTCTGGACTCAACAGAGGCACAGTTGAGGTTTGGATCAGCTTTGAGTAACACCTCGGATCCATCTAACCCGAGCCATCCACTGTGTCATTCACGTGCTGCACGTGAAAGGACTAGTCGAGAGGAACAGAGGATATTACAAGTCGTTGATACAAGAAGACGGCAACGATTTGGTGCTCTTGGAGGTAAGTTTTCTACACATTTTATGTGTTGTTGTAAACTTGACACTTTGGTACAAAATAATTTATCCTATGTTAAATTGTTACAAAGTAATATAAAAAGATTGTAAAATGTGTAAGATACATAAGTATGCCCTGCTGACTATTTTACTCACTAATTGGTATTCCAAGTACAGTAAAACACAGTTGTAATGAAAAAGTGGATACTGTGAAGTCTTCAGTGTTCTCCAAACATCTCCTCCTTTTTGTCGAAGTCGGTTGAGTAACTGTAAACCAGCAATTATCTAAGGATATCCTTATCTAGTTGCCTAGTTTTTCTTCAGGTGGTACTGATGGTAACAGTGCGAGGAGAGATTTTCTGAACTATGCATTGTCGTTGATGAGGTCACACAATAATGAACACTCCGACTCACTTCCTGTGATCGACATCGCCTCGCTCCGTCACGTAGCGTATGTGTTCGATGCACTCATCTATTACATGAGGAGTGGCACCGACACTGATACTGATGTTCTTCGAGATGGAATTTCTGTTATATCTTGGCAAGATCCTGATGAAAATGAGAATGACGATAATGATGATGATTTAAACAATGCAATGTCTATGGATACAGAAAGTATCGATGGGGATGGTGAAATTACGGGAAAACAGGGTCGCAAACACTCATTCTTTCAGAGATCTGATTCGACACTATTTTTAGGATGTCCACCACCAGACCCATTTCAGACGCCTTTAGTACAAGCTCTCCCATTGGCTGATCAGCCTCATCTGTTACAGCCAAATGCTCGGCGTGAAGATTTATTTGGAGCAGCTAAGCAGACAGTTGTTCCAAACTCGTCTGCTGAAGAGAAGAATATGCCTGGCTCTGAAAGTCTGTTAGACAAGATGCCATTGCATTTATCCCTATCTGTTAGAGTGCCTGAGTCACAGTCTGGTTCTAACAAAAACCAGACTGATTCTCAGACAAACTCCTCTGGAGCAAATACTGAAAACCAGCCTACTACAGGAGCAAGTGTTATAGTAAGGTCGTCTGCTTACCAGCCTGCACCAGTCTGGGATTCTAATGATCCATCACCGTTCTTCTCAACAACCTTTGATACGAACGTTTCTGCTTCTAGACAAATGCCCTTGGGTGAACCAGTCAGTACTAACGCCACTCCTCAGTCCAGCGCTACACCCAGAAATAACTATCCCGGTGCAATGTCATCCACAGCAACACAGCCTGCAGAACGTGCAGAAATTCACCAGCCCAGTGTAATCGTCCATTCTAGTACTGCTATATCGGCGAATGTGGCTATTTCCAGTACATCGTCTGCTAATATTGGTGCTGGAAGCATGTCACCTGCTAGTTCACCTATATTTAATATCAGTGATCCAATACCAAATGACTTGAGAACAACTGCAGTAAACATCCCGCTAACTTCTGAGTCTGTGATAGCCACGGTAACATCACCGTCACGTACTCCAACAATGCCTGTGATAATCCAGCCACCAGGTCAGAGTCCACTGTCATCTGCTAGTGGTTTATCTTCCATGCCAGTTACCATGACAACAGTAGCATCAGATATTAGTCCGCCAGTAAATTCCTCCCCAGTTATTGCCAGACAGTCTCCTAGAAGCCAAACACCAACAGGTAAGAATGTAAATTATAAGGTACTATATCATAATATTGTTCTATACTTACATAGATTTGATTTTTTAATTAATTGAAATTAGGGTAGAAAAGAAATAGTCATGTTTTGGGTTTATTGACCAAGAAATTAGGTAGGAAGGTAAAAAAACATTCTTTTCTATTTTTCTTTCTAAACATTTTTGAGAATATGAGGTACTATTTGTCCTCAAATATTTTCATGTTTTGGATTTTGCTATAAGAAACATTTGGATCAGCCCCAAAAGTAGAGTTGATCAGATAACCTTAAACTTGACTTTTTTCCTGCCTTATTTTAGAAATGAGCTTTGAACATCTGTTAACATCAGATACGATTTTCATATTGATTTTCTTCCAAAATGATGTGGTTTGTTTTGTTTGTTAAAAAGTTAGTTATTCTTCATTCCAGGATCCTCGGCTAGAGAAGTTAGTTTACCTGGACAAGAGACAAGCCTTGACCTTAGCACAAATTTGTCTAGGTCATTTCCTCTGAATGTGAGTGGTAGTGATAGATCTCTGCATCCTGTTGCTATGGATATGTCTGTAACCATGGATACATCTAGTGCATCATTAACACCCAGTGTGCCAATAGGTCCGTCTGCTAGTGGTGTAGGAATGATTGGTCGCCCGATGTCATCAACCACAGATCAGACACCATTGTTGCAGTCACAGTTATCTGGCAGCAGTGGAATAACGGAGTATAGTGTTACCGGTGAAAGTCCAGTACGTCCCGGTAGTAGGTCAGAATCTCAACCAAGTGGCTCTAGTGGAAGTCAGAGAGTGATGTCAGCTGCCCCAAGCTTAACAGAATCTTCATTTTCTTTTACTCCTAGTCAGCTGATTTCTGGTTCCAGCCAATCACAGACTGATAATTCTTTTCCTGAGAACACTGGTAGTTCTGATATGGGCAGTTTAGACTTGACACGAGTTGAAGGTCATAGCCTTGACCTTAGTTCTGGAAGGTCCAGTGACCTTGGATCCAGTGAGATCATACCAGTGCCGGGTACCAGTAGGTCTCCCCAGGTTACAAATGTACCCGTTTCCATGGATACTGATGGTTCATTAGATCTTAGCAAGTCTGCTGCAGCACTTAGCACCCTGCAGCCTGTTCCTAGGACAACATCTACCAATGCTGGGTAAGGCTGACCTGTATCTAAATGTACATTTTGTTCTAGTGAATTCCCTGTCAGTCCATATTACTGTGGTGTTTTGTTGAAGCTTGCTGTATCAGAATTGAGTATATATAGTTCTAATTGTATATAGCCAATTGTATAATCCTTTCAATAAAGCGAAAGGTGCGAAGTTTGAGTATACAGTACAATCTCTCCAAAGTAACAGCCTTTGGAGAAACAAATTTATGTTGTTGTTGAGAGGCTGTTGCTATAGAGAGGTTAAATTGATGGGTAAATCGTTCAGTGGGAAAAAATCATGTTGTTGGTGAATGTAGGTTGTTGCTCAAGGGAGGGCCGCTCTGGAGAGGTTGCACTGTATATGGAGTATTCTTTTTGTAATGTATACGTTGCCTTTCATTTGGGTGTTATCAGATTCCTCATCCTGTGTCATTTCAATATTTCATGAATTTCTATTTCAGTTCTGTAGACACGCCTATGGATATGGTTGGAGCCAATGAAAATGTTTCAAATACTGTTATCATAGAAACTTCACAGACTACACAAAATACATCCAGGTAAATTAGAAAAACACTGGATATTTGACAAAGTGAAAAGAAACTTGCACTTGATGAATTTCCAGTACTCTAATGGATGCATTTTTATTATGCATCAAAAGTTTGTTGAAAGCGCTTTAGCATCCTGTATTTATCATGAATAGACTTGACTTGTCACAATTCTTTGGCCATTCTTTGACTTTGATAAGTGTTTAATTTGTCAAGATTTGCCACAATTTATCAGCCATTTGTTAACTTTTAGAAACTTAAAGTTGCCTTTGTTTAGTCTTTGATTGACTTTTGTGTCGTCTGTAATTCTTGTCTTACGTAATGCTCTCTTTGACTTCAGGCATCCACCAACACGTTCCCAGATGATTTCCCATGATGCATTGTTAGGAAGATGGAGACTAGCTCTAGATCTGTTTGGTCGTGTGTTCTGTGATGACGTCGGGGCTGAGCAGGGCTCAGTTATCAGCGAACTTGGCGGGTTTCCAGTGAAAGAAAGTAAATTCCGACGTGAAATGGAGAAGATACGAAACTCTCAACAAAGGGATCTTAGTATAGAGGTATTGTAACCTCATATTTACATGCTGTAAAACCTCATTTAGTGCCCACCTCTATATTAAGACCACCTCATATTTTTCAATATATCGTCCATATTGAAACTTGATAGTGAGGCTACCTCTGTACTCACATTGACTGTTTATGGTTGCAGAGGTAGTTATAATATAAGTATGTTATATATGTCCACAATAGTTGAACAGTTCACATTCAGTCTTTAGCAAACTTGGTCAATATGTAAATAGACATAATATCTCAGACAAGTTGAAATCACCTTTGGCATTCTTGAGTTGCAGCCCCTGATTCAGTAAAAAATAATGAGATAGACTTTGACTGCTGTCTGTGATGAATTATTCATGAAAAAATTTGACAGGCTTATTTTGTGACATCTTGGCAAACTTGCTTTATTTAAGGTTGTCAGAGCTAGGAATCAACTGATAACACAGTCATTTAAACAGCTGAATACATACTTCAATCGACGAACAAACACTAGCGGCCCTCCATTAGCAGTACATAGGGTCAAGGTCACATTTACTGATGAGCCAGGAGAAGGTAGCGGAGTTGCCAGAAGTTTTTACACAGCTCTTGCTAATGTAAGTATAGTCAGTTTATATGCTTTATAATGCTTTATTTATAATGCTGCTTTGTGAATGTAATCATTCATTTTTGTCATTTAATTAAAAACTACATTAAAAGCTACTTGTACATCAATTTTTCATTTTTGCTTGAAGGGTGGGGTTAATAAGAGAGTAGGAAGATATGAAGTGAATTTTAATCGTTGAGAAATATTTTACTTTTTTCTGAATCCATATCTATCATCAGTAAATTATTTTTTGTTAATTTCTTTGTTTTGTAGGCTGTTTTATCTCAAGAAAAGTTACCAGCTTTAGATAGTATAATGGTTGGAGGAAAAAGTCTGCAGTATAGTAAGTGCATTTTTTTACTTTTTTATCTGGAACATGTTAGGACACCATCACTTTTCAGCTAAATATTGTCCTTAGTATACAAAATAACATGTTTTATTTGAATGTGAATTATTAAAATTTCTTACCAGGTTTTGAAGAATTGCGCAGGCATGGACTTTCAGTGGATTTGTTTTTTGGAGCCATTTTATGACTCATTTTCTTGTATCATGTATGTTGTTGGACTTAGCAAAAAGTTTTTTTGTTGTATCATTTTCATTTTGAAGGTATTCCTTAAAAGGAGTATTTGTTTCAGACAAATTGGAAAAGTATGATTTAGATTATGATATAGTGTTACGCAATCATACATTTCATTATTTCAGATTTAATTCAACGTTTAAGAACTCGGGAACGAGAACGTGAGCGAGAACGTCAGAGAACATCATCATCACAAAGACGTAGCAGTCGTGAGCGGGACTCCAGACGTACATTATCATATGATGCACCACCATTTTATATGCCATCTGATTCGAGTCCAAATCCATCTAGTAATCCAGAACCGCCACCAGAGGGCAGTAGTGATACTATGACACAGTATCGCCGTCAACTTGGCGAGAGGCTGTATCCTAGAGTCAGAGCTCTTCAACCTGTGAGTCAACTTTATGTCCCGTCCAAAATTTAACTTTTCGAAATATATTTATTGTCTCAGATCTTATTTTTGGTGTTTTTGGAAAGGCATAAGTACAATTAGATGAGATTTTGAAGTAAATTTTTGCAGTAATGCTTGGTACTTAAGCTTTCTACTTCTTTACAATGCTGGTTACCTCATTTTGTTGTATTCAGGCCCCGAGGTTATAAAAACTTGAGATTGGTCTCCAAGCTCAAATCTCATGTTGTCCTTCAATGTTTCTAACTTAACTATTACTAAACAATGAAGATTTCAATCTTATGTTATTCTGCCAGCTAGAATGATCTGAAAATGTATTTTATCATTGAACTGCAATATCTTTCAAGCCAGAATGCTTCACTTACAAAATTGAGATTTTCGCTCGGAGACAGTTCTGAAGTTGTATAACCCCCGGGCCAGGACTGGTGACGGGGCTTGCATACAGCAATATGTCGGTAGATATTAAATCCTAGATCATATATCAGCCATCCTCTGATTGACTTTGTGTGGATTTTTTTATTTGCTTGTGGTATGTAGAGGAATGGGTTAAAACTAGTATGTAGCCCTAGAGGAGTTGACAGCAGTACAAAAAGCCAAATACAATGAAAACAGAAATTGAAAATCCATCGCAAAATTGTCCAAAAAATGTGTTAAATTTATCTTTGCCTCGCATGATTCAAATATTAATTTTTAAGTATATTGGCTTATTGTGTAACATTGTGCTTGTCTTATTTTTCAGGCTTTGGCTCCAAAGATCACAGGAATGTTACTTGAGTTGTCTCCTGCACAACTGTTGGTCATGTTAACATCAGAAGAAACATTACGACAAAGAGTAGATGAGGCTGTTGATATATGCATGTCACATAACAGGTGGGTTTGAGTATTCAATTACAGCTAAACCTGTGAATAATGGCCACCCTTGGGAAAGACACAATGTGACTTTTATTGACAGATGGCCTTTATTCAGAGGTTAATTAGTTCTAAATAATCAGTGATGTTTTTTTTAAAGAATGGCTGTTATTAACAGGGTGGCTTTTATTTGGAGGTGGCATGTTCTCTGTGATAATTTGGTCAGAAAAATTATGTCTATGTCCATTCATCCTTCATTGCTGTTAAATTATGTGGAGAAGTTGATAGTTGTGTGTGGCGGACAGGGTTATTACTGGTATTGAATCCAGATCTTGGAAAACTGCCTCAATTATCTGCCTGCCTTTTTATAACTGAAATACACTTGAAAATTGATCTAAAACAAAGTTATGTTTTAGAAAAATGAGCAAATTAAAATCATACTGTTAAAACAAAACAATATAAATTAGAAAATTTTGTACATTAAAATCATACTAATAAAACAAAAATATAAATTAGAAAAATGAGCAAATTAAAATTATATTAATTGAACCAAAATATTAATTAGATAAAATTAGTAAATTAAAGTCATACTAACATTGTTATATAATGATGCTGTTGTTGTACTATGAAGTTTGTGTGTGATTTATTTCAGGGAACAAAGAGAATTGAATGCTGAGGCTTTATTGGATCTGGATATATTTAATTTGTCAGCCACTAATAGCAACTCCAGTAAGAAAAAGAAGCCAGCATCACAAACAGATCGTCCTAGTGACATTGACGAGGACGACGAGATGGAAGATAATGCTCCGTTGTTCTGGCAACCTGGTAAACGAGGATATTACAGTCCAAGGCCGGGGAAGGGATCCCAGGAGAGATTGAATGCCTTTAGAAATGTGGGAAGGTATGAACATTGTTGTTTTATTGATACAAGGTGGTACCCTCTGCTCTCTTGTTGTAGATGATAACTTTTATTCCTGGTTTCTCTCATTACAACATTTTTTATGTTTCTAGAAATATATCCTTATAATAGATATGTGAACTTAATTTGTTTATTGGCTCTGAAATAAGGCATATACCTATGTACAACTGTTCATTCAGGTGATATCTTCAATTGCAATATATAAGTATATTCTTGAAAATGTTTAGATTTTTTTTTCTGATTTTCACCCGTTAAATGCTTACATACTGCCTTTTCAGACAATTCAACCATGGCTTTGAAGAAAGTTATTGTCAACAGACATAGTTGTACCTTTGCTCATTAAATGAATTATTAATCTGTGACTTGTTTACCATCCTTTTTACCTTGACCTTTGTCCCTGTGGTTCAAGGTCCTATTGTTAAAAATGCCCATTTTTGTATCTTTCTTGCTAAATCATCAACTGTTAAGGGGTGTGTTTTTGTTCTATTAACAATATCCACTCTTGTTATCACTGGGAGTTTCTGATTTTTATATTGCTGTATTTTCAGAATTATTGGTCTTTGCTTGCTACAGAATGAAATGTGTCCGATGTTTTTGAATCGCCACGTTCTTAAATACATCCTAGGACGTAAGATAGGCTGGCATGATCTAGCTTTCTTTGATCCCGTCATGTACGAGAGTTTACGTCAGCTGGTACTGGATTCTGAGACGAAGGACGCGTCATTAATGTTCCAAGCCCTTGACATGAACTTCTGTGTGGAACTGTGTGCTGAGGAGGTATTTACTGATGTCTTATTTCTATAAGTTAATTCATATTTGCTTATTTAATGTTTGTTTTGTGTTTGAAATTTACAAGAATTATTAAGACCAGCATACTTAGGTGTTGTGGGTAATTTATTACATGCATTATAGAGGTGTAAGTTTTTGTTCTGTTCTGTAAATCATGAAATAATTTTTTAGTTATTTTTAGCTTGTCTGTTTCAAAGAAAAGGCCAAGCTATTATGATGGCTGCAAAAACTTTAATGCAACCCATTACTCAAGGGCAATTAAAGATATCAAAACAACACTTGAAATACTTGATTATCATGGCAAAGTACAGTTGCAAGACAAGGGGTGTTATTCTGAAAGCTCTATTTTTGAAGTTATGACCCTTTTTTAATTTAGAATTTTGGTGAAAATTGCTCATGTTTGTTTCAATTTCTCTCAGAGTTTGTGAAACTACTCTTTAATAAGTGTGTAAAGGATTTAAGTGATTACTTCTCAGGCACTGAGGATGTATTTGAAGTGATTCCTTAAGCCATTGTACTTAATAACATGATTACAGGGTAGTGAGCAGGTTGAGTTGATCACTGGTGGTACAGATATTGAAGTCACCGCTCAGAATGTACATGATTATGTACGAAGATATGCTGAATACAGAATGGTTAAAGTTGCTGAGAAAAGTCTCAAGGTGGGTATAGTACACTGGTTTCATCTATGTATTAGTTGTGCCCTTGGGTGTAAAATGATAAATTTTATGTTATCAAAACTTTTCAAAAGTTTGGTGACCAGTCTGAGAAAGCAACCTTGTCATTGGTTGAAATTGCCATTGAGATCCAAACCGACCAATCAGGGACTGGTGTTTTTAGACTGGTTTCCATTTTGAATATTTTAATCTATACATAGACCAAGTATGTTTTATGCACACACACCTTATTTGTTATATATGAAAATAACTTCAGGACAATAAGTTAGTCGAAGCTTCTTGATTTGTATAGAATTCTGTGTGTAAGCTTGTTTTATCTAGTCTGATTTCTTTCTCAGTCTTTCTTGATTTTTTAAATTTAGCGATAAATTTACCCTGCTTATTTCCGGGTTTTGTTCTAGATTGGTCGGAATTATGTAAATGAGTTTTCTTGTCTGATTAATGTACTCTTTCATAATCATTTAATGACAATTAATTATCTCTCAAAATTTCAGAGGTTACGCATGGGAGTGTTTGATGTTATACCTTCTAATTCTCTGGATGGTCTTACATCAGAAGATCTGAGGTTACTACTTAATGGTGTGGGCAGTATAAATGTCCAGACACTGATTAGTTATACATCATTTAACGATGAAAGCAGTAAGTGTTCATGCAAATACATGTCAGAGCTCATGATAACGATACCACTCAAATCAACATTTCACTTAAAATGACATAATTATGAAGTCCTGAATTTGATTCCTCTTTGTTTCGTATAAAAGTTGGTTTCTAACTTAACTTCTTTTATAACACTTTTAATGAAACGGCGCTCCACTTTGGCGATGTTCAAATTGACAAAATACCAACCTAATCAAGTTGTTAATTGACGATGAATAAAGCAAGCTTATTGTTATTTAAACAATAAATTTGTTGACACATTGTAAATCAATTAATTTGTGTCTCTGTGCATATATTACATACAAAAGAAAATAGTTTGACAAGTAGGCAATCTGATGTTGAAAACGCCAGAGGTTGGCTTATCTAAATTCTAATATCGTGATAACATTAGAATTTGTTACAAATTATAATTTGATTTATAATTCAAAATCATCAATTACGTAAGAATTACTTACCGGTATGTCAGTTGTCCTTTTAAGTATAGAATCTTTTATAAATACAAAGTTAGTCATATAAGCGCATACTTTTTCCAGATGAAGGTAACGAAAAAGTTGTCAGATTTAAACGTTGGTTGTGGTCAGTGGTAGAAAAGATGAACAACCAAGAACGACAAGATTTGGTAAGATTTATAATAACGAATGACAAATATTACAGTCAAACACCCAATAAGCATGAAGAAATATGATCTCAGTCAGTTGCACAGTAAATCTTACTACAATGTCCTGCTAACACACCTGTTATTTGTTTGTTTTTATGCGACTTATTGTCACTGGGGTTTAACGTTTTCAACAATTTTTCAGTTATACAGTGACCGGTTCACCTAACCAGTTTTCCTGGACTGTATACTAACCAGTACTAACTTACCCTTCCACATGGAGTCAGCAAATTCTCCACATATGGAGGACAATCAAAATTTTTGTCAAATTTTCATAGAAGGGTATGACCTGCCTCGACTGGGATTCAAACCTTGATCTCCAGGTTACAAGTCCAGCACACTAAACACTGGACCTTACACATCTATAAACTTACTACATCAGGAAAAATGATTACTGTGCTGATTTCCAATTTTATTTGTAAACACATAGATCTTATAATACTGGAAGATATTGCAGGGTTTTCACTAGACATCAGAAGTTGAGGGTCAAAAATGACCCTTGGGTTTAAAGGGTTTAAACTAGTTTTGTGGGTCCAACTTCGCCCTTAAGATTAAGAAATAACCCAGTGTTGTGAGCCTTTAGTGTGGTTTCAAGTATTTAATGTAACAAAATGTGTCCATTTCAGGTTTATTTCTGGACATCAAGTCCAGCTCTTCCGGCCAGTGAAGAAGGATTTCAGCCAATGCCCAGTATCACCATACGGCCAGCAGATGATGACCATCTTCCTACAGCCAATACATGCATATCTAGACTGTATATACCTATTTACACCACCAAACAGATTCTTAAGACCAAATTGCTACTGGCTATTAAGACAAAAGCCTTTGGATTTGTATAATATTTGTGTATTTTAGGTAACATTTTAGATACATTTCCATAACACTGGCATTCTTGTTGCTATTGTGATCGCTGTCAAGCAAAATCAAGAAATTTTGCTGAATTGTGGAAGAAACATTATTTAAGGTGTGGTATTATAACACCAGAGGTGTAATACAGAATTATTCTAGATTTAATGTTGTGCTCACTGAATTGTGATTTATAATTGTATACTAAGTGTTCATTTGATGCAATATCTCATGGCTTTGGAGGCAGAGCATTGTCTGTTCTTATGAGTGTGTGAAAGTGACTGGAGATGGGACAATACCCAGTCATGTCATTGTGTGAATCTGACAAGAATAAGACATCTGGTCTTGTTTATCTTGGCTTTGACATCGGTAATGAAACATTACCATATTATTATTTTATGAGTGACAAATAGATTGAAGCAACGCTTAGGCATGTGATCAAGCTGTCATTACTTAGGGGGTATGCCATGTTGGCATGAATGGAGGGGGAGTAATACCTTCTCATGTTAGTATGATTGGAGGCAGACCAGTGGCTTGTCATGTGGGTATGATTGGAGGCAGGGCTATGCCTTGTCGTATGGCCATTGATAACAGAACTTTAACTACTTTGTAGATTAGATTTAGTTTATGATCAAATTGTAATGAGTTTTTGTATGTGTTCAAATTAGAATCAAATCAATGAGGTGTTTTGTTTGATTCGCTTATTTAAAATATTTTAATTTCATCATCAGTCATTAATTATCAAACCCAACATTAGGTCAGAAACTTGTTAAAACTTTGCTTTTATGATTTATTTTAGCATTTTAGTGTACTAGGCATTATCATTTGAAGTCTGCATCCAGTTCAGTCACATTAAACAATGAACAGGAAAAGTTTTGTGTTAGCCGTTAAAATTCTGACTCTTATTTGTATTTGTGCGGAGTAAAATGTAAAGTGCTGTTACATTCAAACACTCAAGTTTCTTTGCTTTTATAGCATTGTTTCAGTACCAGTATGACTATTAATGAATAACAATTTTCATTCCATTCTTTTAATCTAATGATTAATAATCGTTGAAGATTAGCCACTGAAAGAAAGTCATGAATTCCATTGATGTTTCTGAGTCACATTTATTTTAATAAATTATTTTGATTCATCTAAGTGAAATGAACTGCATTTTTAATGACATTAAAATAGCTAAAAGCTGAATTATTACTTTCTGCTTTAAACACTCAAGTATCTGTGCCCTATTAGTTGTATATTGTTTGTACACCAGTCATAACTCTCTAAACATGTGATTGGTTGTTTATGAATTCATTTTTAAAATTGACCAATGGCGAGTCTGCATTCAGATTGGTTAAAAATTCAAGCATCTGATTGGTTATTTTAGTTTTTTTTCTCAAAATCACCCATTGGCTAGCCTGCTTTCTAAAAACTTCATCCTTGGATTATTGCCTGGTTTTCTCTGATTCTTAACATAGGCTTAACATTGACAAAATAAATGTATCTAATTTTGTTGTTTTTAGCAGAACTTGTTTGAAACTTGAACGAAACATTTTAGCCTCATTTATTAGCTGAACTTGTGTTAAAAATTTTATAGAAATAGTGAAATAATTTAATAATGAATACTGGACCAAGTCCAAGTTTGTGAAGTAATAATTCTGCTTTCTTCACTCATTTAGGTTATAGATTTATATTAAAAAATAATTTAATTGATATGTCTGATAGTCTTTGAGTATCTGTAGATTTTTTACTTGCTTGCTTGTGAATGCTGTACTTGAGATGTTACTTTTACGTGTAAATGTTTTTTGATGAATGTGTTGGTACACACCGTCATATGTCTGTATAACTCTGCATGCATTGATGGTCAAAATTTGTAAAAAAAATGCAATAAAATAATTGAATAATTATAATTAGTATGCTTGTCTATACAGCTGAGCTTTACTTTTAATAGAAAGATGTAAAAGGTGAAAAATTTGTTTCTGGTTACCTGACCTACCATAATTTTTTCCTATGACCCTAGACTTTGTATTAAGCCTGAGGAATGGTACCTCCACTGTCTCACTTTTTTACCTTCCCACATGAAAATGATCTCAACAGTGGTTTCCAAGAATAATAAAAAAGATATTAAAAAAAAGGCTGACCTACCTTACCCTATTTTAATGAGCATGTAAAGATCTTGTAAGAAGCATTTTCAAATGGGGGCCAATGTCCATGATTTCGATGATCTCCATTGGTCAGTTTGGTTTATAGTTATTTAAACTTATAAGGATGATTATCAAGGAAAAGTGTTACTGTTTTCGACAAGTCAGAGTCTATGACATGGCTTCCAGTTTGTTTATTTTTTGGAAGAAAATGAAAATGTTGTAAGCTCATTTGTAAATGATTTCTAACAAATCCTTGACTATGGCTCGCCATGTCAAAGTTATGATTGGAAATCATGTGAGAAAACTATCAGTTGCATTGGCAACAACACGTTTTTTTATTAAATAAGATGTAACTGGGTCATCACGAGTTTACACTTTTTTCATGATCTTTTATAAAACAGATACTCTCACATGAATGACAGATAGTTAATTTAGGAAATTAACTACTTCTAACGAGTTTTGTATATACAGCCATCAAACGATTATTGTTCACAACCAGACTGTCAATTGATGACCTTAAGCAATGTACATCATAACAAGTTTTCAAAAAAGTCAAGTACGTAAGTGCTACTCAAGAAGTCGGAAGTAAACACTTCCTTCGAATTTATATACATGCATACTGTGAAATATGAATGAAGTTTCAACTTTGTAACAACAGTGATACTGATAAACATATTTTGCCCACGCCACGTGATTTTGACGTCATTTCCTGGTAATACTGCGCGCAAAGTTTATCAACAAGCCGCTCGATTCGAAATCTTTAATTTCACGTAAGTTCTTTATTTTTTTATCAAATATGACCAAATAAAGCGGAGGCTAAGGCCAAAAGTGTCAACTACAATGTAATGCTTTTTTCGATAGATGAATATTTTTTACTTGAAAACGGGAAAATGTATTTTGCCGAACAGAATTTTGCAGCAAATAGTTTTACCGTTATTCGGAGGATTAATAAATAATGCTATTGATTGGTTGTTTCTGATTTCAGTCTTGAATATGACCAATCAAAAAGCACCATTTTGACTCTACAATGCATAGAGTCCCTGCCCAACCTTAGATCTCAACCTGCTATGATGATTTTAGGATATGCTCTGCAATTTGGTCATAAATGGATCAAAAAGATTTCATAACAAAGAGCACGTACATAAAAAATCTACTTTTTGAATGGAGTAAATAATATCTACTACTTGATAGGGCGACATTTGGTTTTGTTTTTCTATACACGTTTGTGTAAGTTTGACAAAAGTTTGAAGCTAGCTTACACCTGCAAATTAATCCAAAATGCTGTAAGTTCATTTCTTAGAGGAACTATAGAACTTCTTTAAAAGCCTTGAATTAGTAATTGGCATATCGGTAATTTGGGAGCCCTTTCTATTGGCTAAACCAGGGACTCTTTATTACATGTAATGTAGAATCCCTGGCTAAAACAAGTAGTGCTGCTGTGTTTTTATCATTGAACTCATGCAAGTTACAGAAATTTATGCCGTTTTATTCTTCCTGTACAATGTGTTGTCCTCGCGTCGTTCCTGTGTGTTTATGCAGTGCTGGGTATTTTTGGGGTGACCGTGTATCAGATTGATACCCGATTCCGGGGTCCGGAATTAAACTTTTTACACGTTTTCGAATGTGTATACGTGGCATAGTCAACAACGACACAGAACGGCGTTATCTGTATAATTTTTGCATTATTCTTGTTGCGGGACCTCGAGAGGTTTGTGTCGTAGTTAATGTGTTGTATCGTGCAATTTGTTATTTGACGCTGTATATATGGTTTAATGCATTTATTCATTATGTATTTATCGTAATTTTATTCAGTAATATGTTTTCGTGCAATGTGTGATGTTTTTGCGCTCTGGTTCATTTGTCCAGTTGAAACGTGTGTAGATTTTATGTGTACTTCAGCAGCGACGCAGAGTGAATATTCTACAGTAATAAGCCTAGGGTTAATTATGTTGGAAGCGAATGGTGCGGTATAACCAGAATCATTTCCTTAAATGAAATATGAGGGTGACAATTGTCGATCGGGGCCACAATATGGTTTACTTATATTACATGTACATATTTGTATTTAATATACCGCTAAACTTTAAAGAATGAACGCAAAATTAGAGGTCAATATCGAAGGCGTTTCGAAATTAATAGAAAATACTTTTTTAAGGAAGGTAATTACCAAGAAGCCATTCAAATCAGACATGAGTTGGATATCAACAATGGTTATTGGAATTGCTATTAATCAAGATTGTAGGCCAATCATGACAGGACGGATGGTTGATATCAATCTGTTTGGTTATTTTTAGCATTTTATAAACTAAGGATTGTCGTTAAAGTTTATTATCAGCTCAATTGTGACGTTGGCTTTTACTATACATGTAATACTAAGATTCGGTTGTTTTAATAGTGGACTCTTTTGGACTGAATTCAAATACCTCACACACTACAGATGACTATAGAACTCACTTTCTAGCCGTTATATAAAATTAAAATTATTCTATTCTAGAGTTTGACTACTGTTAGATTAAATAGCTCGGTCTCGATCCCTCGAATGAATTGTTTTGTCCCTCGATACTGTATAAAACAATTAAACAGTGTGACTTTTTCCTCACTTTAACTTGTCAGTTAATTAATTACACAAATATCGTTTTTCCACATATCAGATGGATAAGTAATGCGGTGATAATGCATACAGTCAACTAATCATTTAATACCTTCTGTCTCCATTTCCTGAGTAGATATGAGGTATTCAAAAGACGTGTCCTCCGCGTTCAAATTTTACGAGGCTTTGTCACCTGATTAAATTTGAAGAGATGTGGTCAGCATATTAAAAATTGAAGTCACATAGCCGGTATGTTTGGATTTGAGAAGCGTGACTACCCTGTTTAAATTTGCGTGGTCAACATGATCAAATTTGAAGAGGCATGGTCACCATGATTAAACTGAGGGGACGCGGCGGCCATTGTTTAAATCCGAAGAAATGTGGTCAACATGATCAAATTTGAAGAGGCATGGTCAGTATAATGAAACTTCACGAGATGTGGTCAGTATGTTGAAACCTGAAGAGGCGTGGTCAGTATGTTGAAACCTGAAGAGGCGTGGTCAGTATGTTGAAACCTGAAGAGGCGTGGTCAGTATGTTGAAACCTGAAGAGGCGTGGTCAGTATGTTGAAACTTGACCAGATGTGGCCAGTATAATAAAATTGACGAGATGTGGTCAGTATGTTGAAAACTGAAGAGGCGTGGTCAGTATGTTGAAACTTGACGAGATGTGGCCAGTATAATAAAATTGACGAGATGTGGTCAGTATGTTGAAACTTGAATAGATGTGGTCAGCATCATAATGTTGACAATATTGAAAGGCGGTTCGGAGTTGAGTATTCTTTTTAAAGAAGCCGACTTTACATTGAAGGGTTCACTAAACGAGGTTTAACTGCATCATCATTTGTATTCATGAACGAATAATTACCAAACATAAATTTTGGCTTACAAATAAAACTGGAACGATCACGTTTGCATGAGACGTTTCTCATTAGGGCGATATTCAATTGTAATACAGTATAACCTCACATTGCGACCACCTCAATATTACGACCCCTTGTTATAACGACCACTTATTTTTGCATCGGCTTTCAATAACTACCCTAAAATTCAACTTGATCATGTGACCACCTCATTATTACGACCGATTTCCGGGTGCCTAAGGTGGTCTCATTATCGAGGTTTTCTGTACAGATGTGTCAATTTCGAGTAAAATTTGTTTCCGCTGGTTGCAAGTTTTTGTTGAACATTGCGTTTAGAGGCATACTTGTCGACCAAAGCTGATCATTCGTACGGAGTAGTTGGCCGGCACACACAGAGAGCAAAGTTAGTACATTGCTCCCTTCGTAAAGCAACACTTGTTAGAGTCGCAAAAAAGTGGTCTTTGGAGGGAGTTGTTGTTCGGAGGGAATTGATACATTTGCAACAGGAGTTTTTATAGTATATTATGTGTGTCTTTTACTGTCCTTTCTTGAAGAGAATTGGTCTTTGTTGGTGACGTTATGGGAGGAGCACTGTACTGGTACAAAATCCAAGAAAACTGGTCATGTTAACTGCCCGCCAGTATATAACTGAAATTCTATTGAAAACGGTGATAAAAATTTATTTTTACACCTAGAGATTTATGCTGCTGTCTGCACATGGAATTGTTTCACGTGTTATTTCATGAAATCTTGTAATGAGCAGACGATAAAAGTTCGAATATCATGTTTTTTAGAATACGACATGACGTAATTATTTAATCAATATTAAACCTGACTTAGATTCATAAACAATAAAGTAAGAGCCAGTTATCAGGGACCATGTCTCCATAGTAACACTGTTTCTTATCGTTTGGCCGTTTTTAAACATCGATGTGCCGACTGTTAACTAATTTATACTTTAGTAGAGGTTTGGTCGAGATTATGCAGTAAGGCAACCAGTGCCTTGATTTTTTGTCGATTATTAGATATAGTTTTTTCACAATAGGGTCGAGTTACATTGATGAACTGTCTCTCCAGACCAAGTTTTATGAAACTTGGGCAGAAAATAGGGCTTCGAGGGGATTTTCGACAGTCAGTTGCAGACGACGAGCATATGAGTGTGCCGGATGAATGACAACCCTGAACACTCATTGTTTGTCGTCGTTCCAAGGTAGGTTAAAAACTTTATTAATGTACGGGTTTTACGCCCGTATTCAGCAGTATCCCGGTTACATTACCAACTGGCCTTTAACCTAACCAGAGTCCTTCGAATCTGTAGCGGTATTACCCACGTTCTCTAAGAGTAATTGCCAACTTCTCAACATGAACGACTAGCAGTTGAGGATGAATTACCTTAGATATCAATTAAATCGTCACAGACCGAATATGAACCCGAGGTCTATAGACGTAACGCTTATTCTATTGAACTAGGGGGAGGGAGGCTTAAGTGAACTAAATGTAAAACATAAATACCAGCAACAGTTTGATGGAGTATCTTAATTATTTCAACATCCCCTATATATGTATAATACATGTTTATTTCAAGTTCACATACTTGATACAATCTCACAAGTATTTCGCCCAGAATATCTCATTTCCTTTTCATAAGTGTACAACTACTCAATAATCTTAGTTTAATATCTGTAAACAATGTTGATTTTGTGTTAAGATTATTTTTGTGGAAAAATATGATCGTATATTTTGTGGTGGCGTTCGGAATACCTCTCACCTTTCTCTTGGAAAAGCGCAAGGAGTGCCGAATATGCTTCCTGTGCTGTATTAGTAATCTGTTTGAACTTTATTAACCTAAATTTTTATTGTTTTTCTTATCCTATCAGTTGTTGTTTCATATACATTTAAATCTCATAATTGTCATTTTTAGAAAAGTATAAATCACCCCGAATCATAACCTGATTCCCGTGAATTCATTCTACATAAATAATCTTATTTCTATTTACCTACTTCTATCTGTCTGTTTGTAAGCCGTAGCCGTGGCCCAGTGGTTAGTGCGTTGGACTTGTAATCCCGGTCGTGGCAGGTCATACCATTCTATAAAAATTTGTCAAAAAATGTCGATTTTCCTCCATATGAGAAGTTGGCGGCTCCTTGTGGAAGAGTAAGTTAGTGCTGGTTAGTGTACAGTCCAGGAAAACTAGTTAGGTGAACCGGTCGCCGTATATAACTGAAAAATTGTTGAAAAACGGCGTTAAACCCCAGTGACAATTAGTCACATAAAACAAAAACTGTCTGTTTGCTCTTGTTTGTTGCACTTTTCCCGGTTTCTTTTCTTGTCGTCTTGTTTACTTCATTCCCAAATCATTTATTATATATTTATATTTGAAGGAAGGTAGCAGGAATTCAACATTCCCTTACGTGCTACACTTTCACTGTATCTTATATACTGCAGTACGGTACAAAAATACTTTTGATGTGTGTTTATTTGAAATAGAGGTTGACCACATTAAGTCGATCAGTGATGTTTGTGTAAACACTTCAACACACTATCTCCATAAACTTTTGTTACTATTGGTAGAACGCCTCTTTAATGCATTTGTTGATTTGTTTCGTCGATATCAAAGTTATTATTGAACTGAGTTCTTGATTCATTTGCATTTAACGCTCAATATCTTTTATTCTGACTTTAAACTCGTTAAACTTTAAATTATTACTACAAACAACTGCCCCTTGTCTTTGCTTTTAGCCGTAAACTGGTACATTTATATTTGTTAAATCTGTTTTAGACACACGAACTTTTGTCAAAATGAATTTTCACTTGCCCAATACTGCTGTGAGTTCTAATCTTACCCGGGACCAAATTTTACGTGGGGAGGCTGCCCAGCTAGCTTTCGGAAGGTCGGTGGTTCTACCAAGGTGTAATCCTGGAGTTTTCTTCAACCGTTAAAGCTGGAAAGTCGCCAATTGACCCAGGCTATTGGTGGGACGTTAAATTCCAGTGTATTTTTTACCAGCCATTTATGATATTTATTTTGGAATACAAATGTACATGAGTTACTTTGTAAAAATGGTAAGTGTTAGAAACAGTGCTTGCACGTTTTATTGTATTATCACTGTATTTTCTATTACCATGCCATCATAAACGTTTGTACAAAAGGTTATGGAAGAAAAATGTCTAGAAACATGATACCATGTACATTGACTTGACCTACTTGTGCTATATAAATTATGTGTTTTTACTAGCTATAATTGCTCAGTTACTAAAAACTGACGGCTGTTCCGAGAAGTACATGTATATCTTTAACATGACTTAGTCAATTGTATTTCAACGTGAGTGACAATAACATTCACATGATTGAGGAATTCTTTAAGGTTTCATAACATTGAAACAAAATACATGTATTGCTCTGATAAAATACATATAGTAAACCTTCACATTGCCACCACTTAAGTATTAAGACAATTTTATAATAACGACCACCTATTTTTGAACCTGTTTAAATTGTTTTCAACAAAGTTGAGAAACCTGGCTATTAGATTGGCGGACGGTTTTCTGGTTACTGGTTGACGACGTCAAATAATTGGTTCCCGCTCCATAACTTTAGATTGACTTACCTACTACTGCCAACTTGGAATGTAGCGGGTTGTTGCAGAGGTTGTTGCGGAGGTTGTTGCGGAGGCCTAGCTTGGGTTGTATTTAGGGGTTCTGGGGCCTTGGTCTAAAGATAGGAGAACGGTTTCCGCTTAGTAAATTGGTGAAAATATGGTTTGTTTGCCACTTATCGGGTCTTTGTTTTATATTTCTGATTTTTTTAACTTGATGATGAGACCATCCCTGTATAAGACCGATTGTTTTGTCCCAAATTTCGTACATTTACTTTCCACTTCGACTGAAATTCTTTATTTAAAAGCCAATTTCTTTTGGTCCCAAATGTCATAAAATAGTACGTTTACTATTCTTTCACTAGTAGTCTGTAATTTACATTTTGATGTCAGTCTGTCAGCCTGCCACTTTAAACAATACACGTTAAAATATGTAAATATAAGTGTATATAGGAAGTCCTGTCTACATACACCAACAACTTGAGCTTGCTTCATAAAAAGCTGTCGGATCACGTGATATGTTTGATGGAAATATAGTACTTACCCAACACATATCTATATATCAGTGTGGCGTGTGCTTGTAAGCATAATTATAACATCATCATTTAAAGAATGGACTTTGGAAAACTGTTTTTAATAACTATGTGTACTTCATATTGCTCTTTAAATATACATCATTACGAAAGCATCTGGGTGGAATGGAATACAAAGTTTCTAGTTACTAGGATTTAAGTCTACACGGCTATTTATTTGAAGCGTAAAATATTGAATCTTTTCGTTCTAAAGTCGGATCATCACGACAAAACTTTGCATGATTTACAAGGATCGTAACAGCGTAGTTGAATAAGAAGCATTGCGTCCATATTTGGAATTACTATGATAATCAATTTGGTATACACCAGCGGAACAGTTTAAAACGTTGGAATATTTGTTTTCTTGAAAGAAAAATACCAATTGAAATTTGGAAATCATTCAAGGCGGTTAGACAGCACTAAAAGTGTTGAAGTTTTATTCCGGTACTCGGCTTTAAGTGAAGTTTGAAACTAAAAAAAATGTACACAGACGCTAGAGTCGTCCACCCACACAAACCAAATGATACGGTGACACTGTACGAATTGAACGAAGAATTGTTTCGTCTGCATATTCCAGCCATTATAGTGATAATATGCGCAATAGTTGTTGGGTCCCTAGGGAATTTGTTAGTGTTATTAGTGTACAAGAAAAAATTCAGACGATCGAACCATCGCTACTTTATATTGACTTTGGCGGCTTTGGACTTGTTGGCTTGCACAACTGGTATGCCTTTCCTTGTGGCGAGTCTCCGGCTGCCATATTTAATGTACTCGTCAGTTTTATGTAAATCGATGCGTTATAGTCATTACCTTGTCAACAACAGTTCTGGGCTTCTGTTACTTGTCATTTCTATTGAGAGATTCCGAAAAATATGTCATCCTTTGAAGAAACAGTTATCAACCAAGCACATTCTTTATCTCTGCTATGGGACTATGTTAATCAGCGCAATCATCGCGATTCCTGCGCCGATATTTTACACAGCTAGTGATATTGACACGAAAATTGGGAATTTGACCGGGAAACAGTGCTACGTTGAGCGTACGGTGAAGGAGTCCACTTTGTTTGAAATATTTCAAGCTTTGCTTCTCATGGAGTCTATTATATGCATAGTTGTAATAATAATATTATATGTACTTATAGCAAGAAGATTATGGACGAGCGATCAATTCATAAATGCAATGAGAAGCGCGAACTTTAAGTATTCTGCGAAGCATGACCCGTCAGTATCTACTGACATGCGTCCATATGACGAAGACACAAGTGATTCAAGCGCTCATAAAACCAGTAGATCTCAGTCAAAAGAAGCAGAAGTCTCTTTACTCAGGACTGTGCAATGTTTACGTCAAAGTGGTCAATCTGAAAATGGCTTGCTTACGAAAAGCGTTTCTTGCCACGCAGTGAACAATGGATTTGAAAAACCTGTTACGTCATCAGCCATTGACATCAGTCAAAGGAGATGTTCCCGTGACCTTCCCAAGAAAGCTTCGACTGACGACAAACCAATAGTGAAAAGAGCGGTTTCCGAAATGGCGCTCAGTAAATTCAAACACGCGACGCATTTTCATTCACATAAGACACTGGATAAACTTACCAGCAAATCATCTGCTGGTTCGAGCATCGGGAAGCCACGCAACTCCCGTAATACCATCAGAGTAACGTTCATGTTGTTTGCTGTATCCATTATTTTTGTGCTCGCGTTTGTTCCTCATTTGGTCCTTATGAT
Organism: Lutraria rhynchaena; assembly: GCA_008271625.1. NCBI lineage: Eukaryota > Metazoa > Mollusca > Bivalvia > Venerida > Mactridae > Lutraria > Lutraria rhynchaena. The sequence goes on from VIBL01000066.1 coordinate 1,227,856, forward strand.
AATCACGGTGCAATTTGAAGGATTTTTAGAAAGTTTAAATGAAACTGAGGTAATTTTTTATCAAGTTTTTCTCAGAATTTTTATCATTAACAACATCGCAAATCCAATTATTTATTTCATATTTGATGCAAAGTTTAGGCATGCTTGTAAAGCGTTAATAATGTGTGAGTCTTGTCGCAGTTCTAAACACTGATATCTGAAAAGCCGAGACTAAAAACTTGAATTCTGTTTATCCTGTCAGACAGGTTTAAAAGTGAACTTATTTCAAAATGAAATATTTTACACAAACTTCGCCGTAGCTACTTTGACATAACAATTTTGGTTGACATAAACAATGACTAACCAATCAAAACGCGTTAAGATGAACATATCTGAGATTTTTGTCAAATTATCACCATGAACAAAAATGAAATTTTTATCAAACAAGATATATTTCTTCAAGGCCTTTAATATATTGTCCATGCTATATTATCAAAACATAATCATTCATAATTCTGTTCCATTAGCTCAAATAAAAGTACTTTTTTGTAAGGCATGTTGTGTCACGTAATTCACAGAAATGTAATTCTGCTGTAATGTGGCACTGTCTTAAACCGTAAGGAAAGTTTGAATAGATTTGAGTTAGATTGTTTAAGGCGTCATTCTGTTGAATGATGTCTAGAAATGTAATTCACAAAACAGACTGTTAGTGTGAAACTCTGTTTTAGCAAGTGTGGTATCTTCTACGAACGCGGTGAAGTAAATTATATCTGTTTTAAACGCCACAGGAATACGCTGTTTAGATACGCTTTTGAACGCCACAGAAATACGCTGTCTAGATATGTTTTTGAACGCCACAGAAATACGCTGTTTAGGTATGTTTTTGAACGCAACAGAAATGCGCTGTCTAGATACGTTTTTGAACGCTGTAGAAATACGCTGTATAGATACGTTTTTGAACGCCACAGAAATACGCCATCTAGATACGTTTTGAACGCTGTAGAAATACGCAGTCAGTAATGGTGACTATTACTACTTCATCATATTTTGTATTGAGTGTACACTTACAGTTCAATTCATATATTAAACATCAAACACCAACAGAGAAAATATGGAATGGAAATTGTAAAAGACATGTCGCAATATGTAACATGAATGAGGGAGAAAAGGAATAACATTTTTTTTGTATTCATGAAGGAAATGACTTTACATTATTATATATAGTTCCAAATGAAAGCTTGATGTAAGTGTATAATTATGTCTTCAGCATATAATGCATGTCTTATTAATATTTTTTGTCCAAGACAAAACAGTTGCAAATAATATTCACAAAGATCCATATTATTGTACTTTGTATTAAATAAATACAATAAAAATGAATCAAGTTTCGTTTGCATTAAATTACTTGTTTTATTCAAAACAGAAATTTTGACCATTTGAGATTGAAGAATAATCTCATCTCTGATTTATCTGCTACGTTAGGAAATTGTCATCTATTTGTGGCCAATGGTAGGAAATGCTGATACTGGTTAGAAGTCCATTGGGATGCTTACAGGATAAGGCAGAAAATATCACTGACAGTAGCAATGACCATGTTGCTTATATAATGTTGGTGGAATACTAAAACTGGCCAGTAAACCAGGAGCAATGGATGAATTGCTAATGGAATACCGGAGTGGTAAGACTGGGCAAACAATACAAAAGCAATAAGGCTGCTTATGGAATATTGGAGGAACTATCAGGCCTGATGAAAATATTTTTGAATGCTAGCCCCAGGGGCCAACAAAGCCTTTCACTGAAAGCAAGAGACTTGACTGGCAGGCAATAAATGTTGTAAACAAGGGCAATTGAATTACTGCAGCTTTTATATGAAAGAGTTAGTTTTTAAAATGTATTTTACAAACTATATCAACCCAGGTTGAGTAAAATAACACTGGTCAAATAATTTGAACACTTTATTCAATGTTTCAATCAGTAAATATTATAAGTATCAGTGCACTAACAGAAATATTTAGCATACATTAGCACTTCATTTCTGCATCATAAATTCAGAATATAATCGTTAAATATTGACTGCTTATTGAAAAAAACACATTTTTTCTTATACTTTAACATTATTTAACAGCTGAAAACTCTGGTTCAAAAAAATTCAGGTTCAAAGATTCAATCCATGTTTGCTTCTTGTAAAAAGATATTACGCAATAACCAAACCATGAAAAATACTTTACTTTGAAATCTTTAAATCATAGACTTCTTTTTCTGTACACAAATCACAGGTTATCAAATAATCAGTATCTCCTCATGTATGAGAATATGCTTCATGGAAACATTTGTTCAGTTTTTAAATTTGTATTTTGGAAAACAAAGGTAACTGTACCTAAACAAATTACTATAAGCAATAATACACAAAAAAATCGTTAAAACACATGTAATTTAAATAACTGCAATAAGTGTAAACAATTATTTAATTTGTATGAGAAAGTCATTTGACTTTGACTTTACATATCAAAAACCATACCATAATAATATAATATAAATTATTGTATCTATGAGTAGAAATTATATTCAAATAAAATTAATTCTATGTAAAATCTTCAATGGCGTTGACTTATGTCAATTGACCTGTATATAAGCACTGAAATATCATGTAAAAATTTACACAGCATTATTATATTATACTTAATAGTCATATGTATTTTACAGTAAATATGACAATTTTGTGAATCAGCATCATCATAGCAATAGGTATGTAAATATTTCAATATATTACAATTGAATTAAAAAAAAAACACAAATATTTTTTGTAAAATTACACAAAACATCAGACATGGATGTTTTATAAGCATCAAAACTTAATTCAAGTAATACACATACTTTCAACAAATCATAAACATGAAGGTAACATCAAAGTAACACATCAATTATTGAGAATTAAATTCTGGTAGTATAATTATGCAATACAACTGTATAAAATGTACATAATAAGTACAAACAACAGATAATAAGCCAACTTTTCAATTACAGTCAAACCTGCAAACAAAGGCCACCCTTAAGAAAGACAAAGTAAGGCCTTTATTGACGGATGACCTTTATTTGTTTGTTCTAAATAATCAACGACGTTTTTTCAAAGAATGACCGTTATTCACAGGGCAAGCTTTATTCGAAGGTGGCTGCAAACACAGGTATACTGTAAACTCCATATAAATGTAAACATTTGAATAACCATAATACAGTCTTTTTTGTCAATCCATTCTATGACAATCCAACCAGAGTTTGTGTAAAACAGTAACTTACATAATAAGAACAACTTTACAAAACCAATACACAAATTTTCCATGTTGTTTAAAACATCAAGATTTTTTGCTTCAAAAATAATTACATGATTTTTATAAAATGAACTTCTTCATGAGCAACTGAATCGGTGGATTTCACATTTCCCATGCAAAGCATAAACAAAGATGTGGATCAAAATTTTAGTTCGAGTCTTCATAGTTCAACAAAAAGTCAATAAAAATAACATGAAGAACTATGGTAATAACAATTTACACAAGAACAGAGTAAAGGACTCAAAGCTCTTAAATTAACAAAATGTAACAAAGAACCCAATGAATCTAAAACTTACAAAAAGTGAGATTTGTATAAATTAACAAAACATGATATGTGATTCATGCATCGAAACAGAATAAAAAGAAACAGAAAAATAATTTTAATGTAGTAACAGCATAGTTGCAGCAAGTAATATGGAATGGTTAGGAAATGATAGTTCTTTACAAAAATCCTTGAAACAGCAAGATGTAAGCTGAGAATGATACAAGAAACGAAAGTGAGTTACCCAGTCGATCATAAAACGGAAGGTAGACACATTTTTCTATGAAGCTGTAGTTCATGCACAGTTGGCCATTATTCAGAGTTCTAATTTGTCTATTATCAATAAGCTGGTACTGCTGAATGTCCAGTTTAAATCTTACGGCCTTTACAGGCAGATGGCTGTTAACATAGGTTTGACTACACATCAATATTAGGCAGTATACAAATAGCTCGGGACTGGTAAAAAAATGAAACAACCTAGCGTAGTTATGGACTGGTTAGCTATCTAAAAGCCACAACTAAATAAAAATAGCAAAAAGGATGAAGTGTTCTTGTATATAAACTGAATAACAAACTGGAAGACCCTAAGGAACAAGAAATTGCAGAAAAGTATAAAAAAGTAACTTGACTGGTTACTATCAGATAATGAACCAAACTCACTAAGAAGTAAGAGAAAGAATGAGCATCTTGATACTCCGTTGAGATCATTCAGCACACTCTGACCGACTATAATTATTTTTGGCTATGCCGGGAAAGCTCACATTGGAACAACTTGAAATTTCTGAGATGTTAAACTGAAATATGGCAGTACTTATGAGGCATTTGTCATTTTTTTTTCTTCTAACAAACTGTTGTTTGTTGTATACTATGTACTTTAAAAAGTAAAAGATTACCCCTCCCCCCCTTAAAGGACAATTATGTAATGAAAATGTTAGACAGTCTTTGACAGACAGCATTTTAAGAACTTAGTTGTTATTTCCTATGCAGCAAATCATCACTTGCATCACAAACATAAGGCGTAGATACATGTTAAGCTACCTAGTACATTCAGTCATGAAGGAGTAACGAAATCAGCTGCTCAAGGTGTTCCGAATGCCTTCAAAAAGCGAAAAGTTTACAAAACCCTCGATTCCAGAAAACATTTCAGACAAACTTTTTCAAACATATTTGAAACAAAAAACAGTTCAATGTGATAATAGCCTGAAAAAAAAAATAAATACAACATGCCAACAAGCATACAGTCTGTATATCGACAGGAAGCTATATACATTGTATTTCTAATCTGTATATACACAGAACAACCGTAAACTTTCTTATAAATAACAGTAAAAAAATTCACAACCTAATTACAAATAACTTAGCATAGAAAAAAAAACAATTATATCCATTACAATAATTTTAAATCAATTAAAATATTTGTTGACAGTTACGAATATACCATGTTTATATATTTTCGTACAACTTAATTTTTCTATATACGATCAAGTATACATAATACTTTCATAGCGTTAGATTTAAAATAAAAACAAAAAATATAAATTATTACAGAAACCCAAAACATAACAAAAATACAACTAAATGTAAGAGACATTGTTCCAACAATTACAATTAATCCAACAAAAAAATAATCACAATCATCATATTGGTTAAATATAGTAAAACCTCATGCAGCAACCACCTCAATATTACGACCACTTTGTTACAACAACCATTTAATTTTAGATCAGCTTTCAATAGCTCCCCTATAATTAAACTTGATAATGAAACCATCTCATTATTACGACCTATTTTTTTTGGTCTCCAAAGTGGTCTCAATATCAGGGTTTTACTGTAATTACAACAAACTGTCAGATCTGCTGTCAAAAACCACCAATGAGAAAGGGCAGATGAAATATTGCCTTATACATAGCTGACCTTCATTTGGGATTATTTTACCTTATTGTAATAAATTTGTGTAAAAGAGTGACATTTATTTCATGCTGGCCTTCGTTTAAAGGTGATTATGAATCAAGATGTGATTGGTCATTCAAAAGATTTCTATTGGTGAATTTTCCTTAGCAGGTTCTAGTAGCTGTTTGATTGGTCAGTTGCAAAATCTTGAGATTTGATTGGTTTATAGAGAGAAAGTTCAATTCAAATATACCAATTCTTATTCTGCTGTAGCATTGATTCTCTTTCTGAACCACTATAGCCATAATGAAGGATACGAAATGCATACTGAGAGGTGATGTACAAGGAAGGTTAAAATTAGCATCAGCCACATTTAGAAAAAGAAAATTATAGACAGAAAAAAAAGGGAAATAGCTTCAAGAACGATGTAGTTAGCGAAATGTGACCTTTGACCTTTGAGACCAGTGACAATATGAAGCCTTCAATATAAGATTGTATCCAGAGTGAACCAACCAGATGACAGGATTTTGAAGATTTTCAACTCAGTCCTTACAATGTATACAAAAGGATTAATGCTAGACACCAAAACAAGAATTCAATAAAATTATCTTTGAGTATAAGTGCTAAGCAAATCTATGTCACAACTTTTTCAAATATTTAATGGCATTGTACATCACAACCCAAATATGAGAAATTGTCGAAAGTTTGGCCAATAAATGGCAATATGGCAGACAAAATATCTTGGTACATGTGGCATTGCTACTACTCAAATATATCAAATTTTAATGAACACATAAACCAGACACCCTCAGGAAACCTTATTTGTTGTAATACAAAAATTTAGGTAAACAATAACTGATGGATATGATCCACAGATGTGATTTAATGACTACCCCATGAATAAAAATGATTACTGGGTTGAACTGTACCATAAATATGAAACCTTGTCTGCCTATATTAACACAAGAATCAAAGTATAGGTAAAATATCAATTGGTATACTGAAATGAACATTATATATGTAATTATAATGGATATATGCCGTTAAATTATGTTATCTTGAATTCTTATACTACCAAATAATACAACAGGATCTGAGGATAATACAGAGCTAGAGAACCAGTCTACAATTCAAGCATATGATTGGTTGTTTCAAATCTCTAATTTGAAACTGACCAATGGAAAACCTTCATTGATAGACTGGTCTCACAACTGTTGTATAACCCAGACAAAGACATACTTCTGATTCAGAGAACACATAAAAGCTGAGAAACTTGAGTAAAAAATTTGAGCTAACAAAATCATTTTTACAGAGTACAAATACTGGTACTCTATATCTGTCTATTGGAAATTAATATTGTATCACACAGTTTTGCAACAAATAGAGACAAGGCAGTGAATTAACCAATACACCTGATATTTTATGACAGAAGAAAGAAAAACATCGCAGTTTGTTTCATTTAGCAGCCATTGATTATGCCAAGTTTTGTTAATTAAGAGACAGTAGTAAATGAAAAATTTATGACAAAATTCGCCTCTTTCCAAAAATGTAACTTCAACAATATTTTTATATTTCAGCCTAAAAAATAAGAAATGCCCTCAACATGTATAAAATAAATACAAACAAGGTGTATATAAAAACCAACAATTCTGTAAAGCATAATGTAACACACTGAACTCATTTGCAAGACAAAATACCATAATGCAACCACAAAACCAATTTAAATTAATGTGAAAATATTACAATCAAGGTTCAACAAACCACATCTGGCAGCAAATAACTTTCTTTAAGGTGTGTCTAAAAAAATTGATTGAATAACTGTAGTGAATCTTTTTCTCACCTATATTCAACTACTGCATGATTTGACAGGCTGCGACTTAATGCCCTAGAATTTTACTAAATTTTTTTTAATTGATATACTAATACAGAGTGAAACTTAAGCTTCCGGTACCAGATATCCAAAATCATACCAAAATTCTAATATTTCATTTAAATACTTAGTATGAAAAATGACAATTTTCACCAGCCCTACATATCGCGCACACCACTTAAGTCACAGACTGCAAATCAACGCCAAAAACCAAAGATGTATTGAACAGTGGACGAAGAATTTCACTATGAAAATATGGTTGTTTTAACTTATGCAAAATGAAAACATGAGAATTGAGTTTTTTCATATTATTCTATCCTGCCTCTGTAACTATGGTAACGAATTTATGATATGCCATTATAAGTCCAAAATAAGTTAATAAATTAAAATAATGAACATAAAATTGGAATGATATTCTATCTAACAGTATTGCACCAGTTGTTATGGAAACAGTTATTGGTCATTAAATACTTTTTTAATTAGTTTTTAATTAACAATGAACACATAAAACATGCAATTATAATACAAAACATTTCTGATATAAAAACAGTAAATTTTATCCCAACAAAAGTACTAATTTGCAATATGAGTTTTTTAAAAAATTCAATAATGAAGCTATTTTTCAAAAACACATTAACTAAAATTCTCTTTATTTAATTTAGTAAATAGTAAATACTTCTGAAAAATTCCTAAATTCATTCAGTGGTCAGTTTCATGTTATAGGTGTAATTATATCAAAAATGTTCAGCAAAAGCAGAATTAAATTCCTATAAAGCAAATAACACAGGTCTGAGGTTATAATGCTAAATTTGGAATCTGGTCTCAGAATGCAGGGCAACCATTGATCAAATTTGAATTCAAACTTGGAAAACAACCAATCAGAAGCTGGAATTCCTAGACTGATCTCCAAACAATGTTTTATGACCTCTGACCTTGATATCAACAATAACAAACAATCTAAAATATCCATTCAGAAACATTATAATAACAGTCAATTTTCAATAGAGCATTATCAAAACCAATTTCAATAATTATAAATGGTAACATTACACAGATAAGTAAACAGAAAAACTTGCAAACCATACACACAAAAAATAGCCAATCAAACTACAGTAATTCCAACAGCACATAAAATTTTGACATTCACAGTACCATCTAACCGACATAAGTTAATTGACAAAATTCTGATACAGTTATATATGAATATCATCACAAACAGATGGACAGACAGACACACTAATGATCAGATATACATGTATATACTTCCGATTTCAATGAATGTTACAGTACTAATGTAAGCAATGTTTTACAGGACTGTAACAAAAAATCACCTCATTTTTATCATAAGTTTTGTGATCTCACTGCGTCTTTTCAGAGCCTTTTGATAAAGCTCACCAAATAGTTTCGTATTTCATTGAGAATGTATTTTTTTTTAAAATGCCGTTAAATCTAGCAAACCAGGAACCAGTCCAAGAAAATTTAATGAAAGTCCTTTAAAATCAACATATACATGTATGTAAGAACTAGGATTTTAATCACTAAATTAAAAAGTGCATTAAAACAAGCAGTCTGATTGGTTTTTGAAATGTGCCATGTGGAGTTCAGCCAATGAATAAAGAAAATCTTTAAAGTGCAAAAATCAAGAGATATGATTGGTTGAATAAATAAATAACAGAGATTCTGATAGGTCAATTTATACTTAGTTTAAGAAACATGAATGGCTGACAGATTTTGATAAATCTACATAGTTAGATTGATATGAAACTAGATGTGGTGTATTTACACAAAGGTGATCTTTTGAAGGAGATACATGTATATGGTACATAAAATAAATTTTAATGAAACCCATTTTTTTCACTTACTATAGCAGAATCATCATAATTTAACATTCAATATGATCTACAAAGCTAAACAAGCCCATACAGTCATGATTTAAAGCATTAGATTTTTATTTTCCTAGTATTTTAAGTACCGAATTATGTCAACCAAAATCCCTGCACTAGGGGATATGTAAAATTAAGTCAAAACATTCAACCTACAATGAAAGCAACACATTTGTCAACTGAAGCTCAGATCAAAATATGTTTAAATTCACAAAAATATTATCACCATTTCACACAAAAATTATCATAAAAATTCAAACAAAAATGTTCATACTTAATAGTTACTTTGTACTATTACGTACATCGAGTCCATTACAGCACATACACGAATAAAATCAATAACAGATGATAAATATGTGGCTTACTTGTTATTTATATATAAAATAATCATCTTTCATACTTGATGCAGGACTTATCATCGATCACTTTTTTCTCATCACTGCTGGACAAAATGAAACATTCTTACCACATAGACCACATCCAACAGCGAGCATACAAAATTACTCGAAAAAAATCAACAAAAATTAACAAGTCAACAATATTATTGAAGCAATAACAGAGAAAAGTTATTTTTTACATCATACATGTGTAAGCAAACTTAAATCATTAGTACAAATGATAACCATAAGATTAGCTCCATATTTATGTAACTTCTTTACAAAGAGTTCCACCAATCAAGCACTCACACTTCTGAACAAATAGCACAACACGTTAACATAAATATCTTCACACAAACAAATTCTATCAATGGTCAAAGTAATACATTAAAATCATGAGTAGCCATTTCAAAATCTAACAATTATGGTACAATTAATTATACAATTTATCATTACAAAAACACAATTAATATTCAATCAACCATTTGCTCCATAACCGCACAATTTTTACCTCCAAAATGGAGAGCTCTGGAAAAACCAGTCAAATGAAATTTTAAACAACTATTCAATTCTCCTGAAAATATACACAAAATATAATAAGGTCAATAATGGATTCTCCACTAAACTGGGAATTAAATAATTAATTTAGCAATGAAAACACACCTTGTTAGAGGTTCTTCATTAAGAACGACCCACTTTTACAAGGCATACATGACTATAGAGCAAACAGTCGACCACCATCACCTTATCAGACATCATAACGCTTCAACTGAAAGACAATAAATTTTCTCTTCTCTAACACAACAAACGAAGGTTCATACTCCATCCCTCCAAACCATAAGACATTGGATTCCTGGCATAACATCAGGATTACCAAGGTTCTATAATCAAGCAGTTGCCAAAGTGATGTGCCACTTGATTGGTACACATATCTAAGTTTCATATTAACATCACTTCTCTGATTAGTACCCATTTTACCTCTGATTATAATGACACCATAGAGGGGTGAAAATCCTGGTTACCCTTTTCCATCCTGTCCTGACTACCACACATTTTTTTTTTTTTGCTTATTCCCTTTGATACTGATTAAAAAGTCACGAACATCCATATCACAAACAATGGTATTACATTACTCAAGCACCAAGTTCTCTGGCCACAGTATACATGTATTAAATCAGATGAGCTCCACTAAATATTGAAGGTCACGAGAAGTGAAGAATGCCTTTGATTCATCTGTAGTGAACTCTGGTGTTATACCTAAAACCAGTCCACAATCTCAGCCCCAATAATAAAACTGGCAAACACTCTACTGAATCAGATTTTCCAGGCAGGATAAATAAGATTTAGTTTTTCTATGAACAGTTTTTAATGAGTATTTAAGGATCAGACTGGTTTGCTAGCAGTAAAAAATCATCTATCAAAAAGCAGACTAGTATCTTTTTTTATTATTCTATCAGAAAAAAATATTGGCACATACATAAAAACGGTGTCCACAGCTTAGAACAAATATGACTGTTTTTCAATAACTAGAAAAGAAAAAAAATTAAATAACATATACCGAATGACTTTGACCTGTTTAAGACAACACAATAATAATCAAGACTGGTTTACTATTCAGATAAAAGGAACAACTAAGAACAAATTCAGATCAGAGCAGACTTATTTCCTCTTTGATTTTCTGTTCAACAAATTGGCAGCACTTTTACGAGACCCCCGTCGTTTCTTGTCCAATATAAGTTTATCGTGGCGAACAAATATCCCGTGTCTTGCTCTACATTTGAAATATGGAATGCCATTAACAGATCCATTGTTCTTTCCTAAAATTGAATAACAGAAGGCCCAACATTAATCAATTTGTTAAAGTATATAAAGAATAAGCACTTTATTTTCTTCTGAATCAATTCCTGAAATGATTTTACCAGCAAGTCATATAGTTAAAGAACAGTTTGCTCAATAAAAGTTTGACCCAAGAATAAAAGTGAGGCATAATTGAAAATATACAAACAGTAAAGTAAACATGACTCTGTGAAATGAGGGAAGTGCTCAGTGTAAATCAGATGCTTCCAAAAAATAAAGTTTAATCACAATAAAGCATCTATGGATCTGTAAAATGAGGAAAATGCTCAGTGTAAACCAGATGCTTGCAAAAATGAAGTTAAATCATAGTTATAGAAGCAAGTACCTTCAGGTAAGTCCAATTCCACACCAACCCATGGGCCAGACGCAAACTCTACAGTACCTACAAACTGTACAACACCAGCCATTTTAGAGGCAGATTTTGATGATGTCACAAGTACACTTTCTCCAACTTGGACCCAGGATGGTAATGGAACTTCAGACAGACGATCAAGGTCTGCACGAGATCCAAATGAGCATACACTCACAGAATCTGTAAGAAAAATCATTGATGAGATTCATTAATTTTGACAACCTGATAGTTTTTTTTTAATGAATATGAGCATCTCACCAAAAAGCCATACTATAAACAGTAAAATATTATCATTAAAAATGACACTAAGAATGCTTTTTTTAATAAACTGAACTATATTATAATATTCAACATAGATAGGTAACAAAGAAAGGATAAATAAACTTTAATTGGTTTAAATTTTCCATGATAACATCTCTATCCCTCATCATACATGTACAATAAAACCTGATTACCAAGAGTTTGGAGAGCCACAAGTGTTTATTCAAAGGTGTATAAAAACCAACATTAAAGTTAAATGAAGCTGTATCTATAAATGAGCAGATTTTACAATGGATTCAACTGTTTTCGTGAAGTTATCCAACAAAGAGGCATCCACTCACTTACCTGACAGATGCTCATCAGATAAGTTCAGACTATTCCTTTTTTCCAGATCTTCTAGGGATTTTTCTAATAAATTTGTGTCTGATGACACAATACATGACACAGGTCGACGTCTTGGTTCAGATCTTACACCTGACTTCCTTCCTTCTTTTTTAATAGGTGTACTTTGATCTTCAGGTATGAAATCTAAACTTTGAGACAGAAAATCATCAACATGTGCTCTTTTTGCTTTACTTTGTTCACTTTCCTTCAATTTTGTTCCATTGTGTTCTTTATTCTGCTCACTTTTACTTACATCTTTCTCATCATTTGTTTCATTCATTGAGATAAATTCAGAATTATCTGGACCAAATTCATCACCTAATCTTTCCAGTTCCTCCATGGCTTCTAGACTATATGGGTCTACACTGTCTGACAAAAGTTGTACTCTTGATGTGTTAGAAGAACTTTCACTTCCTTTAGTTGATCTTGACTCATTTTGTGTGCCTATAATCTTTTCAGGTATATTTTTATTAGAATTATTAACTTCTAAGCTAGCTTTAGAATCTATTGCAACTTCGCCTGTATCAACTTCTTTTTCAGAACTACATTGCACATCTATATGTCTATCTTCTTTATTGTTTTCAGCTCTAACTGCACAATTATCAACATCTGTTTTCTCTCTTATGTCCTCTTCACTAATATGAAGTTTAACAGAGTCATGTGAAACATCATCTTCAAAATTGAGATCAGATTCCATGGAAACTTTGTCCACAGATTCAACTTCAGTCACATTAGATTTATCTTCAAAAGAATTATGTACTTTTCCACTTTCAACAAGATTATTACTGTCTACATTCAAATTCTCTAGAGTATCATTACTGGAACTTTCCATTATATTTTGACCTTGAGCCATGACCTCCTGAATGACCTCTGACCTTATTGCACTAGGTTGAAACTGAGCAGCATCATCGCCATCACTGTCACCACTACTTCCATGCTCCAGACCAGATCGTCTTGACAACCGGTGAGAATCTGAATCATCATTACTTCGTAAACTCAAGGAATCTTCTGATGACAAGGTCAAAGTTGAAACAGCCTGTGAACCATAACCACTAGAAGTCATACTTGGTGTATAACCTTTTCCTTGGATTTCTGCAATGCTATCACATGTTCCAGAATGTGATATTTCTGAATTTTTGGCATTGTCAGACTGACTACATGAATCTGTCTGCTTGCCACTTTGTTGACTTTCATATGATTCAAATTCTTGGAAATCGTCAGACGCTGTACTAGCAGGATCAGGATCTATAAGACTTTTCTTAAGTTTATTAAATTCTTCTTTTAAACTTAGTAGGTCTTGTTTGTTTTCAAGTAGTTCGAGCTTTGAAGAGCTACTGGATAAAGATGTTTGAGAAATATTCAAATTGTTAAATGAATCTTCAGTATCAGCATTCTTTGCACGTAACTTCATCGGACTGTCATCATCTTCCTTGAAAAGAACGAGATCAGTAAAAACACTAAATGAATCACAACATGTGATTTTAGGGCCTTAGACAATTGTATGATTAAAAGCTTTTTACTGAACATGTATAAGGCCAGAAAAAAAATAGTTAGCAAAATCGTAAACACAAAATTATTTACATATTCAATTAAGATGTCAATACTTACATCATCAGTGTTAAGGAGAGGTCTGCTCTCCTTCTGTTGTTCTTCACGTAAAGTCTGTAGTGGTTTAACAATACTTACCTCATCAGTATTAAGGAGAGGTCTGCTCTCCTTCTGTTGTTCTTCACGTAAAGTCTGTAGTGGTTTAACAATACTTACCTCATCAGTGTTAAGGAGAGGTCTGCTCTCCTTCTGTTGTTCTTCACGTAAAGTCTGTAGTGGTTTAACAATCTTTCCAGATAGTGGACTCAATGCTGACTTTGATGCTGTTGTAAAAGAAAACATCGTCCTCAGAGAATATTATTACATGAAAGCATAGATTACTTATGAGCTGTATGTTGCAATTTCCAACCTACAGACAAGATATAGGCATCTTTAGATATTTATGCATCTAAAATGTCTTTTGCAGTAATTCTGTTTGAAATTGTTGACACTGATATCACTTTGACTGAGGTTCAAAAATTGCTCAATATGGCTCATATCATTTTAAGAAAGGTTTAAACACAAACAGATACTAAATACTGAAACCAATATGACCAATATACAGCTTATCAAAACTAACAATTTTGTAATCAAATTTGAAAACTAAATTTTTATAACTACACTATGATATCATGTCCAGCCAGAATTTCAAGCTGTATGTCTGCATAGTAACAAATGCTGATCACAATAAAGATGCTTCCAATAAAATTTGGTATAATGTCATATAAAGTAAAACTCCAAAAAGACTCATTTTGGAAAAACTAGGACCCTCCTAAAAATGTTTAAGTTCGAAAACCTTTTTTACTTGGGGACACTTCAAGCAAACTTTGATAGAATCATATAAGAACTTTCAGTACCTTAAAATTTCATTTGTGCTTACACAAAAAGCTGGAATTAACTATTATGAAACATTTTTTTGGTCAAAATCGATAAAAAATTGGGACTGGAGGCTGTGTAACTGCAAACTAATAATTTTTTAAGGATGGCCTGGAATAAAATTTTCACAGATCTAGACGGTCAGCACCAAATGATTCCAGTACCCCAAAGGAGTCATTTTGGACCAAATGAATTTTAAATGCAAAAAATATTGAAAGCTAATAAAAGCATACAACAAACAGTATTAAGCCTTGCATATAATTCATGATTAAATTGTATCTTCAATCATTTTTAATCCAATAAAGTAAAACCTCACTGAATGACCACCACATATTTGAGGATCAGTTTGTATTACGTCCTATATATTACAACTTGATGATGCGAATCCTTGATATAAAGATTATCTTCTATGGACAAGAAGTCGTAATTTTGAGGTTTTCCTGTATTTAATGGACAAAAATTTTATTACAAAAAATGGTGAACTATTATAACTTTTTCTAGATGATGCTTATACCAAAAGTATACTTATTTCAAATACAGAAAATTACTACAACAAAATTTCCTATGAAATCAGTAACAAAATTAAAGAAACAAGCAATGATACTATCAGAGGACAAACAAATGAAGAAGACACACTTCTATCTAATAACAAAATAAAAAAGAGCTGTTGGTAATGAAATGTTCCACCAACTGAAGTTTGCTCAGACAAGAAACTTATGGATTGCTTTCAAAGGATTTATCTACAATTTTCTGTGATACAAGGTGATCAGTTGACCTAGGCAGTGTTCTTGGGACACCAAGTGGAATAAAGCCCATTTGTCTCATAAGTACAAGCCAACTGCTCTACTTGAAAGAATATTACTGGAGGGAGAAAAAATACTGTGGGTGCCACATGTTAAATCATGGACACAAAGTACATGGGCCTTTACCAGGGTCTTGAACAATGAGCTTACCACATGACCCTTTAGAGCCAGTAAGGTCATTTTGGTATCTTATGTATTTCCAGCATATTTAATGGTCTTACACCACAGGGTGTAAAATGAGTCATATGCTGAAAATGGCTTCTATGTGATTGATGTGCACAGTGAATGAATGTGTAAATTCATACACTACTGTGAGGGAAACATTTTATAAACTTTTAATGGAAAATAGTATGTAGGGAAAAGAATCTTTTACCAGCTGAAACAGAATGTAAGCATGAAAAAAAGATCTTTTGGGTTTTTTTGCTGAGATTTTTAACTTCACACCAACAGCCAGGGCCATTTGTTGACTTTTCCAGCTTTATCCATGGAGAACGACCCTAGGAATACATGGATCCATCAAAGGCTAGATGGACAGCTTACACACATGTGAAATTTGGTCCCAGGTGGGAAGGGCTAGTGTTAACAAATCAGAGACCATAACCACTTGACCACAGAAGCTCACTAAAAGAATCATTCACGAATGTACAAGCATACATAGCAATGGAAATTCTCAAACAGGAGAGAGATTCTGTCAGGTACTGTAGAATCACAAACTGGTTATTCCTGTGTAGTAATGAAAGGTACTTGTAATGAAATATTCTACACAACACACAATTTGGGACAAGACTGCTACCAACCACATGCAATCATCCACTACAGATATCAATTTTCTTGGGTTGGGGATTGGACTCAGAATTATTTACAAACAGTTGGATGGACTAATGCACAAAAGCAAAACAATGCTTTGCTTTCCATCAGAAAACATAAACATTGACACATTGTGAAAAACACTTATACAAAATTGTAAACCTACTTATAAACGGCAGAGTCAAAAACACAACTAGTATACTGTCATTCAACTAACACTTGAGAGATAAAACACACAAAATGTACTACAAGGTCTAATGTTACAATAAGTCAGTTTGAATATCAGTTTTAAAATGTGTCCTTTCCATTGGTCAATATTTTTGACATGTGACCAGAACTATCCAATCAGATGTTTCCTTATTCAAATCTGGTCTTCAAACTACCATTGGTAACATCAAGACAAAGAGTATAATAAATTACATTACATGGCCAACACCTGAATCAATGCTGAATGTCAATTCATAATATTTTGATATTAGTATGAATTAAAAATATTTAATCAACATTTGCATACAGTGTGACCTACTGACAAAAGCCATCAGAGGAAGATAAGAAATATGGCCAATTAATAATCAGCCCAAATTCTGAGATGTATGTAGTGCAAATGTAAATATTAGTTTGCCAAACAGTGGCCAATTGTTCAATTGGTGGTTCTTTATTCAGGGGTGACTGAAGACTCAGAGGATGATTGTATTTAAAGAAATTTATTTCTCAGTAAAGTAAAATTGGAAATAATTAAAAACAATCAACTGCATAGTTATACAGTATCAGTTGTACAAAACATGAAGAGGTCTTCTTATATCTATTTTCAATATATACAAAATAAAATAAGCACAGCACAGCACATTGTGACCCCACCATCATGTCAACAGGGTGTCCATAAGTAGTGGCCATATTACACCTATCATCACACAAAATTTCCACAATCAGAATGGACTTCCTAAATGTATAAGCAATGTGATGAAACATATGATCATATCACATGCTGAATACAGAGTATTGACAATGCAACAGTCCTGTTTAAGGGCAACATTCTTTAACAAACAGTAACTGTACAGTAAAATCTCACTCAGCAGCCACATAAATATTAAGACCTACCTTATTCATAGTAACAACAACCACTTACTTAAGACTTTTTTTCAACTTGGTCTCCAAGGCGGTCTTAATATTGAGGTTTTACTGTAATTGAATTTTACTACTAGTAACACTATCATTGAGGCTAGTAATGGTAGATGTGCTGGAAGCCACAAATGATTCCAGTTAATATGAAGAGGGCAAACTTTGTCAAAAAATTTTCATTATTTTTTTACTGGGCATAATACGGTTTTTTCAACTATTTCTAAGTTGTATACAGAGGCCTGTTCACCCTATTTTTGTTGAAAGATCTAATTGATTGTAAGCTTTATACCATAAAACAGCCTTTTGTTTTACTCCAGAGAAATCATGGTCCATCAGTACATGAGTACATAATGTATTTTAATGTCTTAAATTGTACAAATTCATTTTTCTTTTTTATACATTATGCATTTGAATTAAAACACATATATTTCAAGATAGCTAATAAGCTGTCTTACATCTATTATAACAAAATGAATGCAAACCACAATCATAAATTATGCTTTATACAGGTTAATTAGTCTTCTTGAAACAATTCAGATGAAATTGCGACTTCTGCTTTGACAGTACTGGTTAGCTGTAATGGTGAATGTTGACATGAATTCAGATTTTGGCCCCAAAATGCTTGCTTACTGGTATAACACGAAACATACAGAAGCCTTGTGAGGTCAATTAATTTATTATTATTTATGTATTAATTAATATTTAATCACCAAATTTGATCTCTTTAGAAATACAAGATGTATAGAATGCTTTTAACATCAAGCCTCATCCAAATTATAATAATGATGATCTGTCATATCTATGCCTTTGAAAGGGGTTACAATAAATCGAAAATACATAGCTAAATTTGCAATCAAACTACATGTATCAAGCATACACAGGCTTTCATGTATAACGATTAACATCGCAATCTGAAATCAAAGAACAACTGAATGCAAAAAAGATTATTAAGGGTGTAGAGAAAAAAACATCAACATGCTGTTGTTATTCTAACACAACCATGCTGTATCAGACAAGCAACAAAAGACATAAAACTCAGACAACAAACAAAAGAAATGGAAAAAAATGATAAATTGGGAATTCTGAAGTTGAACTTATCGAAATAAAAACTGGTACACAGTAAGCGAAGATAAAATGGTGTGGTAGCAGGCTTAGAAGGCAGACTATGTTTTACCATTGAGAGAGGGCAGTTTCAGGTCAAGAAAGCTGGGACGAGCTGTAAATCACATAATAACGCAACATTATTATACTTGATTATTTTCAAATCAATGTCGAAGAATAATACAATGTAAAATCTAACTAACAAATAATTATAACTAACTGTACCTCTCCCACTCTATCCCACAAGGCAGTCACGAGTTTATTAATTCTGTGTGGTAATTATAAAACTAATCCAAAGGACCATTTCATTTATTATCTCTGTATGGTGACATAGAGGTTGACATTCAAAAGAGGCATAAGTAGTTTTGTGACATCATCAGTTTGTGGCCACAAATAATAATCTCATTGCCACAACTCTTTAACTTAAGGCCAAGGAACTTTGTTTCATTAAAAAATTCATTAAAAAGAAATAGAATTTGTGCTTTGTTAAAGAACAAGGCCGATTTGTGATTCACCCTTCATGATTGAGACAACAAAGTGAAGGTCACAAAGTGAAGGTCACAATGTGAAGGTCACAATGTGAAGGTCACAAAGTGAAGGTCACAAAGTGAAGGTCACAATGTGAAGGTCACAAAGTGAAGGTCACAATGTGAAGGTCACAAAGTGAAGGTCACAAAGTGAAGGTCACAAAGTGAAGGTCACAAAGTGAAGGTCACAAAGTGAAGGTCACAATGTGAAGGTCACAATGTGAAGGTCACAAAGTGAAGGTGTAATTTCCTCCTCTAATGTCACCTTTACACCACCATACTTTCAGCACTTTCTCACACACTCTCTCTCTTTATTATACAATTATGAACTTAAGAACAAGAATGATTCCAGCATTAAAATTGAATAGATGCAAACATTTACTAACAAAATTGTTAGAAAATATACACAGTGTAACTTCTGAACATAACCAGACCTTGTAAAAACTGGAAACTTAAAAAAATGGACAAATTTCTTGGGCCTGATTTCTCCCCTCTATTTGCCATCCTGTACATCAGAATTACAAACTCCCAAATTCCAAACAGTTTTATCTTACTTTTGGTCTGTTCTCAAGTTTTTATACTATATTGTATAATACTCAAGTTTATATACTATATTGTATAATACTCAAGTTTTTATACTATATTGTATAATACTCAAGTTTATATACTATATTGTATAATACTCAAGTTTATATACTATATTGTATAATACTCAAGTTTATATACTATATTGTATAATACTATTTTTTTTTGAAACACAAGCTTAATTTTATCATGTTTTAAAGGACTATGCATATGGCTTGAAGGTAACACATTTGAATTACCATGGCAACAGTGCACATAACAAACCCAACCTTTAGAGCTTTTACATGTGAAACAGAATATCTGTGATAACTTAATTTTCATTTAATCATAAAATAATAGTATATGATAATACTTGACATTCTGTATAACTTTACCATCTTAACTCTCAAAATCCACAACCATTCTTTGCTAAGAACAACCTTAAAACAAATGATTTCAAAACAAAGCGTTGATTTTTATGAACAGCCTACAATGACAGAATTTTGTTTGGTTGGGTTTAAAGTCAAACCAAGAGGGTAATTTGGCAACTTTTCCTGCTTTTACCCAGGAAAAAAAACAACAGAAATATATGTGGATAGAAACATTGTCACTCTTGTGAAAGCTAACCAGACCAGATAACAAAGGCCAACAAAGGGAGAGAATTCTTCTAATATTTATTTGGTGTATTACATGACTGTGAACAAAAGGGGACTGAAGTTGACCTTTATCCATGTTAGCCTTATCACTGGATCTATCAATCTCCCATAAAATAAAAAAAATATGTGAAGATTTTATCAAGTAAGATAACAGTTAAAGGGGCTAGTATTTCATTTAATAATCAATTCAAGATTAAATCATGGGAGCAGTACAGAACCTCTACATCTGCATTTGTCTCACAACAAACCCTTACATCAAAAGTTCTCTTTTTGATTTAAAATATTTCAATACATATACATGTACAAATATAAACAATTAAACACATATCTCTGCATTAATAGTTTTCTATTAAAAATACTATTTTTATCAATATTTTGTAAAAAAGTAAATTCTAAACTAATATGCCTAACTATGTGTAAATTGAAAAAGTGCAAACTGAAACATAAGTTTGCCAAACAGAGTAAACATTACATAACACCTAATTGTGCACATAATTATGATTTGTAGCATATATTTGTTTTGTGCTTCTAAATGATTTGAAAGAATTTTTGCAACAAGAGTAGATCATGATTTTGTAATCAATGCACTGTGGAGAATGATCTGAAATTACCTTAGAACCAGTCTATTAATATTCTTAAGACTAGTCTACAATTTCTTCAGAATGAGTGAATAATTTTCTCAGAAGTGCACTCTACAGTTTCTTTAGAATCAGTCTACAATTTTCTTACAACTAGTCTACAATTTCATTAGAACCAGTCTACAGTATCCTAGACCCAGCCTAAAATTTCTTGGAACCAGTCCACAACTTTATTAAGACCAGCCTACAATTTCCTTGACATTGTCTGCTTAAGAATATTTCTAAAGTCTGCTGTCTTAGCATAATCATCCTTATACAACCAGCATAGCAACATAAACAAGAATCGGATGACCAATGATTATGTTCGCAACTATCTATACTCATTGTCCAGGTCAAAGCTTTGCTATAACTATTTAATGCTTCCATTTGTACACCATAAATATAAAGTGTATGAATCTTTTAACAAGCTTAACTCTATCACATTCTATCATTTGTTATATTGCTACAGAAACATGTACAAATTTGAAGTGCTTTTTTATGATAGAAGAGTGAGACAAAGCATATCTAATATGATGGCAGCCATATTGAAAATACCAACTTAAATGTGCATCTGTGTTGGTAAATAACGACCATTTAAGACAATTTCAAGCGGTAATTTTTTCCAAAAAAATTTATGCCATTATTTAAGAAACAGCAGACAACTGAACATTTCCAATTGATGGATTTTTGACAGACTTTGACGATGCAGTTGACTTGACTGCTGGAAATATTCATATATTAGAACATCCTTAATTCTGGTAGTGACATAAACCACAATAACGCTAACTTGACTGAAACATTAACACAGTTTCATACATCTTTTATAATGTGATATTATTGGTCCTTGTCGCCATAGAAACACACGCATAAAAAGAAGCATGTTGAACAAGAGCATCAAACATTTGATTCAAATCAGGTATTAATAAGATCTAAGCTGTTTGGGGACAGTAATTTTTTGGTACGCCCTTCCAGACAGCCAATATGTTATGCAGACACAATAAATCCCTAAAACAGGTTTACTTTGAGTGAAAAGAGAAGGAAGGAAACTTGTCAGATCAGATCGTGTAAGTATATCAAAATTGACAAAAAATAAATTGAAGAAGCAAGTGATATTTCTCATGCTGTTCAAATCTCGATACTTGTCAAGATGAAAATAAGCCTTCACATATTTCTGTCATCTGTGTAATACTATGGTGATATGGAAGAGAATTCTGGTATCACAGAAAAAAACTGCTTCTTTGGCAAAAATTAGTCACCTTCTTCTATAGGCAATAATTTATTAACAAAGATGAGGATTCGAATATATAACAAATGTTAATACTGCTCTTATAGAGGGTATTGGTTGCCTAGCAACCCTGGTAGGTCAAGGTCATAACATGTTATCCAGGCTTTGACAGATACACTTTTATAGGTATACAATAGTCACCAGCATTATAACTAGTGTAAATCAAGGTCAGATCTTCTGACCAAGGACTACTCTACACTGCATTTATTAGCATATTTCCATCACCTAGCAACAGATCAGATCAGACGGAACACTTCAAACATTTCTGGTACTGTTTTATACTGAGACAGAAATACGGAAGGCCTATTTTTAAACAAGTCACAGACTTTGTTCTCTCTACATTTTAACAGAAAAGATCGGCGTAATAAAAACAACTTGTAGAATATATAAAATAAACTCAGTACTGCCAACAACTTCGATCGAGAAAATAATCAGAAAAGCACATTAAAGGCGAAAAATTAACGAGTTTTGCGAGTGACATTGGCGTAAAAAAGCAACATGATTCGAGTTGTGGGAAATATATTCAAAGTAGATGAAAAATGTCCAAATAACCTGAACCAATGAAATGAAAGCAATTGGACGTCCATGGGCCTAAGGAAAAAAATTGTACAGATGACTTATAATCATGGATATACACATAAATACTGAACACTTGCATATTGAAGCTTTTGTACAAAACAGTGCTGAAACACTTGTGACCAATTCCAATATAACAGAGTTTTGTGGCGACATATTATGAAAGTGTGCCTTAACTTGCAACCAATTATAAGGCAAGCCTTAATTTGCAAACAGCGTATAACGTTAGGCCAGCCCTATTTGATTCCCTTCAACCTTTCTGAATAAAAGGAATGCTAAATATTAAGCAGTTTGAGGAGATTTTTTGCTTTTTGATACAAATCCTCAAGGGATTTAAAATTTAGCATCAGTTATCACTGAAATCCATACCAATCATTCTTCTTTGCCTTATATGCATATTTCAAATTCAAATTAAATATACAAAACATAAATTTATTTAAGAAAGTTGCATTATTTCTCTCTGACAGAGAGGTATAAGAATTTTGTGGTATACATTGTGGTATAAGAAGCCATTAATCATGACAAGCAATGGCTTCTTTGGCCACAATGTTTTCAAAAGTCGTCTGCTTAAGAAGCTTCAGAAGCGGGAAAATGCAGTATCATGAGGAAACAGGTTAAGAATGAAATACACAATCCTGTACATTTTCGCCATGACTACAAGAGTTATTCCCATAAAAATGTGTTTTCAAATGGGCCCCAGTACAGCAAAATTCTAAAATTTTATCACACATGGCTTACCCTCAAAACCACTGTAGCCATATTACCTATCATTGGTCACAAATGTTTCTTTGCTATTGTTTTGCACAGCAAGTTTATCATAAATATTACATAAACATAAAGACATCAATGTATGCAAATAAATCCAAATTAACCAATCCATCAGGCCAAGAAATCATAAAACAATACACAAATCTCAACACTAGCTCTCAAAATTCTCACTTTTGAGTCCGTATGGGCACTTCAATATTGAAGGGATGGTATATAATGGTGTATTAGGCCTAAAATGGCTACACAGACTAAAAACACATATACAGTGCTCTCTCCAAAAAGCGACACTTGTCAGAGTCGCAAGAAAGTGTTGTTCATTGGAAGGAGCTGGTGTTGAGGGAATTCATTCTATGTGTGCCTTTCACTGTTGTTTCTATGAGGGAACCAGTCTTTAGAGGTGACATTATGAGAGGGAGCACTGTATCACATATTTACATATACAAGGGTAACAACTTCCAAAAATGACAGTTCCTGCACTAAGTTTGTTTAACATTATGTAACTTTTTCAGAAATTACTTAAATTTCCAATAACTGGTGACTAATATTTACATATACAAGGGTAACAACTTCCAAAAATGACAGTTCCTGCACCAAGTTTGTTTAACATTATGTAACTTTTTCAGAAATCACTTAAATTTATAATAACTGGTGACTAATATTTACATATACAAGGGTAACAACTTCCAAAAATGACAGTTCCTGCACCAAGTTTGTTTAACATTATGTAACTTTTTCAGAAATTACTTAAATTTCCAATAACTGGTGACTAATATTTACATATACAAGGGTAACAACTTCCAAAAATGACAGTTCCTGCACTAAGTTTGTTTAACATTATGTAACTTTTTCAGAAATTACTTAAATTTCCAATAACTGGTGACTAATATTTACATATACAAGGGTAACAACTTCCAAAAATGACAGTTCCTGCACTAAGTTTGTTTAACATTATGTAACTTTTTCAGAAATTACTTAAATTTCCAATAACTGGTGACTAATCTAAACAGAGAATTTGAGATTTGCATGTTGAGATTTGTGTCATGAGATTGAGAATTTGTTCTAATATTGGGCTCTGATCTAAACTATGCAAGCCATTTTTGAAGTACTTATTAATCATCAAAATGTAAAAAAAACAAATGTTTTGATATACTCCAACAAAGACAAAAGAGCAAATTCTGAAGTGATGGCCGTCAGTTCTAAAGTCATTGAATTGAGATGACAATTAAGTACATAAAAACCCCACAAAAATCAGGAGACCATGACATTAAAACACATGATTTTGATGTTATTTATTTCCTCTCTGGACCCCATATAGTTGTTTGATATATATTTTTCCGAAACTAAAAAAAAACAGTTTATATTTTTCTGAAACTAAAAGAAACACATATTTTTCCAAAACTAAAAGAAACAACATATATTTTCCAAAACTAAAAGAAACAACATATATTTTCCAAAACTAAAAACAAACATTGTATATTTTTCTGACACTAAAAGAAACAATACATATTTGTAAAAAAAAAGAAACAACATTTTTTCAATAACCATCCATTGGTGAAATATCCCTTTTTCTCAACACATTCTCACTTGTTACACACCATGTTTTTTTTCTTAAAAAGTCTCAACATTTTTACAATATAAACAAAGGGATACAGGGTCCTTTAAAGAGAGAAAGTAGGACAGTTCAAAGGTCACAAAGCCAGAAAAGGGACAGCAACTTATAACAATGTATATTGCATAAAATCACAATTATAAGCCATCAACTAAGTAGATAAGAACAGGATAAATGTGTATAATTCAAAATTAAATCAATAGAACTATCATATTGTAACCATGGTAACAAAATTCAATAATTCCGGAATGAGTGCAATCTCAAAAATTGTCAAAAAGACAAAATTGTAGAGAATGTTTCCATTAAGTAATAATCAATATTGAGGAAACATATATTAATGTGAAAACATCACTTATTAACGCATAATAAATAAAGCTTTAGAATTGATATAATATTACTAATAATTAGTTGAAACAGTATATACCTGCGGTCCCGGCCTTTGTGTTATGCATGGAAAGATCCTGTATACTCTCAAATCTCATCTGTGAATGAACGATCTCACTATTAACTTGAGATTATAGAAAGCAAAAAGTACAAATTATCTTTATTCGGATTTATTTTTATGATTTTTGAAAAATTGACAGATGTGTAACAATAAATGTATATTCAATCAAATATCTCCTTATGGTACACAGTAAAACCTAATTCAATGACCACCTCAATATTACAACCATTTCGTGAAAGAAAACACTTAATGTCTGACCAGTTTTCAGTATTTCTTCTAAATTCAAACTTAATAACAATACCACTTTAATATTGTGACCACCTCATTACCAAAACTGTTCTGCTGAGGTCCCACAGGTGGTTGTAATATCAAGGTTTCACTGTATTCCTCTTTGAACGCTACTGTAGACAGGGTGCTCAACTAGATATACAAACTTAAGAGTCACAAACAACCCTTAACCAGAATAATTTGAAGACTTGACAAAATTTCTTTTTTATTTCAACAATAGATTTGACACTTTGGTACAAATTCTCAAGAGTTAGAAGCCTTATTTTGCTAATTCAAAGAGTTAAAATGCCATTTAAGAGTCAAATGGGGGGCCTTGTATAGATAAAATACAGATTAACTGTGAATTATACAATACTCACCCTTTCGTCTAATCTTGGTGGGGTGGTCATGAACTGAAAAAACAACAAAAAGAACATATAAAGTAAGTCTCTTAAATATTTTTTTTCTAACATCATAGCAGTAAAAGGAAAGTGATAACATGTCAAACACTGTCCCTGTCCCTGACAGAACATTATAATCATTCAACTATGTTTTACCACTCAGACAATTGTTGTATGATGAAATAAAAAAAAACATTTTCCACATTGAGTGATGTTAGATACGAAAAACGATTATGAGGTTAAAAAACTGAATTTGAATGTAAATCTTAAAATGGAGGCCTCTGATTGGTTATGTGCAAACATTAAATTCAACCAATGGCACAGTTAACACCACATCATGATATGACATATCACCAATCAAGTCAGAATCCTCACATACAGCAGAGAATTCTTTGGATAAAACACAGTTTGGTTGAACAATGAAAAAAAAGAAAAGAAAATCAACATCTTATGAACCAAAATAAGAACCTTATGCCTATATAATTTCTCTTTAATTTGTTTTACAAACTCAACAAAAATAAGACACACAATGTTAGTTTTGAGCACTTCTATGATAAATGAAGATGGAGATGAGAAAATTAACAGGTTTTTTAAAAAGTGTTTGTTTTAAATTAATGGTGCAGTGAAGCAACCTTCACATTAACAATTTCCCCCAAACCGAAAAAATTTGACAAAGAAATTTTTTGATCTTTATTCCAGCTTTTTGTTTTCGGCATATAATGTTATTAATTATTAAATGATGAGGGCGAAATACATAAAAATATAAAGATTAAATAAATAAAAAAAATATAAGTATAAAATCATAATATAAAGACATAGGATGTAATACTATCAGAATAAAAAAATATAAAGAGAATATTAAGATGTAAAAATTAAACAAAAAGAAGTAAAAATACATAAAATATTAATTTAACCCTTTCCCTCGTAAGAATATTTTGGACTCTTCCATATTCAAAGCCAATATACAGAACATGAATTTATATAAGACAATTGGGTTACTTCTAACAGAATGGAAAACACTGCGGCCAAAGAAGCCATTACTCATTACAAGCAATGACTTCTTTTGCCACAAAGTTTTCAAAGTCGTCTGTTTCATATGCAGGGAAATGCTGTATCATGAGGCAAAGTGTTAAAGATGTATAAACTGTACATATTTGACTGGAGAATGTATACAAATATCATCAGAATCTTATAAAAAATAGAAATAAACAAAGGTTTCCTAAAGGTCGTATGGTCGAAATGACAAATCAAAGGAAATTTCAGCCTGTCAAACTTTAGATAGACAATGTCAATCCATCTGGTATGAACAGTTGAGTTTGTCTGATCCAATGTTGAGCAATCTGTCCCGTCTGAAAATGTTTATTCAAGTTCTCAAAAATAACACACACCCCACCCACACACAAAATCACCCAATGAAATCAATGTGTAAAAACATACACACACAATCACATACTGTCCGTAACCAAAACAAATGAACATTTTTAGTGAATTTAGCAGTTAAGAAACCCATTAAAATCATTTTTCACTGTTTCAAATCTTGAGAAACAAGGCACTTAGAGTTCCAAATTTTTGTTATGGATTTAAATGATCACAAAATGCATTTCGTAGAACCACTGCACAAATCTTTATCCCCAAATTTTATGCCATGGATTTAAAAGGTCTTAAAACGTAATATCCTGACCAGTATTTCATTTCAAGCCTGATTTTTTTATTGTTGTCTTTTATTAGTATTCCATTATTCCATTATTGCATTTCTTTATTCATGCATTTTGATAAATGCCATTTTAGATTATTGTATTGTTTTAATTAATGTACTGTTGTTCATGTTGTATTGTTTTAATTATTGTATTGTTGTTCATGTTGTATTGTTTTAATTAATGTACTGTTGTTCATGTTGTATTGTTTTAATTAATGTACTGTTGTTCATGTTGTATTGTTTTAATTATTGTCCTGTTGTTCATGTTGTATTGTTTTAATTATTGTACTGTTGTTCATGTTGTATTGTTTTAATTAATGTACGGTTGTTCATGTTGTATTGTTTTAATTATTGTACTGTTGTTCATGTTGCATTGTTTTAATTATTGTACTGTTGTTCATGTTGTATTGTTTTAATTATTGTACTGTTGTTCATGTTGTATTGTTTTAATTATTGTACTGTTGTTCATGTTGTATTGTTTTAATTATTGTACTGTTGTTCATGTTGTATTGTTTTAATAAATGTATCGTTGTTAATGTTGTATTGTTTTGACTAATGTATAGTTGTTATAACTGTATCATTTTGATTAATGTATTGTTGTTATAATTGTATTGTTTTGATTAAAGTATTGTTTTTATTATTGTATCATTTTGATAAAAGTATTGTTGTTACTACTGCATCATTTTGATTAATGTATTAGTGTTACAACTGTATCATTTTGATTAATGTATTGTTGTTATTATTACATCATTTTGATGAATGTATTCTATTAATTATCATATTATTTTGATTAATTAATTTGCTTTTCAAAAATTCTAGCATGTTTTGATTAATGTGATTATTATATTTTTGAACTTCAATCAGAGAAAAGTAAAGTTTCAGTTGCTAAAGAAAAGTTAAGAATTGGTTAGTACATGGTGAAAGTTATATTTTATGTAAGTTAGGAGTTCCTATGGTTTCCATGGCAATAAGTAATGCAGCTAGACTAGTTTCCCTAGCAATTGGATCACACACAAAACTTCTTTGCAAAATTCACTCACCTCTGCGCGTCTTGACCAAGTATAATTGAATTAGTATTAGTTATGCCAACAAAAAAAAATGTAATTTCAAACATAACATTAGGGAGGCAAGCAAAGAGAATAAAAAGGAACAAAAAAATGAAGAGAAGGGAGTACGATAAATAAATGCAAAGTCCACTCCACCAAAATGTTTTGTTTTTTTTTTTAAGAAAAAGGTTTCAAATCTGAAGGTTTCTTGGTACATAAATTAAAATCAGCTAATTAGGGACTAGCCTATGTGACAATGAAATAAATGATCAGATAAATATATGCTATATTGGCAATCCTAAAAAATATGTTGGTTTGTAGTTACCTGACTCAAAACACTTAATAGACTTTTTTGTTGTTGTTGTTGTTGTTAACATTAAATGCTTGTAATGAAAACAAAAGACAGACTAAAGAACAAAACAAAATGGTCAAAATCACTAAAAAGGTTTTTGAGTCTGTGAGATTTATGAATGAGCCAATCATGTCAATACAAACCAACAATTTTACAAGGATGGCCTCTTCCGATAAATATATAATAGATACAAGTTGATGTAGGGTTATTGTATACAAAATTCTAGAGAAAAGTCAAATTTTGTGTATAAAGAAGGCATTCAAAGAAATTTTAAAAAATGTATTAATAATCATTCATATATACCTGGTGTATATTTGGAACACTGGTGGTTTTCAAGAGTGATTGCCCTTTTTTTGCCAACAATTCTTTCACTGCCACTTCCTGTAAGTGGATGATAACAAAAAAATGCAGTCATTTAATAAAAACCTTGAAAAATTCTTGTAAATGTATTGATACTTTGATAAAAAAGTGTTTTAGTAACATGATACATCAAAGTTTTGTCATTATGTAAAGTGTAAGATTGGCTAAATATTATTTGAAATCAATTGAACATACAGTTAACAATACCATTTTAATATTCTACTCGAAAAATGAATCTAAGGACAGCTTTATCTGATTGGTTAATTCAGAACAAAATCTCAAAATAGACCAATGATAAAGCTGCATTTTGGGAATAGTCTTTAGCCTAAAACAAATACCTGGATTCTGCTTTCATCCCCAAAATATAGGACTGACAGGTCGGCAGAATATATTTATGTACATATCTTTTAATTCGGAGATGAAGTTTATGCTACCATGTCCAAAAAAAAGCCTAGAGTTAGAAGAAAAACAAGGCCAGTTGGGTTAGCAGAAACCAGAAACCTTTTTTACACCTTAAACTGAGATTCTTATTCTAGAATGTGTGATACCTGTCTAAGTCTGTCCAGTGTTAGGATACTCTCCACAGCGGAGACACCTTTGATGTATTTTTCAATGTAAGTTTCACCGTCTGCTGCGCTCACTTCATTCTGAGAAGCCGCCATCTGAGCCAAACTCTCCATATGCTCTAAATCTTCTGATGCCTAAAAAAAACATAGAAATGTTATTTTTAGTATTGATTCAATTCTGAATTTAATTTTATTTTACTTTATACAGTCAAACCTGTGAACAAAGATCATAAATCTATGCAAGGTAAAATTTCACTAAGAGTCAAGGAAGTCAAAACAGAAAGAGAGAATTAAATAAATTTGCATTCATTTTTTATTCAATTAATAGTAAAACCATCAAAAAAAGACCACTAAGGGGACGGTTTTTATGCAAAGTACACCAGTCTTCAGAGGTTAAATTGGTCTTAAATATAAATGTGCACTGTAGTGAGGCCATAGTTCACATAGTGGGTGCTACACACATGTGGCCATTAACTTATTCCTCAGTATTTCAACTTGATAATGAAACCATCTAAAAATTAAAACAATTCCCTTTTGTCCAAAAGATAGAGACTTAATACAGAGGATTCACTGTATACATAAAGCCAGTGGGCAAACACACAAATTCAACACCAAGCCACAAGAATAGAACAGCAATCCCAAAGTGGACATGTGATACGAATTGCGTCATAACAAGGTATTCAACTGCCCATAAAGTAAGGTCTGGTAATTTGTCAGAGATCAACTTTCACCAGAAATTTCACCAGAATGATAAATTACCACATAAAACACATTTGAACACTCTCCATCCTTCTTGTTATAAAATAATAACGGTAGTAAAAACATGCATTTCATGGTGTCCAAGCTGTGTTGGTGCCTCCATAGAGAAATCTCGAATTACATGCATTAGCTAAAGCACTAAAAGTTTTGAAAAAAAACTTGAATGCTTGACGTTCTGCGAAAAGATCAACATTCAGAGTGTTTGGAAGGACAGTAAGGTTGGTACATAAGGGACATAAAAGAGGATGAAAAAGGGCCATTGTGCACAGATGTCCATTCTTTAGAGGTTTATTTGGTGTGTCATACCGACCAATGTATCTTAAAAAATGACTCTTGTTGAATTTTGGGGACCTCCGGTTCTCCATAAGGGCCCAATTTTATCAAACAGTTCCAGTTTTCCAAAACAGGACTCAGTTTCAGAAAGGACTGTTAGTAGAAATTATCAAGTTTTGGTAGGAACCTAGTATTAAACAACCCAGTAGTCAAAAGTAGTTCAGTTTTCAGAAAAGTACAAGTTTTCAGAAAGGGTCCAGTTTTCAGAAAAGTTCAAGTTTTCAGAAAAGGTCCAGTTTTCAGAAAGGGTAAAGTATGTTTTGATATTATTTAATATTTACCTTGGGTATATTAGAGACCACATCAAATGTGACACCACTAGCGTGTAGACTTTCCTGCAAATATACAAAACATATCATACAATTCACTGAAAGAAACTCACTTTTTTGAATTTATGTTATTTTGGTCAAAATTTAAAGCTATCAGATGCTCAAATTGACATTTTGAAAATACAGTTTTAAAATGCAGCACAGATGACATAATATATGATTTCTTTTTGCAGTCCAGTGTGCATCAGCTCCGTCATTAAGTACACAGAAAATTTCAAATCATTGAAATGAAACGACACTAATTCACAGTAAATAAAGAAATAAGTCCCGAGAAAAGATTTCCATCAAACATGAAGAAAAATCCTTACCCCGCTAATCCACATTTTCTTTTTCAATTTATCTGTAAAACTAATATTTCTTTGTTTAACATTCACGCAAATACGTTTCCTCAACACCACCTCCATATAAGCTGGATGACTCAATCGTAACACTGTCTTCAGTATAAGATATACCCGATTATCTGCCCCTGTTATACGATTAAGGTGTGGTGAGTCATGTATGGTAGAATCCCATGATGCAATTGCACAAACCTGAAAGAGTCAATAATTTATCAAGCTTTCTCTGACAGAGATTTATGAAAGTATTTTCTGACAGCGATTTTTCAAAGCCTTTTCTGACAGTGATTTTTTAAAGCCTTTTCTGACAGCGATTTTTCAAAGCCTTTTCTGACAGTGATTTTTCAAAGCCTTTTCTGACAGTGATTTTTCAAAGCCTTTTCTGACAGCGATTTTTCAAAGCCTTTTCCGGCAGTGATTTTTTAAAGCCTTTTCCGGCAGTGATTTTTCAAAGCCTTTTCCGGCAGTGATTTTTTAAAGCCTTTTCCGGCAGTGATTTTTTAAAGCCTTTTCCGGCAGTGATTTTTCAAAGCCTTTTCTGACAGCGATTTTTCAAAGCCTTTTCCGGCAGTGATTTTTCAAAGCCTTTTCTGACAGCGATTTTTAAAGCCTTTTCCGGCAGTGATTTTTCAAAGCCTTTTCTGACAGCGATTTTTCAAAGCCTTTTCCGGCAGTGATTTTTTAAAGCCCTTTCTGGCAGATTTATCAAAGCCTTTTTACAGAGATTTTATCAAAGCCTTTTTACAAAGATTTTATCAAAGCCTTTTCTGACAGATCAAAGTCGTTTATGAAAGAGATTCTATATCAAACCTTTTATAACAGAGGTTTATCAAACCTTAGCTCTGTAGGCCCAGCTACAATCAAGTTTCAGTATGATGGGATGACGTCAAATGAGAAGCAGAGACAGATGGGCTGATGCTGATGAACAGACAACTAGACGTTGTACAATGAATGATCACAGCAACTTATGTTAAACACAAAATAAAACAAACTTACATTATCTTTTTCAGTATAAGCTTTGAGTATTGGTAACGCCACATAATTATTAGATTGTTCTTTTGGCAAAATGGAATTGATGCCTGCAGCTTGAGTGCCTTCTTTTGCTGACGGAGTCGTTAAATCATCAGCTGAAGAGAAGAAACAAAGGATAGCAATAAAAAATGAATAAGTTTTTTTTAAATACAAAAAAAACAAGTCATGGTACAAAGCAACTGAACAATGGTGTATACCTCAGCATATTGTCTTTTAATGTTAAGAAGCATGTGATTTAAGATGTCTGTGACTTATATTAAAGAACAAATACTGGTAGCAGCAACAGAGAACTGAGATCATTTTACTAGGATTGTAATAAAAAAAACCGCCAAAAGCTAATATCGAAACACAAATTGAAATCCTTGACATTTTTTCTGTCAACTCAGTATTGTCAGCCATGTTTGTTTATATTAAAGTCTACAAATATGAACACATAGATTTATACAAAAATAAAGAAATCAAGCGTCTATCAAATTGGCTAACGATAAAACCGTAAATACCTGCAAGCGGTCCAACAGTACGGAATTTATTTCATGCATACAATGGTTTACTGTTAAACTGATATATTGTGACAGCCTTTTTTCTAGAGCACACAAATCTCAGAATAAAGGCTAACTCTGCATGAAAGCTGTATGTTTAATCCATTCATAGTTGTTGTTTTTTATGTGACATATGTAACTGGGTTTAATGCCGTTTTTTTGACTGGTTCACCTAACCAGTTTTCCTGGACTGTGTACTAACCAGTATTAACTTACCCTTCCACGAGGAACTGGCAACTTCTCCACACAAGGAGGAAAATCGATATTTTTGTCAAATTTTAGAAGGGTATGACCCGCCATGACTGGGATTTGAACCCAGACTCTGGGTTACAAGTCCAGTGCACTAACCACTAAACCATGGCTTTAATCTATTCAGTAAACTTCGTAAGCAGGTTTGACAGGATAGCAAAGGTGCATTTCCATGCCTCAGCACATTTCATATTCATACTCTTCAAAACTAAAAAACAATATAAAAATGATTTACATATTCAAATCCAACTTACAATTTAAGTCCAGGAATAGCACAGGTCTGTGTTTCTCCATGTCAGAGGAGACTTCCCTGAAAGTAATAATACAGAGATATTAGATATTAAGATACAGAGATATTTGATATTAAAATTCCACATACATATTAAGATTAATGAATGAAAAGACGACAGCAATTTAATTTCAGATTATTTGTCAAATCAAAAACATGGTGACAATGTTCACCATCTTAAAGAATCAACAAATGGTTCAGAGATTATCAGATAATTCAAAAACAGGGAATATTAAAAACTTACAAAGCTGGTGACAATGTTCGCCATTTTAAAGAGTCGATACATGAACCTGACATTATTGGTTAATACAAAAATGAGGAAAATGGAAAAATTACCAATCAGCTGGTGCCCCTGGAATCTCGCTCCCTGCTGCGGGAACCATCACAGCATTACGTTCTTCTGTCAGTGAAACCCATTGATCTATAAGGGCCCGCTCTCTATCACTGTCTGTCTCTGTCTTATCTGGTAATAATGATGTAACAATAAAATGGTAGTATGTTAGTAAAACGATGATACTAAAAGTAATAATAATAGAGGGACCTCAGTGGTTGAGTGGTTATGGTCTTAGGTAAGCCCAGGGTCTTCCTCCACTATTAAAGCTGGGAAGTTCCAAATGACCCTGGCAGTGGTACGACTAAACCCATCCCGGTCACGGCAGGTCATACCCTTCCATGAAAATTTGACAAAAATGTCCATTTTCCTCCATATGTGGAGAAGTTGCCAGCTCCTTGTGGAAGGGTAAGTTAGTACTGGTTAGTATACAGTCCAGGAAAACTGGTTAGGTGAACGGTCGCCGTGTATAGCTGAAAATTGTTGAAAAACGGCGTTAAACCCTAATACAACCAACAACCAACGACTAAACCCATGAAAAAAATAGGGTTAAATAATATACTACTCTTTAGACAATAAAATATTCTTTATACAATAATTACAATTATACATAATAACTCAATACTAGATTTGTTCCAATGTTTGACTTGTGCTGAAAATATTTCACAACAAAAATGAAGGCCTAAGTATGTATTGTATTTGCTTAAGCATGTATTGTGTTTAATCAACACAGCTTTTAATTCTTCAGAACATTTTGATTTTATGTTTCCTTCAAATCACTATCACTAGGGTTTCCAAATTTTTAGATAAAAAATACCATACAAAAGGAGCTATGGCCTTTTAAAATAATAACAAAAACACAAACCTGTTTTATTTATCAAACTTTGAATTTGACTATCAAGATATTTATGTCTCCTTGACAACGCCTCATTCCAGCGATCTCTTAAGTGACCTAGATCTTCTTCTTGGTAACTATCCAAGCCTTTCTGTAACTTGGTTCGTGAACAAATGCAACCAATGGCGAGAGAGCTGATACTATCACAGATTAATGGAAGGGTTCCAGAGTTAGCTCGGGACTTAATTCGGGTCAAGATACGTCTAGCGTGACCCTGAAACCGGACAGTGAAGATAAATTACAACCAATTATGCACATTTGACCTATATTCATTAATTTGACCTATATACATTAATTTGACCTATATTCTTTAAAATATATAAATTTTTGGATTTTTCCTAAATTATGCCTTTCACCATTTTCCTTTAAAACCCATCTACAGTAGAACATGGTTATAGTGAATAATTGGAGATCATAATAATTATTTCATCATAACCATATTCACTTTAACTATAACAACAAAATTGGAGGAAATTAAAAACTTCACTATGACCATGTTTTAATGTATTTACTTTAAACAGTAACAAAATTCTATGAATGATGCACTAGTCAGTAAGAATAGGTTCCGTGAATTCTTTAAATTCAATCAAGCTTCACCAAGTACTGAGATCATTACCATGGATATGAGAATGAATAAACATAACAAACCTGTCTCAGCTGGAAGACTCCGGCAGCTGGAATATCGTTCTGAGATTTTACCTCCACTGGCGCATACTCTCCCTGATCATTGACTTCATGTATTTCTACCCACAATTCAATCTTTCGTGTCACTTCCTGCCATCTATAAATAGAACAAACTTGGTCTTCAAAAACATGTTTACATTACGATTATCATGACTAAGATTATGAAGCTAAAGTTTGGAAACCAGTCTTGAGAATTTGATTGACTGGTTCTGAAAGCAGTTGTCAAATTGACCAATGAAAATTCTGCATCCTGAGATAAAAAAGTGTATAAACTCAAACTGCTAATTATACAACCAGATATTGAAATTCAAACCTGTCTACTAATGAGTTTGATCTAGCTATACTATCAACTTGTGAGTTCTGTTGCCCAAATCCAACAACTTTGTGACCCCAAACTTCTATAGACAGAGCCCCTTCTTGTGCGTGTTCTATAAATTCTTCAGACATGTAAACTTTGAAATCCTACAAAGGAGAGAAAAATTATACTCTAACACTATCACAAGACACTCCAACTCATAGAATAAGTTATGTATCAAATGTTAATTTCTATGATTTTTCTATCTCCAGAAAAGAGAGTTCATGTTCTTTACAGACAAAAACAATGACATAGATAGCCATTGATTATTAAGTATAATGAACTATGAAGCTTCATATACATTTTTATGATTATTTCATTCCTCCCTTCCACAAAGATTTCTTATTCCTACATGAAAAGCTCCAAAAAAAGAGTTCAAGTTTTTGCAGTTAAAGCAATGTTAGTTCTTACCTCCAAACATTCTCACAGGAGAATTTTACAATATTACCATGAAAACATTGATAAAGAAGTACAATTCTCAATGGCAGAAACTTAACAACATTAACCTAAAACCCAAAAGACTGATAAATTAAACTTGATTAACAACACTTACACGCTCATGTCCAAATTTGATACATTTTGTATCTTTTCGTTCACTAGCACTAGTCTCTGGGTTGATTTCAGGCGGGACAGATATAGGGTCATCATTGCCCCAAAATGAGTATTGACAGAATACAAAGTTAGACAAATCCTTTGGTAATCCCTTGGCTTCACAGATTTTTATCTGAAAATAAAACACAAAAATTGATAGTAAATCAACATGTAACAATCTCATTTACAAATGTAAACCAATTCATCTCCCACAAGTAAACTCTCCCAAATGATTTATGGAATAGGTAATGAGAAATTTTATATATTTGAGTTCAATCTAAAAAGACCCTTTTTATACATAGTCCATCCTTTTTTGGTACATAATATGCTTTTTTTTGACAAGGCTGACCATTTATTTACTAGGATCTGGCTGGATCTTTTTTGGTACGAAGTTGACCCATGTTTGGTGCACCATTGACCCCTTATTTATACCTATTTGCCTCCTGGTTTGGCTTAATTTAGGGTCTGGTTGTTATTTTCAGACCTGGTCTTAGTCGACCCCTTTTCTAGTTATGAAAATGATCAGACTTACTCTAATAATAAGTGGAGCACCAACAGAAGATCTATCTGACTCTTCCTCATTCTCATCATCTGAATCACTGTCATAGTTTATATCAGCATAACGATCCATGATACCACCTCCAAGTTTAGATATCTCCACATGCAATTTACCAGCAACCTGTAAATTATTTACATACAGAACCTCATTTAGTAACCACTGCAATATTAAGACCACCTCATTATAATCACCACTCACTGTTAAACTGGTTGTCAATATTTTCCTAACTAGGTAATGAGAATACCTCAATATCAAGACAGGATTCATCCCTTTACCTCATAATACCTTATTTCCCCGCATCTAAAGCAGACAACTTTGTGACAAAAGGAGCCATCGCTTGTAATGAGTAATGGCTTCTTTTGCCACAATGTTTTCCATGCTATCAGTGAGAAATAACCCAATTTTCTTCAATAAATTGATGTTTTGTATATTAGCTTTGAATTTGGAAGAGTCCATATATGCTTATGAGGCAAAGGGTTCATTCATTACCAAAGGCAGTCTTAATATCAACCCCATTTACATAATATTTTTTGTGCTGGAGTTTAACATCACACAAATAGCCAGGGTCGTTTGGCAACTTTTCCAGGTTTTAAGGTTGAAGAAAGACTCCATGTGTGCAACTGGGTACAGCCATTAACCTTTTGTAAGCAAGCTGTACAGCTCTTTACATCAGAAATATGGCAAGGTGGGCTTGAAACTCACAGTGGTGTGGGGTCAGAGACCATAACTATTCAACCATGGAAACCCCTGGCTGTTGTTATACAGGAGGGGCCTTAGTAATGAGATGGTAATCTAGTGGGGCTCAAAAGTATGAATTTATTCTAAATTTGTACGCCCGAAAAAATTTTCAAAATAGCTGACACAAGATGCATTAGGATTCTGTGATAACAAAAAATCAATTTACAAAACCAGAGAATGAAGTAAAAGTTACTAGTTTTTTTGTTTTCAAATTATGCTGAACAAAAACACTGTAAATTAAATGCACTTTTTAGAACATACTAATGAAACTGTCACAAACTTTGTGAACTCTAAGATGCGAAATCTATTTGCATGTCACAGAAATCTTAAATTTCAAGCCATCGTGTCAACTACAACTGTAATTCAATCTGTTACAGAAATAAGTTTTTTGTTGAAATTTATAAAGTCAGGTACCTTTGACAGAATTCACAATTATCTCATTGAAATTGGCAAAACAAATTTTCTAATTTGTAAGATTATTAAGTCATATGCAAGATTTGAAAAAACAGTGTTACATTTAATAACCTTCTGCAGATAAGATTAACATGAAACCAAGCATAAAAAGTTCATTAAGATTAATGAAAAGGTGAGCCTTCTAATTTAATGAGATAAAATGGATTTAAATCAAGCAACAGGGACCAGATAACAAGAT
Organism: Lutraria rhynchaena; assembly: GCA_008271625.1. Classification (NCBI taxonomy): domain Eukaryota; kingdom Metazoa; phylum Mollusca; class Bivalvia; order Venerida; family Mactridae; genus Lutraria; species Lutraria rhynchaena. The sequence goes on from VIBL01000066.1 coordinate 1,266,995, forward strand.
GAAAGGGATGAAACTAGTATTTTCTAAATCAAATGAGCTTGAGGTAAATTTTATCATAAATAAACATACACAAAAAAAGCAATAAAAATATAGTAATTAATTACCTCCCCTTGCTGACTTATTATCGGAACTTGATAGTCGAGTTTGACGTCATAAAATAAACAATCAAGAAACACGTTGGCGACACCAATCAGATTGTGATTCTCGTAAGATTCATAAAAGGGGTCACCTTTTTGAGGGGGTCCGTCATCCTGCGAATATAAGAAAAGACTAAGTTATCTCCCTTCAACAATTTTCATGAAGAAATATTTTAAAAAATATTTTTTTTATTGAAAGTCTAATACTGCCCGAATCTTCATTTCTGAGATAAGCACAATTATTGAATACCCTCTATATTTAACAAAAGAAAACATAATAAAATTTTCTTCAGATGGAAACATTCATTAGGAAAAACCAACAAATTTATCATTTATTAATACATCTGCCATGAGAAAGTAATTTTGAGATAATACTAGTGCATTTATTTGGATACTTGGAATTCATAAAGAACTGAGCAGAGAATTTGTCTTTCTGTTATTAATAATAACAAATAACAATAGCAGGAATAACACCTATAAACTTTCCAACACGGACAGCAGACATTAATTGTATAAAAAATATCTCAGCAAAAGAAAAATATGCACTTTTTCAAAAAAAAGAAAAATAGATTGCAAATCTAACTTACTGGCATTTGCCTAAAATCAAAAAATGCTAGTTTACTGAGAAAGAAAGTATTCTGTTTCAATATTTAACTTCTTTGTTTGAACATTTTATTATCTTTAGAAGGCATAAAAAATGGTTTGCTTCTGGTTACCCGACCTACTTCATCTTTTCCCCCTGACCCTAGACTTATATTTGGCCTGAGGAAAGGTACATCCACTTTTTAAGCATTCTGCACAAAAATGTTCGCAACAGTGACTTTTATAACTTATTAGCCCCCCCCCCCCCCAGAAAAAAAACAACCCTACCTACCTACCCCAATTTTAATGAGCATGTAACCAGAAACAAACATTTTTTTATGACTAAAAGTTCCTTACTGCATTTGATAACTCTGTTACACAAAATGTTAACTGAAGCCACAGGAAGTGCTATCGAGAAAGTGCTATTGCTTACTTTCAATACCAAACTCAATAACAAGAATGATAAACATGCATCATTGTAAGTAATACAACACACAACACAAAGATTGTAATCTAACTTAGAAAGTCAAATACATCAAAATGCATGCAAGGGTATTTAAAATATCACACAAAAATCACATTAATCTTACATATGGCATGTTTTGTTGGGAGTGTCAATATGGTGGACATTGTAAGGACAATGAACTACTTTGCATTGAGAAATGTCTGACACAGAGCAAAGCAAATAGCATCCTATATAATACAGTCAAACCTGTGAACAAAGGCCACCCTTGGAAAAGACCTTCAATGACCGGTGACCTTTATTCGAAGGTCAGTTTGTTCTAAATAATCAGCCAGTTTTTCAAAGATGGCCTTCATTCACAGGGTGGTCTTTATACAGAGTTGACCACAAACACAGTAAAACATAGTTAGGCCAGAAAAAAATAGTTGTAACTATGGTTACCAAACGGATCTAATTTTTTTTGTGCCAACCTTGAAGTTTTAACAGCAAAAATTAAAGTACAAAACTATTTGGGGACAAATTATACGTATGAAAGTGATGTTTAGAAAAAAATAGAAAAGTGCTGCAACCTACCTATCCTATTTTCTTCGTTAAGTAGCAATTAACATGACTATATATTTTTTAGCTTTACCGCAAACTCAAATATTGTGAAGAAATGGAAATATTTGTTTTTCCCAGTATACACCGTTTTTCATTAAATATTAAAGGGGAACAACAGGGCTGTCATATTCAGTACAGTGTATTCCCATATTAACATTTCAGGGGCTTCACATTTTGTAAATAGAGGGGTGTTCAATTTGTGGTCATTCCTGCAGGCTGTTCTTGTCTGTATCTTTTACAGTGTGGGGAACCCGCACGACTTTTATTTAAGCAAAAAATCCAGATTCTTTTGCCTTTTAAAAAGCAAGGTTCCCGCTCCTTTTCTCTTGACTGTTTTTTGCATAATCAGTGTCTGATAGTGGTTTATTATATCAAATGTGGCCAGTTGATGCATTGTTTCGGCCTTCAAAAGATGAAATATTCATGTTAATCTTAAAAACTTAAGGACATAATTTAATTATAAATGTCAAATCCAACATGCCCGGAAATTGTCTCGGTAACAAATAGCCCTAATCACATTACAATGCATTCTGAATCTGTTACCATGGTTACTCAACGCACTGCAAATAATTTGTAATCAGCCCAATGAAAATAATAAATGTACACAAAGTGTGTGTATTCAGTGAGTAAGGTCATACTTTAAATGCCATGATGAAAATATCAAAATTATGCGGGAAAAAATGAGCAGACGTAAAAAAAATTGCGAAAAATCAGAATCATGCAGAAGCTTGACAACACCAACCGACTCAGACTCATCAGAATCATCTACCCGCAGTGGAATTCCTTGCGATTTACGATCTTCATACATATCACGCATATCAATAATCTTGTTTTCAAATTTTTCCATTGACCACACTTGACTTCCGCGTTGTTTACGTCTTACCAAAATGGCCGGTTCACAAACAAATGCGCCTCTCTGAAAAAGAGTTGAAGTTGAATAAATAGTAAATAATTTATTAATCAGCACTAAGAAAGTTTTTGCTTGGATCAAACAGACACTGAACATATATGAAAACATTGCGATTATTAGCATAAATGCACATGAAAATATCCATCCTGACTGGAATAATTACAAAATCAAATTACATCAAATCTGAGTCTAAGAAACTTGTCATATTACAAACAATTATGACAACTTAAGAGTAACAATAGTGTGATATCAGAGCCACCATACATCAACTAATACTAAGATATTGCGTAACATAATTATACGAATTAATAACAAACCAGCACTGGATTTTATCAACCCACATACTGATATAAAACATTTATCTTAGGAAATAAACCCTATGACACTGTACTCAGGACATCCTTAATTATAAGACAAATTCAGAGCAGGATTGTGCGCAAATGCTAAAAACTGACAACAGAAAACATGGTCCATCCTACGTTTAGGCTCATCTTATTAACTAAACTCACTGAATGGAATTTAAAGATTCCATCATTACAAAAAAATCCCCCATGACACAAGTGTCCTTAAACAATAACTCAAGAAAGTTTCTAAGTAAAACGGTTGAATTATCTCTGGATGACATCGTGAGAGATGTTTTTAGTAATATAATTTAGATAATGGATCAGAAATATCAAATATCTTAGTACTAATTCTAACAGAACAAAGTTCTTACATAGGTGTTTAGAGATAATGTTAGCCACTTCTAGCAGTTTTCACAAAAGCAGCCATTAGGTTCAGAGCAAAATATTTGTTCATGAAATCTCGAAATGCTTTGACATACATAAATACACATGTACAAACAGATGTAAGTATAAAAATTCTCACCTTGATGCTTGTGAATTTCAAATAACATTGCTCTACTAGGACAAATAATTAATACACTTGTTAAAAAGAACCAGTGTTGAAAACAGACACACTTAATCATCGTAATTATGACAGTCAGACATTCATTTGTTGTGAACCCACCTTCATAAAACTTACCCGTCTATTAGGACTTAAATTAGATGCTGGAATCTGTAATGTGACATGGAACTCTGTCTGTTTGCCCATCTCCTCTGCCAGAAAGTTGGCTTCACGAACCAAAGCATTCGCTCGTACCACTTCCTCTCGTAATAATGACAAGCTGTGTTTAAACATCTTATCTCTGCAACAAAACAAACAATCCAGAACTTATAACACTACCTGGTTATTCACCAAAATTTTTTGCAGCATGGAGACAATACAGTAATACATTGTTGTAGTATACTTGGATATAATGAACCAAGACAGTTATGGTGTGGTATCTATTTTTCCCTGTGTACACACTTTGTTATGACTAGCATGAAATATGGGGAAAATGATGTAATAACTGGAGGGGGGTCCAATGGTTTCAATGTAACTGTGTTCTACAGCATTGGGTTAGAGCTCAAACCTTATTTAAAGTTACACATTGTGTGTAAAATGCATAAAATGCTGATGTGCTTTCAACACAAGACCTTTGCAAAGGTTTGACTTTTGCTTCACAGCAATATACCATTGACTATGAGTTCATGCATTGAAACAAAGTTTAATTACAAAATCTTTGACAGAAAAAAATCTTTAAATAGATCGAATGACACAGCAAAAATTCCAACAGTACATCCGGTTTGATCTCTCAGTACACATCCACACATTAATCACAGATGGACAGTTAATATGCATTCTGTCTGGTCCATTTTTTTCTGACATCAATCAAATGTCCGCACTAATTACATAAAACATCGAATCCATCCATTCAAAAAGATCAAATTTCTCCAACTAATACGCAGAAGAAATCCGGGAAGAAAACAGATTAATCTCCGTCAGATTAGTATTCCTAAACTGGACACTGGACAAATCGGAGATTTTCCTGTAAGAGGTAATTCCATCACACAAATAACTAATAATTACAAATGCAGACAGATTAGTGAAATAGCAGACAAATTTTTTCAGGTGAATTTATCTTTAATTAATTTCAAGAATATCTCCAAACAAACAAAGAGTAATCAGAACCAAGGATTACAAAATGAAGAACACCAATACTAGATAACATAAAAGAAACAGTGAACCAAAAAATGATTCAATATTTCTCCCTCATAGTGATTCAAACGCATAATTCTTCAACTTAGAAAATCAAAAAGAATTTCTCCCTACAGGAAATTCAGGAGACATTTTCTCTTCAAACGGAAATTCAAAAGAGGAATTCTTTCTCAACAGGGAATTCAAAAGAAAAATTCTTCCACTCAAGGAGTCCAAAAGAAGAATTTCTCCTAACAGGGAATCCAAACGAAGAATTCTCCTCAAAAGGAGATACACACAAAGAACTTTAAAGACGAACTTTTCAAACAAGTGATAAATGCACCTTTCTTGAGCCCACTGTTGATATTTTCTTTGAATGCCACTTTGAGTACCAGTTGGGGTCATCACAGGGGGAAATGATGTCATAGAGGGGGTACCCGGGGACATTAATTGACATCTTAATTGTTGCATCTGTCGTTCGTACATCTGCCTTTGTTGTTCTAAAGCAACTGAAATGAAACAAAAAACAAAATGCATTACAAGCAATAAATCTAATAACATCACAGGTTCATGTGAACGACCCTAAATAACGAGAAGTACAAAATAAAAGAAGACAGCAAATAAAATTACAAATAGATCAATACAGTTCATGAGAAATTTGATTTGTTGGTATACGAATGTTTGTTCCAAAAGTAAATTTGCCTCCTAAATTCGGTGGTGGAACAGTTTCTAATCTGTTTAAAGCCAATAACATAATACTTCTAAGATAATTTCACTGAATTTCCTGGAACAATGAATAAGAGTTTAAAACCCGTCCTTCAGATCTAAGTTAATAGTTTTACTTTTTATGATCTTTTTAAACCATACTTAGAGATTTTGATTTCAATGTATTCATACTCGCTAAGACCTTAAAATTACGTATTAAAGGGATACGATTCCAGACTGACATCAGGATATCTAAAGCATGAAAACTGACAAAAATGTCTGTCCCCTTAAAAGTTTGGTTTGATTCTGTTCTTTTATGGATACTTCTTAGACAGCTAAATTCAGACTTGATTATACAATATCTTCTTTTTTCACAGAAGTTTAGCCTTACACCAACAGCCAAGGTCATTTGGTGACAAGCTGGATACATAAAAATATATGAAAATGAAAACATTGGCAAGAAAAAAATTGACTAAGACAAAAAAAGCCTTAGGTTGTTAGAAAAAAGTCACTAAGGTTAGTGGAACCAGAAACCGTTTTTATGTTAAATCATGAATCTGGCATCAAGTCCCCTTAAAAACCATTCACATACACTATTTATATAGTGTCAAAATTACAGACAAGATTCATATATGGTAGTCAAACTAGGCGGCAAACTCTGTAAGAACCAGTTTTCATTTTCATCAGAAATCAATTAGGTTCCTTCTGAAATCAATAGGAAGCATTAGTGTCAATTCTACTTAGTATACGAGCAGAAGTACACGACACAGTCTAGCACATCTATTAAGACTTCCATTACAGGGTACAGTCAAGCTCAACAGTTACTTGACCCCCCCCCCCACACAATTATTATTTTTGTAAAGCCTTAGTGCATTCAAAAACCCCATATATGAACTTTAATTTTCAACATAAAAGTTGTCTATACCATACAGACATAAAACAGAGAACAAGAAGAATTTTGTAAACTTAAGATCTCTACTTTCTCCAAAAGCAGGTTGATTTTTGCGCAAAAACTAGTAGTTCTGTAAGTTAAAACGGCTCCCAGAGGATACATAGGAAGTCAATATCTACGTTCATAAAAAGAGTGAGAGGAAAGTTTTAAAGCTTTAACATCCTGACACCCAATATTCTCTCACTTCCTCTGGATTTTACACTACATTTCTTACTAATTGTTATGTACTGTTATTTACAATGACAAAACGAGACACAGGGTGATTGGAAAGACAGTCAGCCAGAATAAATCTTTGTTAAATGGATGGGTCTTGTTTGTTTTTTGTTGATTTTCCAATTAAGACACCAATAAATCTGTATTTAATTGATAAATGTTGTTGTTTCCTTTGTACAAAGTAAGCAATCACTGTGAAATTTTACTTTGATGCTGAATTTGTTATTTATTTATTTATTTTTTTGTAATGAATATGGTAAGCGTTATTTTCGATTTTATGTCATTCAAGAATTTCTTTAGCATATGTCAAACTGGATGACTTCGCATTAAGATACAAAGATTGGTAACATCATTTTTCTTTTTTTTGGAAAAAATCATGCCATACAATGTATCTCTAGATAAATTTTTAATGTGATATTTTTTTATTTGATTACTATGGTAACGACACTTTCAGTAGAGTTTGTGAACTTTTGAAAGCTTACCAATTTTTATAAAACAAACCAGACCCGACTGATGAGATAGACAGACAGATTGACGGACAAACAAATGAACAGAGTGACTACCATCATTCCTTCATAGAAATGAAAAAATCTTTCAGCCAAACATAAATCTATTGTTAACATAATGAACTATTATTTTGCCATTATGATTGATTTGCACATGTTTTTACTTCAAAATTTCTGCAATTACAAAAAACATAAGCTTCCGTGGAATTTGATTTTCATTGAAATGTTACAGAAATTTCGTTTGGCAAAAACTCCAAGACAGAAGATATAATTAAGCCAAATTCAAAAGATTAAATTCTAATTTATCAGGTTCATTTTGCCACTGACATAAAACAAGATCATTGCTTTGTCAGTAAGTCTGTGATTGAAATTATAAAGCAATGCATTGAGCATTTAGGTATTATTACACAAGATAATTTGCATATTTTTTCTTTAAAGTATTAAATCTAAGCAAAATAACAAATCATGCAATCCATAAGGGGCTTAGCTCCATCTTTTAAAGGGATTTAGCTTCAGGCTGACTTCAGAAAATAACAATAATGAAATCTTGAAAAAAGTAACTTTATTGGAATTGTATAATACCTAAAAGTTAAAATGTTTTCTGAAGATTACTGAATAATAAGATTAAGCAAAGATAACTCAAAATATAAAAGATTTTTTTTTTCATTTTCTATAAGGTTTAATGTCACATCAACAGCCAAGGTAATTTGGTGTTTTTTTTTCCAACTTAAACGGTCAAGGAGGACCCCCTCCCAGGTGTACACCTGGATAGAACCACTGACCTTCCATAAGCTAATTGGACATCTTCCTAGCATATGATGAGCAGTGAGAGGCTAGTGACAACTAGTCAGAGACCATAACCACTTGACCACGGATGCCCCCTTAAAGCAGTGCAGTAAATGAAGCACATGCTGTTGATTGTTTCTCTAATAATCTAAAGACTTTAACAAATGTTTAGTGAATAAACATAGCATTAATATGCCAAGGGTCCAGTCCCTTTAGATATCAAAAGAGGGAGCCCAGACTAAGCAACACTTCCCTTTAGCTTAAACCATAAATGAAGGTTTGGGTGCAGAAAAAGAAACATTATTCAGTCTTATTAAAGGTACAGTTCCAGCAGATTTGCACTTAAACCTCTCTAGTTCCATTTTGGTTCTATTGAAAATGTCAAAACAAATTGCAGAATACAATTCTGGCTGATAAAACAGACTCCAATAATTTTCGGGTCTAAAACCAATTAAACTTCATGTACAAAGAGATCATCTTTTTTTTCCTGAATGTCAATATATAACACATAAAAATAAATACAAAATGTACAGCTTCCATTTTTTCCTCCGCAAAGGGAGTTTTATCAATTGTGGAGGCCTGTAACTGTGTTATAAACACATCAAGGCTTGGCCTTCCATCCCAGAAGGGCACTTGAAAATAAATGGCTTATTTCCACCCAAGAGCTTATTCAAGAAACAGGAGAGGCAGGGGATTATCAGGGAGACATTGTTAATGTGTAATAAAAGAACAAAAAGGAAAATCCATATCATAAATCATTAAATGAGACCATAAGACAAAAGGGTCAAGGTCAGATTTACAATGTTAGCCATTTTCATAGACGTGTATACAATTAAGAGCAATCAAAAAAGACATTTCAATCAAAATACAACAATGATCCAATGGTAACACTAGGGATGAAAAGGTGGTGCACAATTTTTTGGCAGTTCTATTTTTTAGCACCATGCAGTTAAACTTTCATTATGACTGAAATACTGTAATCAAACATTTTGACTGGATTATGTGTAATAAAGGTTTATATATAAATATATCAATTACCTAGGACATAAAGATCTACATAAATAGTATCAAGTGATATTATATATTTTTTTCTCAAGGCCACAAAACAGCCAGGGTCATTTTGGGACTTTATAGCTTAAATGGAACCCAAGGGTAACACTACCTACCATCTGTAAGCTAGCTGGACAGCTTCCTCACATGTGAAAACCTAAATTCTCATTCTTCAGCAAGAAGTAAGCTCTTTTTTGTCAAATTTAAGAAAATCTTTGCTCCTCTAGAAAGACTAATTGCTCCCATCAGTGACCTCAAAACCTTGGAGTCTGTAATATTACCGATTTGTTCGTGCTTTCATGTATAAACTTATCTTTATTCTTTAGTTTAGACAAAATAAGACTATAATCAGTTAAAACTGACATATCATTTAGCACTCACATAGCTGAAGATGATGCAGTGTCTTCACCATAACAAGACAATTATTTAACCAGACACATGTAGGCCACATGTTGCTACAGCTTTGAAAACTCCATAAACATATCAACTAATTGTAATATATAGACAAGGCATTAACATTCTACAATTCCCCCAATGACTTTGGCTGTCTGACAAAATGTCAGTCTTTGTAGATGAATTTAGACTATTTGAAAATGTGTATGTGTAACAGACTGGTTCCACTAACAGTTATTTTGACTTGAACCACAAACATTGCAGTCAGACTGGTACCACAAACATTGTGATTCAGACTGGTACCACAAACATTGCAGTCAGACTGGTACCACAAACATTGCAGTCAGACTGGTTCCACAAACATTGCAGTCAGACTGGTACCACAAACATTGTGATTCAGACTGGTATTGCGAGAATTGCAGTCAGACAGGCACCACAACAATATGGTCAGACTGGTGCCACCATGATATTGCAGTCAGTCTGATACCACAAACGGTGTTGTCTATTTATTACCTTAAATGTTGCAGTTTGACTGGTATCACAAACACTGAAGTCAGACTGATACAACAAAAAGTGTCATCAGACTGATACCACAAACATTACAATCAGACTCGTACTACAGACATTGTGGTCAGACAGGTATCTCAAACTTTGCAGTCAAGCTAGTATCACAAACACTGCTGCCAGAACCTGCTAACTAACTGGGCTGCGAACAATGGCCTTGGTATGATACAATGTTTCACATTTTAAAATCATTACTGTGTGCAGAATGCTTTAAACAAGCAATCTTTGATATGAAATAATTATCATAGGAGACACCACAAAATGATCATATTGATGATTTAATAAGCGATATATTGAAATAAAAGATATTTTCATTGAAGCTATCACCTAGTTCTATGTTCACCATTTCTTTCTAAAATTTATGATATGCAGTCAATGAGATACTGCGTCTAGCCCCTGTGGTGTGATTGATGTTCAACAAATATATGGCATTGCACATTTGTTGATATCAATAATCAATTTGTACTTTTATGAGTCTAGGTGGGCATAATTACTGTTCTTGGAATTATCAGTGTGACAATGTTGATCATTTTCCAGACATGGTCGATCAATTGATGAAATCATAATGATTCAATTCACAAACAAAATCAGGAATGGATTGCTTAATTCAGGCCAATGAAATAAATATCTGGTTCATTATATTTTCCATCTAACAACACAACCCCCAAAATAAGGATAAACAGAGCTTTCTCTTTCAAACATTATTGCACTTAGAAAGAGGACATTGTTCAAATGAAAATGAAAATAATAGCAAGAAAAAAGTGATGGTGACAGAAAAGTCTAGGATCAAAAGAAAACAAGAGCTCTGCAGAGTGGCGCCAACACTCGCCTGCTTTGCATCATTCTATTTAATGAACAATTTGACCAAAATAGTAAGTTATAAAGGGACAAAACTCCAAAAATACAGCTTTCAGAATAATGCCCATAGTCTTGCAACTGTGCCTTGTCATGATAATTAAGTATTCCAAGTGTCATGCTGATATCTTTAAAAGTGTTTGAGTAATGGGCTACATTAAAGTTATTGCATGACAGCAAAGTTGCTGCAGCAATCATAATAGCTCGACTTTTATTTCAAAACAGATTAGCTAAAATTGGGTCGGTCAAGTTAGCAGAAACCAAGAACTTTTTTTCAAGCCTTAGCATGGCATATTTAATTCTTATCTCAATATTGGTATCCAGTAACTGGGCAAGAACAGGAATAACAGACAAAGGTTTTATAATCAGCTGTTAAACAATCCCAGCAATTTCCTTGGCAAAACAAAACCTCATTAAGAACCTAAAATTCTAGTTTTGGTCAGGATCACTAAACACCAGTTCACTAGATAGCCAAAAGTGAGATCAAATCATAAAATCAATAAACAACAGGCACGTTGGATCAATTTTCTTTCTCTTTGTAATTTGACCACACTGTAATTAGCTCCTTACTTCTTGTATTTCATGACAACTGAAAGGCAATTCCGACCTTATTAAGTAGGGGTCAACATGTTCAATATCTCAGCTTATTGGGGAGATTTGGAGAGAGAATGATGACAAGGCTATGGTGGAATCCCAAGCAAACAGTTCAGTAGAGGTTGGTACACTTTGACAGGTTATTAAGGAACTAATACAAAACCATGCTCAAAACTGTGCAGGAAAATGGATCAAATAAAGCTACCTGATATATCCAACCCAAAAACACCTGGACAAATTAGCTATGATCAAGGCCAAAGAAAAAATATTTGCTACTGCATTTTTTGATGGCCAAATAACTGATTTGCTTTGTCTCAAAGACAAGCTTCCAGGACTAACTTTTCGTATGTGACATTTCATCAAAATAAATTCGCTAAAACCTTAGGATGGATTTGCCAGGATCAACTCACCACTGAATAAAGTACCCAAGTTCTTGGTCATGGCCTAAATTCGAAAGTCTTGGCATTTTTGCACATAACAAATTTCTACTCTATGTTTATTACCTTCAGCTTTCTTGAATCCAAATATTATTGTGTGATGTCCTAATAAGTTCCAAGGTATGAATTAATTTGCTAAGGCCTAAAAACCCGGTCATGTTCATGGTTACTCAACCCCAAAACAGGGTAGGTAGGTTGCCCAACTTTTTTCTATTATTCTTCTACACGTAATTTTCTTTCTTTGGAGCTGCAATTCATTCAAAAAAAAATTTGTACTTCAGATTTTAGTCTGACCTAAGTACTAACATTAGTCTTACCTTGTTTATCTTCTTCGTATTGTTTTTCTACAGCACTGATAGCTTCTGATATAGGATCATTACTGAATTCTTTCATCATAAGTTCCTGCTGGGCAAAGTTGTAGTCAATCGTTTGATCGGCATCAGGACTGTTTGTTGATGGGCCTGAAAATACAAAGAATTAAATTAGGAGTATATAGTCTGAATATAGTCTGAGTGTTATTAAGTTTCCAAAAACATTGTTTGTTATCATATTAGGGAGTTTTGTTGTGTAACAGACTATTTACCTGCTAGCCAATCATGTTTGTAATCAATCAAATATGCATTAGGCGTGAAAAATGATAACAAATGCTAGTAAACATAATATGGCTAAACAAGTTATTGGGTAAAGCATATTATTATCAATGTTTCATTCCCAGCCGTAGGAGAAGCCAACGGTGATAGGCTATTGTTAACTGTAATAACTACAATGATTGCCTGTTGTTAATCCTTATAACAAAACAGATTGAATGTTTTCATTTGTCATTTGTTATCACTAAAGTGATTGGCTAATTGTTAATTGTTACATCAACATTGATTGGTTATTGACAATTTTATTAATAAACAAATGGACTAAGGTCATCTGATATAACCAACAACAAAATACAGTGCAACCTCTCCAGAGCGGCCCTCTCTTAAGCGACATCCTCCCTTCAACAACAGCATGCTTTTCCCCCACTTAACATTTTGACAATCATTTAATCTCTCTAGAGCGGCAACCTCTCAACAACGGCATAATTTTGCATCGCCCAAAGGGTGTTGCTTTGGAGAGGTTGCACTGTAACAAGCAAAAATTGTTGATACTAACATCAGCACTTCTGAATAAATCCAAATTTACCAAAAAATGAAACAAGCAGAACAAAGTATAGCATAGATCACCCATTTTGTATAAAGATCAGATTCATCAAAATATAAGGGTCAAATCTGAACAAAGATGTAAATTTAAGGTATCAAAATAATGCTCCAATAAAAACATCTAATTTGAATTCCACAAAAAAAAACCCAACAACATCAACAAATATTTTCTTCCGCACAATACCTGATTTATCCTGAATACACAAAATGTAATTACTTTTCTAAATACTTTTGAAATCCATCAGCTTCTACAAACAAAAATAAAACAGAGAATGCCCAAATAAACACAATCGCCCTATCCTAGACTTGAACGCTATTGAACATACTTAAAACAAATCAAATAAATGACCGATATTTACTAATTTTAGATTTCAAAATCAATCCAACATTATTGAAACAACGAGTCCAGCATGTTTACATTTCTGCAAAATTAAATAATTTTTAAGTTCACTGACAAATTACAAGGACAGTTATTGTGCCTTTTTTCAACCATTTTCCAGCCAATTTCTCACAAACTCAATGACATTTTGTTTTCTGCCAGAGCTTTTTCCCACAATTTCCATGCTAATATCTTTAACAATGAAGTTCCTTCTTCATGCTGACTGATTTTTATTTTTAATGATTTTGAAATTGGTTTTATAATGAAATACAACAAAACTAAATGAATTGCCAACCAGAGGCCACAATATTCTTAAACTGAGTATGGAAATATGTCAATTTCAATGTGACCTTCAATTTTTTACACTACTCTCATAATTAATCAATCAGAGGCTTTCAATTTATAGACTGGTCTCAGAATTCACCAATCACAAACCTTTAATAATTAGACTGGTCTCAGACTTCAATTTTTAGACTGGTCACAGAATTAACATTCAGAGATTTTCAAAGTTTAATTTTAAACAGCACATAAATATAGCCTTAAGTGGAAACAGATTTTAACCCAATAATCCTGGTAATATAAAGTTGTCATTATTATTATTATGATAAGGGTACAGTCAAAAATGTGTTCAATAAACTGAAAGGGGGGGGACAAAAATAAGGTCCTAATACAAAGTTTACCTTTATTTTGGGGTTTTGGCATTTTGCTATTGAAATAGTGACTTTTGTTCTCAGGTGACCATTGATAAACAGGTGACCATTATAAACAGGTGACCATTATAAACAGGTGACCATTATAAACAGGTGGCCATTATAAACAGGTGACCATTGATAAAGGTTTGATTAAAATATTTCTTCTCCCAAGTTAATGGTCATTGTTCATAGGGTCAGACAGTATTGGGGAAACTTACAGTATTAAAGCAAAGAAGGTCAAGGTCATACAAATGACTGCCACAAACTAAAGACAAGCCAACAAACTTACGAATTAATTTAGAAATTGAGAAGGGTGCCTCTGTGGTTGATTAGTGTTCTGACTAGTATTCACTAGCCCCTCACCACTGCGAGTTCAAATCCCAAAGGGGCCAAATTTCACATGTGAAGGAGCTATCAAGCTAGTTTACAGAAAATCGGTGTTTCTATCCGGGTGTATGCTTGGAGATTTTTCTCAACAGTTGAAGCTGGAAATGTTGCAAAAATAACCTGGCTGTTGGTGCGACATGAAACCCCAGTGGAAAAAAAAGAAATGAGATAGTAGACAAATGATTATTATCATTATGATTGTCATTAATGAATTACATATTGTTGTGTAAAATAAACAGTTCCCTGGCATATATGGACAATAGCGAACATATGTTTAATGTAACACATGTGCATGCATGTGTCCACAGGGCAATGTATCTTAATTTAAATATTTCCCAAATGCGATAATACAGACATATAATTAATTATACAACCTATATGCATGATCATTTCTCATGTGACTTCATGCGGTCTTGTGACTTCTGACTGTACTAAATTGATCACCAGTCAAAATTTAGTGGTTTTAACCTCTCAGGACTGAGAGATAAAGATACTTTTTCGAGCCTGTTAATATTGTGACCTGGTATCTATGGTATTGCATTGTTTGTTCATTTAACTACAGCACATGTTCAATATTTTGATCCGAGGTAAGGCCAGAAAAAAATAGTTGAGTTTACCATCACCTGACTGACCTAATTTTTTGGGAGAACTCTTATTGTTTTTTTTAGCGGTACACATTTTTGTATTTTTTATGCCAGCTTTTGTTTTCAGTACAAGCATATCAATGTTTGCCAAAAAAATGCCTACCAATATACAGTTAGAGGTTTGGGTCGCATTAACTGCAAACCAACATTTTTTAAGGATGGCCTAACTAGGGCTCAAAGGTCACCATATTACAGTGATAGTAGAATTTTTTTTCACTGGGTTTAATGCTGTTTTTCAACAATTTTTCATTTATATATGGCGGCCAGTTCACCTAAACAGTTTTCCTGGACTGTATTCTAACCAGTGCTAACTCACCCTTCCACCAGGAGCTGACAACTTCTCCACATATGGAGGAAAATCAACATTTTTGTCAAATTTTCATAGAAGGGCATGCCCCGCCATGACTGGGATTTGAACGTGGGTAGGAATACAGACCACTTCAGTTGTTGGGTAAACTCTTTAGCAACATGGTTAAATGTCCACCTACAGAGCTGTGTTCAATTCCTGGTTTGGATCACAGATTTTCTCAGCCTAAATATACTACAGTATTTACAATTACAATCATTTACGACCATTAATTAATAATGCATCCTAATGGAACAATCAATTTAATGCTGTGACTAACATAAGCCCCCATATCCAGATGAGATAAATATATTTTATCTTATAATCAACCAATGTGAAAGGGAATTATAGAAATTTATTGATCGTTCGATATGTTGTTATCAAATTAGAAATAAACCATACAGGGACTCCATCATGGTCGAGTCATTATGGTCTCTTACTGATAATCACAAGCTCCTCACTGCTGTGAGTTTGAATCTCACCAAGGACCAGATTACACACAAGAGGAATACGTCAGCTAGTATACGACAGATCTGCAGTTCTTTAAAGGTGTTTTCTTCTATTGTTAAAGCTGGTAATGTAGCCAAATAATCCTGGTCATTGGTGTGACACAGAACCTCAGTAAAAAAACAAGATGCTGTGATCAATAAACCATACGGTGGCATGCTTGGTGATAGATTTCGAATCCAATCAGGTCAATGTTTGTGTCAAATCGAGGTTGGGTGATATGGATTGGGAATGGTCTGAGGCTTCAACTGTATAAGTATCGAAATGAGAGATGAAACGGTACAATGTAATTAACCTAGTACGGACGGACAGACAAGTCAATCACTATATGCCTCCACATCAGATGCTTGGGAGGCATAAAAAAAGAAATAGACCTAGTCATACCTGCAATAATATTAATTAATTATTCCAATATCAATCCAGCATTAGTTATATCAACACTTCATCACTTTGAAAATAAAAAATAGTAAAAAAATTTCAACCTACACTACTAAAACACTAGATAACAGCATTTCCACAAGTATTATTCCTGCAAATTATGTTCCATAAAATAAGAAAATTCACAAAACTGCACTAATACCACTTCAGGCTTAAAAAAATTCTTGAAATTAAAATATTTCAACTTAACACAGTGTTACATTCACACACACTAATGTTACCACCATTAATGTTTCAAATAAGGTATTGATGTGAGACACAGTGAAGGTCCAACAAAATATATATGGCTATTATATCAGACAAATACAGAATTCTAGCTTAGTATATGATATAGACTGGCCCCAGGCCCCTAATTTGTTAGACTGCATGAAGATTGTACCTTATCAACACAAATTACTTTGCAAAATCTCAAGAACACAAAACAGAAAAAAAATTATCTCCCCTAAGGTATGACTGAAGATTCAGTCAAGAAAATGAACAAAACATATGAAGATACTGCAGAGCCTGAAAATTCCTCAACAGAATTTGACAACTTTGTCACTCATTTTGAAGTCTGATCACAAAATATCAATGTCGCAACCTTAAAGTAAGTTCCAAGAGATTCAACATTATTTGATGAAATTAGCGTCTGAGGTATAATTTTCATCAGCATTAAATAACAAATAAAATCGTCTGGACGAACAAAAATTCAGAAATTATAACACAAGTTTAAACAGAAAATTCTGACACCTACTGAACTGCTTTAACAACTTGATTCTCTCAACATGTCCTCCACATTTCAACTTGATAACGAGGCAATATTAAAATTAAAACCATTTCCTTTGAGTCTTAAATGTGATCTTAATATTGAGAATTAACCGAAAGTCATAGCAATTAATACAAAGCAAGCAATCAATTCAAATGACTTGTAAAGTGTAACAAAAAATGGAATTAATTTTTTTCTCATGGTTCATTTTCGCACCAGCAAACTATGCCCATTTGGCAACTTTTCCAGCTTCAGTGGTGGAGGAAGACACCAGGCTTACACTGGGGTAGAACCTAAGACTTTCCAAAAGCTCACTGGACAAAGTCCAAACATGTGAAATTTGTCTGATCCCAGATGGGATTCGAACTCACTCATGCAAAGACCATAATCACTCTATCACAGCACGCCAACTGAACATTAACAAATCATGATACACAAAAACACATGAAAACTTACAAAATACCGAACAAACAAGTCATCATTTTTTACCCTAAACTAGAAAATAAATTCAATAACAGTGCAACCTCTCCAAAGCAATATCCTCTGGGAGTAGCAAATTTATGTTGTTGTTGAGAGGTTGTTGCTCTAGGGAGATTGAATTGATGGCTGAATTATACAGTGGGGAAAAAATCATGCTCTTTGTTGAAGGGAGGTTGCCGCTCAAAAGCGGGCCGCTCTAGAGGTTGCACTGTATGTGAAAAAGAACATATTTGGAAGTTTTAACATTTTTTTTGTACTACTGTACAGACAAGTGGCAAGTCTATTTATTATGGTATTTGTTTACATACTGCATGATTCATTTCCACACATCTGTCCTGTATTGGTCCACTCTACCTGTCAAATGTAACTAATAAGGACAATCCTATTCACACAGAAAAAATGAAACATTAAACTTCATAACACCCAAAGCTCAATTGACCGAGTGTAATCCTCTAACATGACAATTATAACTGCACAGAATAACATGATACCGGTATGTAAACAATACTAATATCACATCACAGCCTACCGTGAATATCACAACAAATGAAACAAGAAATATTTTAAGGATGGCCTCTAAAAATAACCAAAGGGTCATTTGTCTTAAAATGTTTTTTTCTTTTATCATTTTTTTTTAACCTATTTCGTAACTTTGTTCTGTGGGGTATAACGTCTCACCAATAGCCAAGGTCATCTGGTGACTTTAACAGCTTAACGGAGGAGGAAGCCCCCAGGATAGAACCACTGACCTTCTGTAAGCTAGCTGGATAGCTTCTTCACATGCAAAATGGGTGGAATTTGAGCCCACATTAGAGAGGGACTGGTGGTTACAAGGCAAAGACCATCACCACTCAACCGAAGAGGAACCTTCTTGTTTTGTAATTAACAACATTCTGAAATAACTTTAATTTTGCTGATCTTGTACAATACAACCTCAATGAGAGACAAATTAAATATCAATAACACTTTGTAATGACTTCATATTTTTAGTCCAGTTTTCTACATTTTCTCTGTATTTTAGCTCAATAAAGAGACAACCTCAATATTAAGACAGACCAACTGTCTTAGATCCAAAAGGTCTTAATATTAAGGTTTAACTATGATTGTATAAACGAAATCTCTACATGAGATGCTGCACAGCAGACACTATTGTCACATGACCAAAACACAGACACTGATTGGAGGACAAGTGCCACCAAATATTCAAGAAATGTCAGTAAAATGATACAAAAAACATTGAATTCATATGACAAGGATAATATTCCTGCTTTAAAATCTGCAGTCTTCGAATTTGCAACAAGACCAAAGCTAGAGACATGAGAAAATCAGCCTCGTAAAATTTTACAGCTAACAAGTCCTATATACTCGTAAAATTTTACAGCTAACAAGTCCTATATACTCGTAAAATCTTACAGCTACCAAGTCCTATATGCTCGAAAAATCAGGAGTGCAGAAAAAGACATTTATTGAAGACGAGCCAAGAGAAGAACTTGTGGATTTTTGTTGTAGGGACTTAGGTTATAGTCACTCCTCACATAACGACCCCTCCATATTACTACCACACCAATAATTTTCCTTCTTTGTATGGGTCAGGTAAACAGACCCTTCCCGATTGAAAATAAAGACATTTTTTCCCAATTACCAACCTAAAAATTCCCAAATTTGAAATCACTTTGGGTATTTTTTCTCAATCGGACTGGACCCAGACCCTTTCCCAATATTGCAAAAAAAAAAAATCACTGTACCACAAAAGCCACTCATCAGTACAAATTATCCATTTATAAAACAACCATAAATAAACCTCTGAAATCAGAACCACTCAAGTGTAAGGACCACATATCTGCTCCCTCCTTTTTGTGGACATTCCTTACAGGTTGGACTGTATAACTTGAACAATAAAAATGACATTATAATGGCATGGTACATAGACAACGGTGTTCAGTGCAGGGTATATAAAAATCTGGCAGACTTTCATAAAATCATTTAAAAGATGTTTACAATTCAGTCAAACAGTCAAAAAATGTGTTCAGAGTAAAACATCCGTAAGTCATCTATTGTAAAGAGGAAATTATGACAATCCAGCACCAAACCATCGAAGTTGAAACTATTCTACGAGGAGTAAACAAGTCCCAAAGAAGAGAAATCACACACAGTGACAGCATATCCAGACGGGCTTTTTTTCTACATACATGATAGATGTTCTGTCATAACAACTCCAAATAATGCCATCAGGGAGAATTCATATTTGCACCAAGAAGACAGCCGTCAGACAAATCAAAATCTTCTTTATCAAGAAACGCTTCACATGCTGTGACGAAGACATATCAATGTAAACACCATGTACACTCAATGCAAGCCACCACACTCTATTTATCAAAAAACATTCAATATTACCTGACAACCAAAGTCACCCTATTTTGATAATCTGACGCAAAAAAGTGTGACTGATTAGTGTTCAGAGCACATACAATGCAATCACAATGCCATTAATTTACATATAAAACACTCTACTTTATTACCTCCATCATAAAGAGTATTCATTATAAAATTTGGCGCAAAACTGCAGCAGCACAGCCATCAACAAACCCCAGATGACATAGTATCACACTAAAACCCAGGATAATCGGTTAACTGTATATCTTGATATATCTATTCCACAAAAACAATCCCTAAAGTATTTGGATAAATTAAATCAAAGCTCCATTACTGGGGCTTCCCTATCATCGTTATCGGTGATTTCTGATTGCTTCTAATTGCCCATTTGGGACACCGCATTTATATGAAACATACCATTTGTACCTTCCTCCGAGAGAGCTTATGGTAATTTCAATGAGAGTACATGACTGAATCTAGTCAAGAAGTTTTACTGATGGAACAAACAGACGCATTACTTATAATGACAAAATCTGAGAAACATAGAACTGGTAAACAGGAGAGTAGCTAGTTCACTAGGAATGATTGATGTCCTCCAAACATGGCATTGAACGTCAATGAAAACCACTGTCAGCCTTCTATTCATGTTGTATGTATATATGTGCGGTTTTGAAGAATTTCTATTTCGTCCTGTTGTTATCCATCAATCTCTCCATCTATCAATGTAGATTTCTCATAAATTCAGTTTTGTATTCAGTAATGTATGTATTTGGTATGTTTGCATTCCTGAAGACTTGTTTCACACTGTTTGTAGATGTGTCAGCTGGTTGTTTCACAGACTTATCTAAGTTAAGACAGCAATGTTTCAACTTCAAGTATCATGTCACTCCCCTCCTGTTTGTAAAGAGTAAATGCTTTATTCTTGAGATTGTCCACTTCTTAAAGTAGATGATTGAAATGTTTACTCATATGCCATGAAGTTTAAAAAAAGCCAACTTATTTACAATATACTGCTGAAAAAACACTAGGGGTAATTGTCTATACGTGCCTTTTGCTGCACAAGTTCTTTGCATGGTGGGAGTTTTTTAAAGAAGGGCTTTGTCTAACCATTAAAAGATGAGTTAGGTGACCTTGATGTCCTTGCGCAACAGCTTTAGTCACGTTTTTCCATGTAAGATGTTTCTATGTAAAAAGTGCTTAATATTGAGTTTTGCACTTATTTAATGATTAATAAATTGCATTGGGAATTTACTTCAATTTCTTCTATAATCAATCAGACACTCATTGTCCGCTTAACAAAGCAGCCACTTATTGTAAAAAATAATAAAAACAATAAATTAGTCTGAACTAAAGAATTCAGCGCATCATAGTCTAGCTGTCTATGTATGAGGCTTTCAAAATGGTTAACGTGTCAAAAGAAGTCAGTTTTCACCATGAGTTATTTCTTTTCAATTATCGATTACCTTAATCAGTAATTCAACTTACCACACAATTTCACTAACTTGTCATTAACAATTAAGCCCAAATCCAAATTCTGTACAATAGAGAAATGCCTACATAGAACCAAACAGCCCACTCCGATTGTCAAACATCTGATTCAATTAAGTCATTCTATACGTTCAATTAAGCCTTTTCATAAGGACAACATCTACATGGTGCAGTGCAAGTGTCATCCATTAATTACAAGTAATTTTCACAACTTCGTTATTCTTACATTGCACCAGGAAATTAAATCATTATGTAATTCAATTAGCATGAAAGGGGATACCCCTTTTTGTTTTGTCTTTATATCAGACCAGCTGGTGTCAAATTGATAATGGACTAATATTATCCCAAAGCAACTAAGATAAGTCAACACATTTACAACGCACACTGAATACAATAAGAATTCATTTGCATAAAACAACACTAGCACTCCTCTTTCTATCCGCAATTTGGCATAATTTACATACTGGGCAAGGAAAATTACATCCGAAAATTTGTTTCTGGCACAAAATTCAGGAAGTGTTACGATTCCTATGACCCTCTTGCATAATTCTACCACCATGGAACTGAAATAAATTCATATACAGTAGAACTTTGTTATTACATTATTACGAGCATTGATATCATGAGCACCCGACTTATCTCAAGGCGTTTTTAAAGTCCCTTCATGTTTGCTCTAAGTTGTGTATAATTTTTAATCAACAAACAAATACCTCGTTATTACTTTTATCTAGTTGTTAGTCTGTTCCAGTGACTTCTCGAGATAACCAGGTTTTACTGCATATTTTTTGTATCCAGTTTCGACGATATTACATTTCTACACCAGCAGACACTTAACCTTATCAGGTTTCCTGGATTCAGAACCAGTTTAACTAATTCTCAGAGAACTAAATCTCCACACAGAACTGCCAACTTGTTAGCAAGAATTATTTGGGCCAGAGAAGGAGGATGACTGATTTTGTACATGACACTTTCCACCAAATCGTCACATGACTTGTGTTGTACATTGGGTTTGAACTCACAACTGCAAGGCCTGTAGATACAACACTACATATTGAGCTAAATGGGCGGGCTTTTCCACTTAGGACCCTCTTTGGCCCAAATAATTTACTAGGGGCCTCCATGGTCGAGTGGTTGTGGTCACTGACTAGCGATTACTAGCCCCTCACCATTGTGAGTTCCAATCCCACTAAACCAGACATATGATTGTATATCTCATGTAAAGAAGCTGTACAGAATAATTATGGAATGTTGGTCGTTCTACCCATTCCTAATGTTCCTCCATGTTGGAAAAGTTACTTCCTGACCCTGGTTGTTGGTGTAACATTAAGCCCCAAACTTAAAAATGATTTAAATGTAAGGACATTATTTTGTTATCTTACCATAATTTAGTTTTCCAGGCATAAAAAATCATGTTAAAAATATAAGGCAGAAAATACTGGATAAATTGAGTGCCAACTTAAGTCATGCTTGACCAAAATGGCAGGTGGATAACCATTAAGCAAACTTTTAATACAACGTTGAATGTTGAAAGATTTGGTTAATTACATAAATTACGCATATTGGTAGAGTAATGCAAATTCTTTGGCACAATAACAACAAATATTTAGACTCTCAATGTCAATACAATAAAAACACAATACCAAATTGCTAAATTTCTGTTGTTCAAATCAACAGAGAATGATTAATAAATTAATACCATATTGTTAAAATCCTTGTTAAAGCCATCAAGTCATAGCAATAGATGAAAACCTGTGCCATACTGTTCAGATCCTTACGGTGTCCAATTCATCACAAAAAACCTATACCATACTATTCATATCCTTAAAGTGTCAACATTATCACATAAAACCTACGCCATACTGCTCAGATCCTAACAGCATTCACATAATCACATAAAAACCTATACCATACAGTATTAAACCAAATCTAGCACAATCCAAGAATATACTGCATAAAAAACATCTTATCAGTTCAGACTGTTGAATAATTCCTGATCAAAATTTATTGTCCATAAAAAATTTCCATAAAAATGCGATCAATCCCACAATGACACGAAAAGCGCAGTAAATTACAATTCATATCACGCCAGACTGAAAACTGGACATCCTGAAACTGGACATTAAATCCTGCTACATATATTTCCTTCAGATTACTTCGTAGAAGATTTGAGAAAAAAAAGGATCCCGAACCATTTGATCTCTGTGCGAGACACGATAAAAAAAATTACTCAAACATTGAACTCGGTTCATTTAGCTGTGAGCAGAGCATGACTTGAATTTAAAATCAGGCAAAATCTGCTTAATACAACATGTAACAGAAAAATACTGACTTGATCCAATGAGAAATTTGAATAATTCCAAGAGAATTTATCCCCATATTTAGTAATGTAGTTTTCTTGTATTATACAGTCAAACAAAGGGCAACAACTCTTCCATTAGCAGAGATCGACTTTCTAATAAGATAATGATATGAGAACATATTCCCTCAGGTGTTAATACAGTTTAACAACCGAGACTAAGATATTTATGTTCTTGAACTATTCACAAACTGTCAAGAATTCAAGAATTTTCTCAAAGACAATTTCAGACGGTATGTCAGTGGAATATTTAGGAGTTAAAGAAGTGCAAACTAATAAAATTGTATCTCAAACTTTAACAATAAACATTTTTTCTAACATTAAGTCCTGTAACCTAGAAACTAAAATCCAATTATTTTTAAAGTCCACATTTTTTCCTGCATTAAGGCACTTGTAAGTTGATCATCAGATTAATATTCCTATTTCTTTGAGTCATTTCTTATTTTATAATCACAAAAAATAGACATAATAGCTCATGCAAATAGGCTTGTGAAGCCATTTTGTTACAAATTAATTAATGTTGATGCCATAACTGTATCAGGCTTGTGAGGTATAATATGATTTTTACCTGAATTTAAAGCTTATTACTTCTGACTTGAAAACTGAATACAAAGCTTGGTGCAATGAATCTTTCCACAGTGTTTCATTTTTTATCCAGAAATTGACACAAAGACAACATGAATTGTACTTTAAAGGCACATAAAGTTATCAGCAAACTACCTGTATTTCATTATTTTCCTATGGAAATGACAACCTGTTGGCTTAGCATGAGTGCAAACCCTAAAATATGCAAAATTTCTTTGCTGTAAATGCGGAGAACAAGGTTATTAGCGGTATAGAATACAGGAAACAGATTTAGTTCACTGCCCGTGAGTACATAACTGAAATACTGTTATCAGACAAAAACACAAGAAAAAAAAATACTTTTATATTTTATGATACCATAACAAAAAAAATATAACCAAATATTAAAACTGACAGCTACAGTCAGTGTTGCCATGGCAACAAGAGGTGAATACAATTTGCTAACACAAATTACATCATATCGGCCATAATGCTCTGGACATTCATCACTAGACGATAAAAAAATAAGCAAGAATTTTCTAGATAACAAATAAAGCCTACTGACAGAATTCTTTATCTTAGAAAAAAAATATGCTGAATAAGCAATAAAACTTGATTCAAATCCCCTTAGTGTCTGACACCTACAAATAAGTGATGAATAATATTTTTTGTCTGTGTGCTTTCACCTGTTATGGTCTCCAGATACAATAAAAATATATCCAAGGAAAATTAATATAATAAATCAAAGGGAGTTAACTCATAGGAATAAAAAACAGATAGTATCATGGGGAGTTAACTCATAGAAATAAAATAACATAAGGGAGTTAATTCTTGTAAGAAAGAAGATAAGTAATTAACCCAAAGGCAAATAATTATTGGAAATAAAATCACATTAAATCAAAGGGAGTTAATTCTTGGAAATAAAATAATTGACTAAACCAAAGGGAGTTAATTCTCAGAAATAAACAAACTATAAAAGTACAAACATGTACAAAAAATAAAAATCTTCCAATCCAAAAATCCCCAAAAGTCTGAAAAAGCCCGGACTAGAGAGATTCTGCTATATATTAAATAAAATTACTTACTATTTGTGATGGGTGTGTTCACACGGAAAAAATGATTATTTCCCCAGAGTATGCGGTCACCATGTTTAATCTTAGTTCTCTGATGGATGACAGATCCATTCACACAGGTCCTGAAATATAAATAAATCATTACAAACTAGAGCTATCATTGAATTGTGATTAAATACCCCTACCCAAGCTTCTGTATCATTTGGGGACAGACTGTATGACCAACCAACCAACCAACGGTCTGACCAACCAACCATCAACCAGGGTGATTTCAGTATACCCTCGAAAACTACTTTACACACATTTGCCAGGGATTTTTATAGAGGTTTGCAGGGTTGGTTGGGGGCGATGGTGCTAGGCAAGGTTTCCCAGGATGGGTATTACTGTTCTGTTGGCAAATGAGCAGAAACTAGGGTGGACAGGTGTGCCTGTCCTGGGAGGCCCTGTACGGTGTTCATTGTTCTTGGTCAGTTGCCATGGTTACTTTGAGGGGTCCTTGGCAGGTGCGTGTAAACTAAGACTGGTATTCATGAGTAAGTGAGATGGTATTCAACTTTATTAGCAACCAATGTCTTTACAAAATTTCAATTCTATTGTAGGATTGGAGACAGCCAAAATTGAGTTTCATATAGACCAACCTCAATATCTGACACTAATATATGTTTTGATTCCAGAAAATTGGGAAGATCCGACAGTATATTAACTTTAAAAGGGAATTGATGGAAAATGTAAAAATCTGGTTTTTTAATGCCTTGTCTGTCTGGTTGAGAAAAACTGTTTCAAGTGGCTTTTTGGTCTCAAAACTATAACAAATGAAGTCAAACCTATATTACAAGTCACTGATGACAGAGACGAAATTTGACCTTTATGTAAAATTGGCCTTATTTAGTCAGAAGTTTATATGAGCTTTCATTTTGTGGTTGGGTTGTAAGTCACACCAACAACCAGGGTCATATGGTGACTTTTTCAGCTTTTTAACTGTGGAGGTAGACACTATGCATACACCTGGGTACAACTAGCCACCTCTGTAAGCCAGCTGAACAGTTTCCTCATGTGTGGATTTTTCTGGCCTCAGATGGGATTCAAACTCACAGTGATTAGGGGGCTAGAGATAAATTGGATCTATTCAATCAATAGAAGGACCACACAGAGCAGTGCCAATGCTTGTCTGTTTTACATCATTCTATTTGATAAGAAATTTTGAAAGTTAAAAAGGGACATAACTCCAAAAATATAGCTTTCAGAATAATATCCCTTGTCTTGCAACTGTGCCTTGTCATGATAATCAAGTATTCAAGTGTCATGTTGATATCTTTAAAAGTGTTCTAGTAATGGAATACATTTATGTTTTTGCATGACAATGACAACTACACAGTGATCAAAATAACTGGACTTTTTCTTCGAGACAGACGAGCTAAAAATGTTATTTGAGTTCTGAGATTGATCTTAACTCTTATGACCTTGGGAACTGGTGTTAAATGAAAGGTCCCCAAAAATTCAATTTTCAAGTTAACAAGAAAAAAAAATGGGAAGAATTTAAAATTAAACAGCAACATCATCAAATGTTACTGATTATAAGTATCAATTAAAAAGCTTTAAAACAAAATCAATGCTCAAAATCTTACACAATACCAATTACAACAAAATAATGTAGCACATACCGTACAAATGAAACAAAACTACCTTTAAGCCAAGAAATTCAATTTCAATTAAGGACAAGGTTTCGTTGATTAGATTTCAATCGTATGAATACTCCTTAATCTAAATCACTTTAAAATTAAGCAGAGCGAAATTTGAAATCTTAGATTCAAACACAACTATCAAATATCAGAGAAACAGTATAAATCTTAAATAAAACGAGATTTTTTAACTAATGGTGAGAAAAGCCCCCCAGTGAGCAGTCGTGTTTTTCTACAAATTAACAAATAAACCCATAAGGCAATCTTGGATTGGTTGTCACAAATCTACGCGCTTTCTAAGATTTGTGTAATTCTCTTGATTTAAATCCTTCCCGCACTTTCAGCGTGCCTGAAGGCTACTAATTTATTTAAAACACTCGCACAAAAAAAAACGTCATGAAACATTTATAAAGAAACATACGCTAGTCTGAAATTTACCGTTTATATCGACTAAACGTGAACATCAATCATGTCAGCACATCACTCTGAATAAGTTTTTTATTCAACACACTTGGATATTAGGCACCACACGCAGTCTCATCATGGTGAGCATTTGTGCAAAGCTATTTCAAAATCTCTTGTTTAATGATAGAGTAATAGTACGGACAAGTATAATCCAGACGGACAAACCCCATTGTGGCATCTATGTCTAGCTCAATGCAAGCAGGCTTGACAAAAATGAGGGGTTATATATAATACAGACATGGTCATTGTACTGACAAGATCACTAAATAAGGTGTTAAAGAACATTTCTGACAATTTAGAATGATCGACAAACTTACCTTGCTCCATCTACTGGAGATATGAACACTTCATTCTCTTCAATATCAACGACACAATGTTCCGGTTGAATACCGAGTCCAC
Source organism: Lutraria rhynchaena (assembly GCA_008271625.1). Lineage (NCBI taxonomy): Eukaryota > Metazoa > Mollusca > Bivalvia > Venerida > Mactridae > Lutraria > Lutraria rhynchaena. Next base: position 1,295,005 of record VIBL01000066.1, read on the forward strand.
TTAATTGTATGTCTGGTTTTGTCTCATCATTAGGACATCCTACTAATGTGTGCTCCTGAAAATATTCAAATTAATTGTGTAAACAACTGGTTTATTAACCCAATAGGGAAAGTCTATATCTGGTTTCTGCTTACATCCTAAAAATAAATGGTTAGGAATTTGGCAGAACTTGTTTACAAATATATTTTTGTAGAACGAAGACTTACCAGAATGATTTTTGCATGTTCCTGCATGTTGGGGGCATTTTGAGTTTGGTGAACTTAGGGCCTGGTGATATTTTGTGGATGGTGGGATTTTTTTGTATGTGATTATTTTGAGAATTTTTTTTTTATCAATATCCATTTTTTTACCTATTGCTGAACAATCATACAGAATACTGGAAAACTATTACACAGCTAAATAATCATGTATGACAGACTACTTAGAAGCATTCAAGCTATCAGGAACTATCTCCAGACAATAATTTGACAATGTCTGACAGTATGAATTAATGTTTAGAAATCATATCTAAAAGTGTCTGATCTTTGTCTGATGTCATAAAAATCGAAGAAGAAACACAAATATAAAAATCTCTAACCAACAGAAAATAAATTTTCGTGAACTAGATTACTGACTGTATGAAGAGGAGAACAGAATGAATGAAAACTTTCATTTTGATTCGTAAACCATCAATCACTTGCTTTTGTTGACCGCACCAAGATCAACCAATCAAATTCATTACATGCGTTCCTTTGTCTGTGAGGTCAGACAAATCAGCTGAATCAATTGAGCACAGGACCGTATCTTCAGTCAAATTGTCACAGAGAAACATACACATTACCTTGGCAACAAACCCATGACCTCTCAAGGGTTGATCTCATAATCCTAGATGGAAGATAGTGATCCTGTGCTTGGCCATCTGAGCATGCTAGATGCGGAATGATAGGCAAGAAGTAAAGACTGGTACGTTACGTCTAAGCATTGATTTGTTTAGTGTTGATATTTATGGCTTTTTTAAAGACGGGGAAGGGGCCTTTTTCTTAAGTTTGGAGAAAACAACATGGAATTTTTGCAAAAGGGGGGAGAAAAAACTAGATGAAAACTGAATTTTCGGGGAAACTGCATGATTTTAAAAAGAATTCTTGAGGGGAAGACACCTATAAATTTACACCCTTGCAGTAAAAGGGAAAAAACCCTGCTACAACATTGAAATACTGTCAATGAAGCCTTTCAAACAGACACAGAAAACAACGATCTGTTACTTTGTGTTGGATTTAACATGCTATCACAATTCATCAAATTGTATACTGGTAATATGAAGACATGTTTTTTTTTTTATTTTCAATGAAGGAATTAAATTAGAAGAAGAATCTATAACACACTGTCGGAAATTTCTCCCCCGTTCCTCCGCAAACAAAGACAGAAAATGTACTGAATGCACAATGACAATGTCAACATTATGAAAAAATTTTATACAAATACAGTGCTAATCCATTTTACGAGCTCACAGTATGACAATGGTAGTGCCACCACAGAGCTGAGACATGATTGGTCAATACTTGAAGCAGAAGAGTTTAACATTGAATTTAAATTTATGTCAATTTTACAAATATGCTTGTCAGAATTAAAGTATGTGTTTTCCACTTGCAACATGAAATTTCCATTATTCAAATAATCGACTTTGAAATATTTGAAACCAAGTATTTGATAAGCAGAGATGCTTATATAAGATACCCAGAAATTTGAGCACTAAACAATTGTATCATAAATGCATCTTTACCAATGTTTTAACCAAACCCAATCAAAATTTCTCATCTCAAACCATAACAAGAAAAAGCGAAACTATCAATATACTACAGAATGGTCTCATAATTTGAACTAACAATGAAGATTTATGTTAACTGAAGATTTATGTTATGATAAATAATTTAGATCTGACAAAACTGTAATCGGAAAGTTTGCAAAACACTTAAAAATGCATCGTAATTAATTTTCAGAATTGGGTAAATTTCATTTCATGACTGCTGAAAACAAAACATCAGACTATCAGGATATGGTGTAACACCACTAAAACTCATTTGTCTCCCTTGGCAGATAAGTCCCTGTAAGGGAATTCACCATAACAGAGGCGCCTGGCATACAGTGGTATAAAAATTGCGAAACCAGTCTGGCAAAAATCTATGGTGTGATGCTATGCATAAACCAGTCTACCATTTTTATGCTTGGCCAAAATATATCATATTTTTATTTCGTTAAAACAAGCAATGGCACCCCAGGCTGATACACAGAAATAAGAAAACAGTATGGCAGTGTATTTAATACTATAGATACAATACCCTCCAGTATTGGCCAATATCTTCCCGTCATACAAGACCATAATGTTATATAGAAAGACAGAATTAAATGGAATGCTTCCCTCTCATTTAATAGACTGGTTCTTTGGTATTTTATGGACTGCTTGCCGGTATCTAATGGACTGGTTTCCCCTAACTTCATCAGATAACGAAAGAATGATTGAAAAATAAGACAAAATTTTGCCTTTTTTTAGGTTCTCTTAACGTGTTCTGCACAAACAAATTCATTGATCTCTGAAGTATTTTTTTAGATTGTTTAATAGAATAAAAACAACAAAGCAGAAGTGATAGGATCACAAGTGCACTTTTTTCACTTAAAAGCTGTACATTCATTCTATCTTTCATGGACCTTGGATGACAATTTCTCTCATCTCAAGTCCAGACTGTGGGTTTTTAATAAAAGATTTATTAGTTAAATTACAAGCGTTTGGCTTGTTCTTCAAGTCAATCTACTCTTCAATATGTCAGACTGAAAGTATCTAAATTTGTTCATTTGTAAATTTGATAGTTCGATCTTAAGGCAACTGGTTGCAGACGTTAAATAAATTATCCTGTTTAGTTACCATGGCAACAATAAATATGAAGGACTGAATGCAAAATAATTACATATCTACATAAAAATACCCACATTCATATCAACATCTATTTTATCCTTTCAAAAGATTAGCTCAGAAGAAACTTGAAAATCGCCTACATAGATCAAATGACGTCCTTGTAATAAGTCTGTACAATAATCAATACACATATATCCCTGGATACACACCCCTAATTGTAGGTCCCTAATCTTTATTTGAGAAAAAATCAAAAATCTTGATTACAATTTAAGGCTTTTATAAATCCTTAAAGTATGTACAATGCAGCAAAAGTAAGTAACAAAATTGGATTTTTTTTTAAAATTCTGTAAATATGCACATTCCCCTGGTCGTATTTGAAAGGGGATATTTTGTATATAAATGAAACGTTAACCCTTTGCCTCATAATACCGCATTTCCCCACATCTGAAGCAGACAACTTTGGGAATCATTGTGGCAAAAGTTGCAATTGCATGCAATGAGTAATGACTTCTTTTGCCACTGTTTTCCACTCTGTCAGAGAGAAATAACAAAATGAATAAAATGAATGAACAAAAATAGTTGATTTTTCGTCATTAATTGCATTCAACACTCAAAGCACCAATAAATTCCATACTGCATAAGAAAATGGTGAAAAGACGCACCATCCAAGAATCAGTAATTAGAGCACCTGCTTTTACATAAGCCTTGATCAAGAAAAGAATATATACTAACGAATAAATATAGTTGATTTTTCGTTACTTTTAGCATGATAGGTAAGGAACGACATTGTTACCAGGAAAAGACTAATTGAAAAAATTTAACCAAAAAGTGCAACAACTACAAGACCATACATTCTCTGTTGCTTCATAAACATGTTCGTACCCAGCGAACCAAAAAAGGCAACAGAAGAAATTTGTGCAAAAAATCAACAAACATCAGATAAACTACACCACGATGTGTTTTATATTCCCCGCAAAACCTAAAACATACGATGCTCATTCAGAAACATCAATCTTCTATCAAATTTGTACACAAAATCGACAGCAAAACAATCTAATTATACTGAAAATTTTTATCCACGAAGGCAACTACTTCATCATCCATAACTCTAGTGAAATATTCTCCATAATAAAATCAGGATTGAAAACTCTCAGTGGAACTCGGTATAACAACGATCAGTATGTTCACATCAATTTCCTAGATAAAACATGACGGTATTATGAATAGTGAAACAGGCATATTACACAAGATTTCGCAAACATTATTCATACCATTAACCATTAATCGTACAAGGAGCGGTCACGGCAGGTCATACCTTTCCATGAAAATTTGACAAAAATGTCGATCTTCCTCTACATGTGGAGAAGTTGCCAGTTCCTTGTGGAAAGGTAAGTTAGCACTGGTTATACAGTCCAGAAAAACTGGTTAGGTATAGGTGCACTGGCCACCATATATAACTAAAGAATTGCTGAAAAACTGCATTAAATCCACTGAAATGAAACAAGGAGCAGCCAAACAAGTGCAGAATCTCTACTTTAAAATTACACCCTTATATCACAATATGATACACCCTTATATCACAATATGATAGTCTTCATATCACGTAGTCCAGTCTTAGGGTTTATACAAATATTGCAAAAGGATTTTCAATATTTTCGACCCTTATTTAATACATAATACAGTCAAACCTCTATTTTCAGACCAAAAATATCGGTCTTAATAATGAGGTGGTCTCATTATCGAGTCGAATTATAGGAGTTGGTCTTAAGTTGGTCTGAAAATAAGTAGTCATTATAACAAGTAGGTCATAATGTTCAGTAGGGTGAAGTATTTAAAAATGATTATTGAGTGGGTGGGGTGAAGTATTTAAAAATGATTATTGAGCGGTGGGGTGAAGTATTTAAAATTGATTATTGAGTGGTGGGGGTGAAGAATTTATAATATGTATATAAGTTCCTCTGAATCAATTTTAAGATTATAATTACAAATTCATACTGTAATAACATACATACACCCAGAGGAAAATGTTCGCAATAAAACAACCTTGTGTCAACAAAACCAATATGCAAAGTCATTAATTATTCACAAATTACTTAACAAAATTGAGTATCATAAAGCTTTTGTTCTCCTGGAAAAGAGCCGGTAGGCTGGCTCGTTTGATGTTCATGTGCACATTATTAAACGACATTGTGTATGCTTGTGTACACACCCTGGTAGGATGTAATATTCATAGTTCACTTATTTATAGACAACAAAATTATTCCTTGCTGGGTTGATTATTGCATTCAACTCTCAAAGCACTAATAAATTCCATACTGATTCAGAAAGGCGGTGAAAAGACGCACTATCTGAGAATTAGTAATTAGAGCACCTGCTTTTACAAAAATCTTGACCTACAAAGGAGTATATCAACAAAAACAAGGAATTTATTCTCAAGTTGTCTTCTCAAATCCTAAAAGACCAAATTGTGATTGCATCTTTTTGACCATACCCCCATCCAAGTTGTCCTATTAAACCCTAGTTGACCACCCCTCTGCATGTTGAGCCCCAAATCCAAAGCTTTCCCAGCATTCCATCCTTTGCAAAATTATGAAAAAAAAAAATTGGGGGTCACCACAGGGCCTTTATTTGATATTGATCTTGTGGTTTAAAACACATTTTCAAACATACTTTGTTTCTACTGAATTATACAAATATTGTATAATTTAAATACATGATGTAATTAATTTGGACTTATACAGAATTACTAATTTTAATGTTTAAGTTCTTACTACAAACAATGTCAGAAATGCTTACTACAAATCTTACATTTTAGCTTCGCCGTCAGTCTCAAATTATTCAAAACTGACAGTGGAAACAAGATTCTTAAAGCACAAATTTTTCTTACTGGGATTTAACATTGCACTATCAGTCAAGTTCATTAGGTGAACTTCCAGGAAGGAAGACCCATTGGATAAAAGAACCACATACCTTCTGTCTTAAGCACGTACACAGCTAATATAGAAATATTATGATCCTACACAAGCAACCAATCAGAGGCTTGATTTTTAAGATTAATCTCAACTTCTAAGAATAATGGATAACCAGCTAGGACAATAAGAGGGATTTGTAGACATCAATTTTTAGCCAGATTTGAGACAGAAAAAACAGACAATCAAATCAATCTATTAGACGGGAGCTTTACATCCTTGAAATCATACAAAAAGAACATTTTTTTCTCGAATTCTGCACACAAGACAAAATAAAATCTCCGGCATCAGCTGTCAGGTACGCGTTTATCACCGTTCAATAAAGGCACAGTGACATTTATTACTTCATCAGTTGACGTATTCATTTGACACTCCATGAATAGTCATGTGACTCACGTAAACTATTTAGCGGGGCGCCCAAAGTGACATCCAATTTCAATCTATACGATGTCATTAAAAAGTTGCTGTTTTTTTTTTTTTCATTTACTTGTTACAGTAAAATATGATACAGCCTCATGCAACACAAAGATGTTTTAAGAAATTCTGATATAAGGTCATCTTTAAAAATTGTTGGTTTGCAGTAATGGAACTGACTCATAAAAAAATCTGCGACCCCAAAATGTTTTTAGCAATTTGACAAAACAATTTTTTTCCCTTCTTATTTCCAGTTTTTCTTTTTCAGAACAAGCATATAATGTGAACAACAAAAAAAGTCCACCTACCTACACATTCGTACAAGTTTGGATTTCACAATCACAAACCAACATTTTTTTAAGCATGGCCACATTGAAGTAACATGAACTTGTAAAAAAGACTGACATATGACAAGTAACAGATTGTGTTCATAGAAGTAGCCATGAAAAAAATATAATTGAAAGTCGGTCCATTGTTCATTAAGTTTTTGGAGGAAGCTAGGACACATAGTTTTATAAAACCATACATTTTTTTGTACCATACAGTCAAACCTAGGTTAACAACCACCAGTAAAAACAATGGCTCTTATGAGAACAATGGTCAATATTTAGAAAATGCTGAATTATGTAAAAGACTGCGCAACCATCTGAATGAAGGCAAACTATGTGTCAATGTCTTTTTGTGACCTGTTTTGGGAGCCCCTTGTTAAATGGTTTCCCTGTAACTGCAAATTTGATGAAAACAAATATGATTATTGTTTTAGAAAAAATGGTAAAAATAGGAGAGTATCCAAATGAAATCAAACAGCAAAAAAAAAAAAAAAAAAAAACAAAGTGAATGTTGAATGTAGGCTGACATTAGTGTTCAGAAAATAAGTTTCAAATTTCACCACTTCTGCTCCTAATTGATTGGTTGATCATAAATATTTTGTTAAAATCAAACAATGACAAAGTTCCTTGGTTCCAGAACATAGCTTTTGGTTCATGAATTTCAGAGAAAAAGACAAACATAGCAGACTTATTTAGGGGATTAACCAAAGCATAGTTTAATGTGAAAGTATAAAACAATGTAACAATGTCTTAATTAAGATTTACTATGAATTTACAGAGATATTCAAAACAGCCATTCAAGAAAACAAATTAAGTAAAACCTTGATAATGAGACAACCCAAAAAATCAAACATAAAGATGAGATGGTCTCATTCACAAGTTGAACTATAGGGGAGTTATTAAAGCCAAGCTGAAAATAAGTGATTGTTATAAAAAAGTGGTAGTAATATTGAGGTGGTTGCAATGTGAGGTTCTACAGTATTTCCACAAAGTGACCTTTTGTACATTTTCATTATTATAATTTTACATTGCCATTCTGGAGTTGAGCCATTTAAACTTTCTTTGTTAATTCTACACTCCGTATCATCTGGCCATATTTAAGCAATTTACGAGGGTAGAATGAATCGTACCCTTGAGACTATTAAACAATTGTCTGAATAACGCAACATGAAATATTATTGATAATTTCGAGACTCATCCTTTGAATAAAACATCAATTCCAATTCAACAAATGCCTTATGACAGCATCGCATGCAACTCACATTTCACCATTTAATCAGCATGCAAGTAACCATCCTGTGAAGGTCAATGATAATTAGTCTGTGAAGAATGACCACGAGGAGACACTCAACTAATGTCCTGCACTAGAGCTTGACAGTAATGCAAGACAAATGTAGCGACATCGGTAATTCAATTAGCTGCGAGTAATTACTGTCAGCTATCAAATTACAGCAAATTACCACGCTAATTAAAGATACATTAGCAGTCACTAGCCTTAAGAGAACCATATTGCATTGAGTAAAAACAAACATGTGACAATTTTCATTTAACTTACACCATTTTTGCAAGATTGATTTTATTTTTATGCTCAAAATTAGCGTGGGATGTCCATATTGTACTGAATATGGCATTGCCCACAAACTATCACCAATAAATCTTAGCTGTTATCATCCCTTGACTCTGAACAGAAACATCAGCTAGGAATATTATTCAAATAGGAATCAAGAGTGCCATACTGTCACAGAACACGCTGGTCAAGATTATCTAGTGAAGATTGGATGGGAACTGGGAATCAATCAACATAGATAGTGGACAAGGTGTATTTGTCTTTTTTGCTAAAATAGGGGCTATACTTTAAGAGTGCTGGGAACAAATCTGCTGATTATCGACCTTTACCCAGGTAACTTTAGTGGATGTCACCAATCCAACAAAGTTACCACTGTATTTGTTACCATCTTCATGCTAAGACCAACGTAAAGATGAACAGAAAGATTTAGACACTGTTTTGGCTTTATGCCTGTTTTAAACAAAGTTTCAGTATTATATTGCTGGCTGTTAACCTAAACAGTGTTCCTGGATTGGATACCAAAAATCACCAACTTCTCTGCAAGTAACATCCAACTTCTCCAAACGAATCACTAAAAACAGCAGTAGTAACATCCAACTTCTCCAAACAAATCACTAAAAACATCAGTAGTAACATCCAACTTCTCCAAACAAATCACTAAAGACAGCAGTAGTAACATCCAACTTCTCCAAACGAATCACTAAAGACAGCAGTAGTAAATCCAACTTCTCCAAACGAATCACTAAAAACAGCAGTAGTAACATCCAACTTCTCCAAACGAATCACTAAAAACAGCAGTAGTAACATCCAACTTCTCCAAACAAATCACTAAAGACAGCAGTAGTAACATCCAACTTCTCCAAACAAATCACTAAAAACAGCAGTAGTAACATCCAACTTCTCCAAACAAATCACTAAAAACATCAGTAGAAGACAAATGGCCTAAGGCAGGTCTTCAACCAAATCATCATAGAGGTCAAGCGCCATGCCCAGAGTCCACAGACCTCACACACTTCCTATTAAGCTAAGTGAACTTTAGGATGGAAAGAATAATCTCTGTCAAATCGATGACAAACTGAATAAACAGAGAGAGAGATGCCCAACTAATGAAAGGGGCAAAAACTTTCAGATGAGAGGGAAAAAAAGCTAAACAAATCTATGGGACCAACCTTTTCAAGTTGACAGAAAAAAAAATCTCTGACATTCTTGTAATCAAGAGGAAAACCAATGAGCTCCACAAATCTTCGTGACAGAATTTTAAAGGCAGCAGAAAAACTTAATGAAATCTTCCCATACAAAAAAATAGTTGCTATTCAACAGACAACTGCTTTTCTCATAGAAGCCATATTACACTGTCAATGGTTTTTGATATTTTCTAAAGACAAAAAAAGCTTCCATAGCAACAGGAACATATTTAGAAAAAATCATTGAATGCAATGAACGATAATGACACTGACAGCAAGGTAATACAGTGCAACCTCGCTAAAGCAACACCCTTTGGGAGACGCAAAATTATGTCATTGTTGAGAGGTTGCCGCTCTAGAGAGGTTAAATAAATAGTCAAAATGTACAGTGCGGGAAATAGCATGCTGTTGTTCAATGGAGGTTGTCGCTCAAGAGAGGGCCGCTCTGGAGAGGTTGCACTGTACAGCAATGAGTGAAGTGGCATTCTTACAAGAAATTAAACGTAGCAAAGGATAAAGGCTGTTCTTGCAAGGGGACCACACTCCATACTTGGAAACAGCTCAACTTGGAAACAAGAATACATCATAGCAATAGCAAGTGGTTCACTCCCTAAACTTGAATCATTCCATTCAGATGCATAAAAGCTTGTCCACTTAGTTACATAGGTAGAGTGTTAGGTCAATGGACCACAGGTTTGCATGTTTGACACATATCCCATATGATGACCTTGCATCTAAAGTCATTTATAACCACTGCTAATCATTTGTGAGGTGAAGGTGGCAGTTACATGCAAAGAACAAGGTTACTACTAAACCAGAATCCAGGAAAACTATTAAGGTTAACTGCTTGCCAGTATACTCTGAAACACTGTTGAAACTAGGCATAAAATCTGATAGCATTTTTTTTCAGATGTCTAAGAGTAAATTCAATGGTTAAGATTAAAGTATTAATTAGCAATTCTCTGAGGCCCTCATTACTGAAACATGCATACCAAAAAGTGATTATGCTGCATAAGCAACAGGAGCATGTTTTTAAACCACCACCATGACTAGCGTTTACAACACATTTTCTTTAGGTACATCATCACGAAAAGACATCAACTTGTCTCATTATACAGCCTTCAGAGAAGTTAATTTTCTGTGTGTAAGATGAACGCCAAATTCATGACGGCTTTTATTCCACAGGGATGTGAAACCTGACAGAAAAGCAATCAAAGTATAACTCATTTTCCTTATTATTTGGTCAGAGATGTATACTGCGCCAGATGAAAAACTCGGCCATATTCTTTTTTTCGAAGGTGACAAATAAATTGGCAATGTATCATTACAAATCATTTAAAAAACAATTAACTTGGGATGAGTCACTCTGCCATGAAAGCCCTTCGAATTTCTCATAGGATCTGCCAAATGTAAGACACATTGTAAGACACATGATGACACAAACAAATCAAAGTTAGAAAAAATAACTTAAGAAGGACTATCAACAAACATAAATTGACAAACCAATCAAAGAACCGCATTTTATTTCCTTAACCAATCACGAAAAAGCTTTCACTATCATTGACAAATCAGACAGAGCGAACCAAATAATAGAATTCAGAACTTAATTTGGATTGGATTTAATAAGAAACTAATCTCCTTTCTTGAGGCTTCAAGACTTTCTTTCATTGAAAACTCAGATCATTGCATACAAATCTCTACATTATAAAAAAAACTAGAATCTAAAAAAAGCCTAACAGGCTGCCGCAGAAGCAATGATGAAGTTTTACGCCAAGGTTAAACAATGAAATAATTACTTAGGGTATACTTGCAAAGTCTTTCCTTATTGCCGAACATTTGTCAACATTAGAATGATCACAGACAAAGAGTAATTTGCACAATATCATTACAAAAGGAAACAGCAGATCGCTAAAGTTCGTATAATTCAATAAGAGTATTTTCCTATTTAACATTCTGTAACCCTGCAAGATAATGTTCCATCTTATTTCAAAATGTCAGCCACGTGAGCCGCAGTATTTACAACTATGTTTGCATACGAATGTTTTAGATTATGTACAAAGATTTTTGATTTAAAGAACTAGCAATTTTGTGGGGTTCATTAGTGTATCATTGGGGTGCTTTGGAGTTCATAATGGTTAAAAGACGCACAAACTAATGAGTGGACATCGACCATGAAGGGTCATTAGCTTATGTTTGACTGTACTTGCAACACAACAGGGTTAATGGAGAAAAGAAAGCAGTAAATCTCTAATAAAAACTAGAGCTCTGCAGAGTGGCACCAATGCTTGTCTGTTTTACATGTCTGCAACATGGGCCATATTTGAGATTTCGGGTTTGAACATGGTAAGGTATAATTTGACCAAAATTCTAACTTAAGTGGGGCATGATTCCAAAAACATATCTTTCAGAATAATCCCCTTGTCTTGAAACTGCACCTTGTCATAATAATCAAATACTCAAGTGTTGTGTTGATACCTTTAATAGTGTTTGAGTACTGGGCTACACTAAAGTTTGTTGCACAACAGCGACAGCAACAATAACCAGGATGACATCGACGATAAAGCAATCATAACAGCTCAACTTTTTCTTCAAAACAGACGAGCTTTTAATTGTATATGAATTGTTGGCCCATATATTTCTCGGTATTGACAAATTATTTCTCTATGATTATGAATATTGATCATTACTTTCACAGTAAAATGTAATAATCAGTTTGTAAACAGGAATATGGACGCCTTCAAAACCTTCGGAAGTCAATCATTCGTCGATCAAACAATGGAATCATAAAAAAATCTCAATACAGACCCAAACACTGCGGGCAGAAAACATTAACTTCGATTTCATTCTGCAAAAATCTCCAACTCCACCAGAACTATGATGAATGTGCTTTTATGATGTTTCAAGCATTTTTAAAACATTTAAGGAAGTAATGTGCACAGCTTCGCAGTTATGGCTTCAACAATCAGGTTTATGCATAGCATTCTGCAATTAAAGCCACTTGCTCAACTTGACAGTTAGAAAATTTGTCTTGGACTAGCATTTATGATAGAAATGTAATTTTTCATGCTAAATATATTCAGTAGATCACAGTGAATTTCTAGGATCCCCAAATATTAGTTCCTATATAAACATATTTCACTACATTCTTTATATTGAAAAAAAGAAAGGCTTGAAATGAAAAAGTAATCACTTCTAAAAATCAAATATTTAACTTTATTAGAGTTTACTAAAACCGTGTCATACCGAAATAAACTAAACAAAATTCTACATGTCTGGAGCATTACAAGAGTTTAAGTGTCACAGCAAAAAGATCCAATCGGGAAACTAAATGATTTTAAAAAGAAAAGTTATTATAAGGCCAGAAAAACATGTCGTGTTTTCAGTTACTTGACAAATAAATTGGGTCAGAATGCCAAAAAAATTTTCTTTTCTAATTTATTTTTTACATAACATTTCGAATTATAGTTTTCTGTTTCATATTTTCGTACTTTAGATTTTGCTGTTAGAAAATTTACGGTCAGCACCAAAATATTGGGTCAGTCCAGTAACCATGGAAGAACAAAACTATCTCTTTTTCCTGGTCTAAGCACAGCCAGCAATAATAACTGTTATTATGCCATTTTTATAAGTCTGCCACATTTCAGCGAATGACTTTTGGAGAAAACATTTATTTTCAGAATAAATACAACAAGCAATTTAAAGCATCGACTATTTGTTTCTCAAAGCCATTTTTATGACACTTAATTATTCAGCCAGACATTGGGTTAAAAGTTAAGACGAGAAATATTCGTTCAAATGACAAGAACAACTTGAATTGTCAAGAGTATTTCGATCCACGGTTTCTAAGTCAATTTTGATTGCATTATTGTGTCTACATTTCCAACTTGAAGCATTTGTACAGTATCAAGAAACTGAAACACAACTGGTTTCCATTGTTACGTATTTTTGTGTATGTGTCAAATATGTTACATATGTGTACAGTGATAGTTTTTTGCAATTTGGGACAGAGTCCAGGTCCAATTTGGAAAAAATGTGCATTTTGATGTCAACATTGGGAATTTTTATGTTGGAAATTGGGAAAAAATGCCTTTATTTTTGATCTGGAAGGATCCATTTACCAGACCCAAACAAAGAAGGAAAAAAATGCTGATGTTTATATAGCATATGTGTGTATGTGTCATATGTATGTGTACACATGCCATATATATGTGTGCACTTGTCATATATTTTTGTTGATGTGTCATATATACGTGTACTTGACATAAAATTTTGTGTAGATGAAATCATTACACATCCTATCCATGTACATTTTGTTCTCTTAATATTTGTCAAATTATTACTAAAAAAATGTTTTAACAAAAAATACAAAATGAGGGATTATCAGAGTATTTATGGAGTCACGATTGTTTATTTTAATCAACTATGGTCATGGGAGCATTGATTGAATGAAGGGCAGGTACGAAGTAGGAAATACCTGGAAAGTCATCCTGAACTTCAGTGAATCCCTTTTTCCCAGGGGTATCTATACTGGATCTATTTGTGACTTTCATGATAGAAAAATAATTTACATTCTGGGACAGAGGAAATAGATACAATGATTAACTTCATGATTGCCAAAACCTAATCATAAAAAATCCATTAAGTAAGTTTTCAGCATCAAGCAATCAGTTAACAGTAAACCAGATTCTTTCATTTTATGAAAATGTTGAATTCACTAACTTTTGTTCATCATAAAGTATTTATTTCATGCAAAATGCATGTTATCAATGTGTTACAACAATAATTTTGTAGCAAATACAGTTATATTGAATACCTGGGTACACAAATAATGGCTTCGTTATATCCATATTTCACTTCATCAATAACACTTTGTTTTCACAGTACTGAGTTTAATGCCATTTTTAAACAATTTTTCCTTGTAACCCAGAGATCCGGGTTTGAATCCCAGTCATGGCAGATTATATCATTCTATGAAAATTTGACAAAAATGTTGATTTTCCTCCATATGTGGAGAAGTTGCTGGCTCCTTGTTGAAAAACTGTGTTAAACCCGACATAAGATCAACAATTTTTCAGTTATATACGGCAGCTTGTTTACCTAATCAGCTTACCTTGACTGTATTTCAATCAGTACTACCTTACCCTTCAACAAGGAGCCAGCAACTTCTCCACATAATGAAAAAACTCAACAATTTTGTCAAATTTTCATTGAAGGGTTTAAAATTTCACATAATTCAACATGTGACTCGGCATTTTAATAATCAAATTTGACACTACTGTTTACATGGATTTGATTTCGTGAACAAGCTGGCCTATGAAATCCAAGAATTTAAATCCCAAATGAAGATTAGAGAAACTATAAATTTCCTTACATTTCTTTCTGTCATAAAATTTAACAAAATTTGAAATCATATTTCATAATATGAAGTTCAAACAAGAACTAAATGAAATATCAAGGAATTAAAATTTAATACTTACAGTTGCATTGATTTAATTCCAAATTTGAGACAAAAATTGGAGAAAGCATAGATACAATTAACCATGTACTTTTAGTAAAAGCATAGTTTATCATCAACAATTTCTTCAGACAGCAAATTTTAAATCCATTTGTATATCTTAACTCCAAAATTCTCCGGGAATTTACATTATCACTCTTTATTCCAACTATGGAATTATGACACAAGACAGAATGAAATTTTCAGCTTGTGTATGTCACGCTAAAATTTAGCGTACATCTAATCCATAAATGATGAATTTCAACTGGTAACAGAAAACTACATCAGCACTATAACAACCAATTAAGATAATATTATCCAGAATGATGCCTAACTTGCAAATTTTGAGTTAAAATCCTCCGCGGATAAAACAAAATTTTTTCATTAAAAAAATGGCAAAATTTGAAGAAGAGAGAAAGTTCTACGATTCCAGAGACACTTGTGATGCTCTACGTCTCAGAACACAGGACCAGTAGTTTTAGATTACAATAATCATCAGTTCACAGGCCAGTGGTCAGTATGGTCAGTATAATAATAAATATGATGTATATCCCAGTGACACTGGCAGAGATAGCTAATTTAATGCCTGCTAGAAACTAACACTAAAGCCATCTGTAAGCCATTCTCAGCAATCACATACAGCAACTGATCTAACATAAACACTGTTTCCATTTAACAGTCCACTGTGTATAAATGCCACAAAACTTCTCAAGCTCAAAACCAATTCAACTAAAAAACGGTTTCCATACAACACTAATTTTCCAGCTATATATACGCAGGCCTTTTCTGTGCCACACATAAGTCAATTATTTCACCTTAAATACAGTTTCCATGCAAACCCTCTGTATGACAATAAGCATAACTTGCAAAAAGATCACTCAAAATTTATCCAAAATATTGTTTCCACCAAACATTCAGTTTTCAAAAACTTGACACAGTTGCCACGTGAAACTTCCAAAAACTAGCTAATACAGTTTCTATCGGCTCATTGGTATTGTCAAACTCAACTACTACGATGTATTGATACATACACACGCATCATCACTAACACTGAAACTAATTCAACCAATATTATTGGAGCAACCAACAACCAATTAGATGTACAAAATGCGTTTAGTTTCACTACCCTTCCTATAAGGTTGGACAATAAACAAGCTCTTAATGGGCAAAAAATAACAACAAGCTTGTATGAACATTCATTAGAGATTTGTTTATCGGTGGAGTACAAATAGTGTAAATTCCACTCTGAATTTATGAATACAAAATTCTTTGATTTACATACAACTGACTGTCATTCCTTTCATTAACTAATTTAGTGGGCAAGAATGTATGTAATTAATTCTGAGTTCAATTACAAGACATAATTACATCATTTTCATTCTTTCATTTCAATGAATAAACAAGAAAAAAAAAAGAATAATGTACAGCTTCCAGCTTATTTATTCGGTCGTTCAGGTTTACCTCACAGTACCAGCCTCTATAAAATTGTAAGAAATCAAAAATTTAAATTTCTACACTCAATTTCTTCTTACATTCAATGATGTTCATTAACAATTAATATTGTTGTCATGTATGGTAGACAGTTAATTTACCAGAGCTCTGGAATTATCATTCAGTGCTAACCTGTTCCCTACCTATTCCCCTACATTCAACTGTCAAAGATGATTCAATCAAATAAGAGAGACAGATAGATCTGGAAGCCGTATATACTATTGTGAAGGGCCTTGCCCTTGTTTTGAACCCATGATTCCCAGATTTACAATCCTACCAGCTAACAAGTGGACCTACATGAATGAATGAAAGGATGAGGAATAAGGATGTTCTGAGTGAACAGTGAACTGAGCTCCTCCTACAAGAGAACTTGAACACTGCCCATCAAAGATCTGTGCACCTCCCATAAAAAATAAGAACCTCCCACAAGAAAACTAAGCGCCACCTAAGAGAGCTGAACACCAACAAAAAAAATTTTCAAACCTACCTCAAGATGTGAAGTCTACATAGAACAGGAAAAGGTCTAAACATACATCAACATGTATCCATGGTTACAGCCTATTTATTAATTTATACAAATCTGCTTTTAAACCCAAAATTCTGAAATCTAACAAACAATGTCAATCACAAATGCTACAAGATCTTCTCCTTCACCACAATTTTGATTTTGGATACCAATATACATAAACCATCTCAGACAAAATGCAAAAAATATATAAATAAAATTAATATGAACAAAAATGCAGAAAGTAAATTCAAAGCCTGTTCAACAACATTCTTAATCAACCAAAACTGTAGGCTTTAAAATTCTTCGGCACATATGCTGAAAGCAGAAATCTTACTTCCAGACAAACATAGAACACAGGAACCAGTTTGTGTCAGTCTAATTAATCATAGCATCCAGTATACATGGATTACTTTATAAATATTACATTTGTATATATTCAATCACATATTCACAACAATCAATCAACCTTCATAGACAAATACAAATCATCCAATCAAAATTGTTGGAACATTTTGATCCACCAATCAGATGAAGCAAACCAAACAAAACTGTGCTAATATTGAATACTCATTTTGAAACCTACAATTCATACAGACACAACAAGTAGTCGGGACGAAGCAACCTAATATATAATGCCACACAGAAACTGTGGCCTGGTAGTTAAAGGGAAACTACTCCAGTCAGACATAATTATAAAAACTTATAAAAGAATCAATAAATGCTAATTTTGTGGATATTTTTTGACTTTTTAAGAAAAGACAGCATAAAGCTTAATTCATGCATCATCTTTGTACCACATGATTGAATCTTTTTTTCCACTTGAGTTTAACATTGCACCAACAGCCAGGGTCATTTGCCATTTTTTCCAGCATTAACAGTGGGTAGAACCACTGGCATTCCATGAGCAAGCCTTACTGCTTCCTCACAGTTACAAGTCAGAGACCATAATCACTCAAAAACAGAAGCCCCTGTGTTCCAATGAAACACTTCAGTGGAACACAAGAGCCACTTGAGTATGACAGTCTTCTTTCCTATGCTAGGCACAGTTGGAATGGGATAATGGAAGGAAGGGAATGTGAAAATACTGGAAACTGTTTTTATATCAACCATTTTCTTATTAATGGATGGAAACTGTTTTTATATCAACCATTTTCTGATTAATGGATGGAAACTGTTTTTATTTCAACCATTTTCTGATTAATGGATGGAAACTGTTTTTATATCAACCATTTTCTGATAAAAGGATGGAAACTGTTTTCTGACTGACTGTCAGCATTGTTTTCAAAATAAGTGTCGCAAATAGTTTTCTTTTTAATTATAGAAAAAATATCTTCAGAATAACTGATGGAAACAGTTTTTTTATTAACTGTTGGAAGCTGTTTGTTGATTATGGTTTTCTGAAACTATGTTGGAAACCGTTTTCCTAGAATGTATGACTACACTGCCTGAACTGATGGATGGTTATGAATTATTCTGGAGTGTACAAAATCTCTGAGATAAACCTATTGTCCATAATCAATTGTCTGTAACTACTGGACATGTCATTTGTACGAGATAGTCTCAAGACAAGACTGCAAGGCTTCAGTGGATCAGATATTGTTAACCCTAACCGCAAAATCCATTACAGGCACAGACACAGCATCTCATCGAAATGCCTTAAGTTTAAGACGTTGTATATGCTAGCCAGACTTATTGGATTCTAATGGTCACTGACAAACATACGAGTGTATTAGTTTTAGTAATCCTTAACCAAGACTTAAGAAAAACAAATATAGGAGGGTAAAAACAATAAATTTTTGTTGTCCTGAATTTGGAACCACATGTATTCAACAGCTGTAAACAACAAAACATACAAAGTTTCATACAGTAGAACACAGTTATAGTGAACTAGATTTAGAGAAGAATATGATACAGTGAAGTACAGTTATAACACAATTATAGTGAACTCAAAAATAGTGAAGCATCTGAAAAAGTGAAGCATGCATTTTTCCTAAAGACATGCCCTACTTTGTTTCATGGTTAATTCAATACACAAGCAATTATTGAGATAAAAATAATTTGATGATACATCTCCACAGAAAACATTAAGGGAGTCTTCTTAATACCAATATCAAATAAAATAACATGTATGTCTAAATCGTTTACTTGTATTCAACACAAAATAAGCATCATCAAAGACTATCCATAAATATTTCCCAGTACTTCTACATCGTTCACTTGTATTCAACACAAAACAAGCATCATCAAAGACTATCCATAAATATTTCCCTGTAAACAATAATAATAAGGACACAGTGGCTACTACAGACAGTTTTATACAATTACACAACTGGAAGGCAGACTATGATTTGAATCAAAGCAAGGAGAGGGTTTAGAAATAGACACAGGTAATCAATTTGATGCTTCGAGAAATGTTATGAAAGTCATAACAGATATATAGACTGACTTATATATTATATTCTACAGATAATATTAGCAGTTGGGATTGAGGTAATAAGATTTCTCCTGCACCTAAGTAACATTCTGACCTTTGAGACTGTAGCCTTTCACCAGCACACAGGGGTATAGAAATGAGCCGGAAAAATCAACAGGCTACTTGAACATTCTTGCCAGCTACATTTTCCAAAACAACAGGCACAATACTGTATTGAAACCCTCAGACTCCCCATCTACTTTTAGTAGCTTACATCCCTGCACTACATAGCAACATTGTGCCCTAAATTTTAACAAGGAATCGTTTTTGCTTACACAAAGCAGTATAATTCCAACAGATGTTTTTTTTGCTAATGAACAGCAATATCTTCCTAAGGGGAACACTGTCTGAGAGGTTGATGTTGTAATTTGTCAATATTAAGACATGGCAAATGGTCAGTGGACGCAACCAGTATTTTTGATTTACAATTACTTATGAAACCAGTCTACAAGAATAACCTATCATTGTGGAACCATATTTTTCTTTATAAACCAACCATTTTTCCTTAGCAACCAACATTTTTTCCTTAGTAACCACTACAATTTCTCCATAGCAACCAACCAATTTCCCTTAGTAACGAACCATTTTCCCATTTTGAATTCTCTACAATTTTCAATCACTAACCAAACCTAGAACTCAACCATGACTAAATATTCTGGCTCTTAATTTTTTTCATTGAAATTGTACCATACTTTCATAGTGAATGATTATTCATAGCATGGAGGATGGCAATTCAAACATGTGACAAATGGTTCGTAAATCATTATTCATCTTCAATACAATACAATGTAGTTTTCTATCCATTATTTATATCGTTCTGAGCATACAGGATGTGTACGGAATCGGTAATGCAACTCCGTGCCAATAATGAATCCTAATTCACCAGTTCTAGCATATATTGAAGGGAGTTATGCATTTAATGAATTTTCTGTGATGTCTAGGGAGGGCCATAAATCTAGCAACACTTCAATAAATAACATATTGCACAGTTTATTATGAAAATTGCACAAAATAGAGAGATATTTAAACAAGACATTACTACAATATTAAACAATTTAACCAGATCAGAGATTTACAGGGCGGTTCCAATCGTGTTGGATGGTGAAGCTTAATGCAAACAGGGTCTCTTATAACACAATGATGTAGGATGGCAAAGCTTAATGCAAACAGAGTCTTTTATAACAAAATGATGTTGGATGGTGAAGCTTAATGCAAACAGGGTCTCTTATAACACAATGATGTTGGATGGTGAAGCTAAATGCAAACAGGGTCTCTTATAACACAATGATGTTGGATGGTGAAGCTTGATTCAAACAGGGTCTCTTATAACACAATGATGTTGGATGGTGAAGCTTAATTCAAACAGGGTCTTTTATAACACAATGATGTTGGATGGTGAAGCTTAATGCAAACAGGGTCTCTTATAACACAATGATGTTGGATGGTGAAGCTTAATGCAAACAGGGTCTCTTATAACACAATGATGTTGGATGGTGAAGCTTAATGCAAACAGGGTCTCTTATAACACAATGATGTTGGATGGTGAAGCTTAATTCAAACAGGGTCTTTTATAACACAATGATGTTGGATGGTGAAGCTTAATGCAAACAGGGTCTCTTATAACAAAATGATGGCAATGGTATGAAGGGGTCAAAAAAGGGACGTGAAACAAGATTGACCTTAGAAATTCATAATACATGTACAATGCAACCTTTCCAAAGCAACACCATTGTTGTTGAAAGGTTGTTGCTCTAGGGGGGTTAAATTAATGGATAAATCGTACAGTGGGAAAAATTCATGATCTTGTTGAAGGGAAAATGTGGCTCAAGAGAGAGAGCCCCTCTGGAGAGGTAGCATTTAGTCTGTTCTGGTATATAATGTTACCACAAACAAGAAATGCCAACCTATCTACTCACTTTTAAATGTTTGAGTCACGACACCACAAATCAACATTTTTTTAATGAATTTCTAACAGAAGAATAAAATGTCATGATAACAGGGAAAATGCAATTAGAGTGACAGGCAGAATTCCATTTTCTATTTTACAACAAATTTCTTCACAATTCCTCAGACATAATCATGTTATGGACACAAAAATATACCCATTAAGTTGATTTCACACCATTTTAGGTACAAATACAACTTAGAACATGTTAATCATTATAAGATAATAGCTATTATATTCATTAAATAGTAATATAAATTACAATAAAAAAATAATACAGTAAAATACTTGGATATACTGTATATTCCCTTATAAACGCCCCTCCCCTAATAAACGCTCCCCTTTTCCGACAAGAGGAAACAAAAAGTGACTTACCATGACATGCTAATTTAAAGCTAAAAGAATCTGATGTTTGGACAATTTTCAAAGGTTAGTCTGTGGTTTAAATTTATTAATACATACTTGGCAACTTGTTTTGAATTTTATTTTTTGTTCTGAATTAAACCCTCTCTCATTCAAAAATGTAACGCCTCGGGGGCGTTTATTAGGGAATATATGGTAATGAAGAATAAGAGATGGTGAAGTATTTACTTTTTCCTAAACATCTTTATTTCATTGTCATAGATGTAGTGAAATATGAATAAAATGAAGCAACTACGTGTGTCCTGAGAATTCACCATTTACTTCTTGCTGTTAAATTTTGTTGTTGCTTGTGTTTCCTAGTCATTGACCTGACTTTCATACAACGTAACAATACTCCATATAACAAACATTCTAAGGTGTAACACCATAAAGCATGACAAGCATGTCTAATTTTATTTCCTCTTTGATACAAGACTGTGGGTTCAATCAGAATCATAAGCACCAACTTGAGGAAAAGATTGGAACACTGCCTTCTTAACAATCTGCAGTCCTAGTCTAGCCTTACTATAAGTTAATTTAATACCAGACAGATTTAACCACATGCAACTAAATAATTTCTTATTTCCTTCCTTTTGTCTTCGCTTGGACAATCTGTCATCTTTTGGTGATACAATCAGGCAACAATGCTCTCCATTCTAACTAAGTTGTTCGCAAAATATTCTTTCTTGAATGTCCCAATGAGAGTGTTGCATTCAAACAGATTTCTTCCAATTGGTTGTCTCATTGCTCAAACTTTGTTTTAATGAATAAATTGTAGAATGAAGGATTAAAAAAAAGCAATTACAGAGAGTTAAGAATTTTTATCATTCTCAACATAACCTATATAGAAAAGGCAAACACATAAAAAATCCCAACTTCCCCAAAATCCTACTATTCCCTCAAATCACCTACCCAAAACCCATCCAACACGCAGAAACATATAAAAATGGAGGACAAACACAGTCTGTGAAAGGAGTACTGCTGTGGACCAGTCTACAGCAAGGCACAAGAAGGGCGGGGCTTAACAAGTGGAATGGCGTTTATTAGGGGAAAAAGGGGTGGGATCATTAATTGAGAGGTTTTATAAGAGAACATTCCGTATTTAATATAATGTACATCAATTATTCCTTCTTTCCTCAACAATTCACAATTAATGTTATAAAAATGTAGTCACGTGTACAGTTACTTAACCAAAGAAATTAGGGTAAGAAGGTTGAAAACCTTTTTCTATAGGTACCCTTTGTGAGAATAAGAGGTATAATTCATCTCAAACTTCTTCATTCTATGGACTTCGCCATCAGAAACTTTACAGTTGGGACTAAAAAGAAGGATCAATGGGAAATGGTGAACATAACTACTTTATTTCTGGCTAGACAAATTTCTTACATCAATCTCAAGTTATGTCCCTTTCTATCTTACCAAGCAATTTTCAGACGAGTTGGTCAAGTGATTTGAATTAACCAAGCAGAAATGATCCAAAGGAAGTGATTCTGTCTCAGCATGGTCAGCACAGTTTACAATAAGGGAAAATTCAGTTACCATGTAGACTTAAATTACTGGTGTTTTATGAAGCATAGGGGGGAAACAGTCTGTTGCTCAGAACTAGGCTGATTGAACCATTCTCTGTTTATAATCAATTTGGACCCCAATTATGTCTAGAGAACGAATGTAATTTGATTGAATATAGCTGAGCATTGATTGAGATGACAGATTGTATGAAGGAAAGTGCTGTATTTTTGTCATACAGAACATAGTAATATAGTATATAGCAATATATGCATCTTAGTAATTGTTGTCCATCTCCAATGAAACTAATAAAAAACTTGCTTGGTTGACAAGACTTCTATTGCTTGGCTTGGAGAATTAATGAAAAGCTTTGTTTGATTGTTGTAACCATGTTGTTTGATAAAGCAGCGATATTATTGTACGGGGATATATTAGTTACCTACATGTTCATCTGAGAACCATTCTATACAATTTTTTATTGTTACTTTATGTCCTTATTTTACACAAACATATTGCTTTCAGCTCTTGCTCCAGATTTAGAGATCTGTTTTTCACTGAATTGTCTCAAAATTCTTGTTTTTTCAAGGCTGTAGGAAATTATTCAGGGAGATGAAAAAGTGCTCGGTCATAAAAACTCAGAACATGTTCCACTGTTTATTATTCCCTATTGGAACAATCAAGCACACTATTTTTTCATTTGTAACAATTTTACTCCATTGTTCATACAATGCTTACATGGCAATACATCTTAATTATCCCACTTAAGGGTTTAAAATTCAGTCAACTTCTGGCTCTGATTTTGAATGAGTAAAACAAAGCTATAGGCTCACATTTCAGATTCATTTCATCAAGTTTTAGCTAAGATAGCACACCTCAAACTTCTTGCTAATGTTGTACATTTTTGACACATGGCAAAAATACCTGACAATACAACATTATTACACAAAGGGGAGTCAAGATTTTAGGAGA
Organism: Lutraria rhynchaena; assembly: GCA_008271625.1. Taxonomy (NCBI): domain Eukaryota; kingdom Metazoa; phylum Mollusca; class Bivalvia; order Venerida; family Mactridae; genus Lutraria; species Lutraria rhynchaena. The sequence goes on from VIBL01000066.1 coordinate 1,319,143, forward strand.
AAAATTATTATCTCCGCCAAGATATGTATAGGGTAATTAAGTGAAGGACCAACACTGATGCTTTGGACTTATTCACTAAATCTTGACTCTGAAAGTTGCTGTGTCAGTCTGCTTGTACACATTATTTAATAAACAATTTTACTTAGCAACCACCTCAATATTAAGACAACATCGTCATAACGAGTTTTCAATATTTGTTCAGTATTTCAAATCAATAATAAGACAAGTTCAACATTAAGACTGAATATTTTTCGTCTCAAAGATGATCCAAAAATGAAGTTCTCAATCAATGAAGTACACTAATACACATATAAGGTCTTGTTATTTTCTCCTCATAGATCAGCTTTTTCCTATCTACAAGAATTTCTCAGTAAAGCTGAGCTAGTGCCTGTATCAATAATTATTTATATGTCAATGGAAACACTTCTAAGATCTCATTTTAGAGGTTCTTAACTGGAGGGAGTTTTTATCATTTCACGGCGTCAACTTTAAAGATGTAACCTTCACTTGTACGGTTTCTTGTCAAGCATAATTTGCGACACCTTGCGGATTAGACACCGCAAGTTAAGGAAGATTTGGTTGTTGATGATTTAATTGATTGCACTAAGGTTAAGTCTCAAGATCAAACTTATGTTTTATGTTGTATAACATAACTGATAGGTCACATGACATAATAGACCATGTGACTGATAGACCAAATACACCAATAGATCATGTGACTGATAGACTGAAATACACCAATGGAACATGTGACTGATAGACAGAAATACACAAATAGAACATGTGACAGATAGACCAAAATACACCAATAGAACATGTGACTGATAGACAGAAATACACAAATAGAACATTTGACTGATAGACCAAATACACCAATAGATCATGTGACTGATAGACCAAATACACAAATAGACCATGTGACTGATAGACTGAAATACACCAATAGACCATGTGACTGATAGACTGAAATACACCAATAGAACATGTGACTGATAGACAGACATACACAAATAGAATATGTGACTGATAGACCGAAATACACCAATAGACCATGTGACTGATAGACCAAATACACCAATAGAACATGTGACTGATAGACAGAAATACACAAATAGAACATGTGACTGATAGACCAAATACACCAATAGAACATGTGACTGATAGACAGGAATACACCAATAGACCATGTGACTGACAGACTGAAATACACTGATAGACCATGTGCCAGATAGGCTGAAATACACTGATAGACCATGTGACTGACTTTCTTCATAATAATATTGCATTTCCCCGCATCTGCAGCAAATGACTTTTGAAAACATTGTTGCAATGGAAGCCATTGTTTGTAACAGGTGATGGCTTATTTTGCCAAAATGTTGTCCACTCTGTTACAAAGACATAACCCAGTTTTCTGAAATAAATCGATCATGTGTATATTTTATTTGAATCTGGAAGAGTCCAAAATATGCTTATGAGGCAAAGAGTTAATAATCCAACAAATAAATATCCGATGTCCTCTTTGTTTTTCTGACAATTATATTCGTTAATAACAAATGTCTGTTCCTATGATGTATTGTTACTGATAGGAATTTCTGTTACAGCCCATATAATACTAGTTGTTAGGCCAAGAGAAAAAACTTGTTCTCATTTGCCATGACCAACTGACCAATAAAAATGTCTAAGATAAATACTACATATTATTTAATACGTAAGAAAAATATTTCATCCAATGAAACAAACTAAAGTTAACTAGCAGACAACAAGTGATATTTTTTTTTTAATTTTGGCCTGATACTAAGATTTAGCAGAACTAACAATAAGACATTGCACACCTAAATAAACTAGCATTTCAATTTTTACATCTAGTGGCCAGGTGATCCTGATTTACACTAAGAAGACTTCACCAGCCTCAGAACTACAGCTACAAAAACCTACTTAGTAAGAGGACAACATCCCCGCAAGAATCTTAAAATCTGACAAAAATACCAGTTAGCCGCTTAAGCTTATGGCATGGGTGTCAGTAGAAAATTTCTAAAAACCTGAAAATATTGCTGGGGGCCTTCACGAAGTTGTGTCCCTTTCACTCTAGTCTCCTTTTAATGACAGGCAACTCCTCCTTGACAGAAAACTTGCATCCCTGTTATGGTACCTATATCACACGTTTAGCATAAAACTTCTTCTTCAAATTTTACTAACTTTCATCAGCACATTGATTAAATCTGTGTCCTTAACTTAATTCTGACCAGCAATCAGCCATTCCACAAAATGCAATCTAAGATAAGACTCTAAAGCCCTTAAGGGCAGTTAACACTCGTGGACATCACCATTAGATTCATGAAGAATACAATTCCATTTTGTTTAATTACATTCTATACTATAAGATTTTAACCAATGTCCACAGGGACACGTTACTTAGCTCTCTGTCTTCCTCTATAGATTCTTGAGAATAGTGCTCCATTCTCTCGAAGAAGAAAATATGGAACTGAGTGCATAACTAAAGAGAGGAGACTGTACTTGTATTATCAGCACTATACTGACAATGTAATTACATTAAAGGAAATTAACTGAAAACTTAGCCGAACATAAAGACAGAGCAGTATGATATTATAAAATGTTGTGCTTTTTTTGTGCGTATAAATGCTCAAGATTTCCCATATGAACCTATGTGTCAAGTGAGCTTTGGGTTGGTGTGTGCGGGGGGGCCAGGTGGTATTTTGGGGCAGGTCGGATCTTTTGTATGCGTCTTTTTTTCATTAGATTCAGATTGTATCTGTATTGAATTGAAAAGAGGGATCAGTAATACAAACGAAAGTGTGAATTAAGGTCCACCAAATTAAGTTTTTTATGACAAGCATGGAATAATCACGCTCAAAAGAAACCCTGCAGATTACACAGCACAAACAAGTCAATGCAACGAACACCAGAACATAAGCTTAAAAAGCTCAGGAGAGGGATTCCAGAAAATCTACTATAACCACTCATGTATAAGTCATGTAAACACTCATGTATAAGTTATGTAAACACTCATGTATAAGTCATGTAAACACTCATGTATAAGTTATGTAAACACTTGTGTATAAGTTATGTAAACATTTATGTATAAGTTATGTAAACACTCATGTATAAGTCATGTAAACACTCATGTATAAGTCATGTAAACATTCATGTATAAGTTATGAATACTCATGTGTAAGTCATGTAAACACTCATGTATAAGTTATGTAAACATTCATGTATAAGTTATTTAAACACTCATGTATAAGTCATGTAAACACTCATGTATAAGTTATGTAAACACTCATGCATTGGCACATAACCATAAACAGTCAATTAAAAGGTCACGTCTGTGAACAAAATGCAGGTAAAAAATCAAAGGAAATCCCTGAAGAAAATATTTCATGTATAAAACATGTATGGAACCATAAGTGACTTTACATATACATTCTGAAAGATTTAATTCCTTTATACAATTTTTGGACCTGATTTTGGGTGTAAAAAAATGTGTCTTATACAAGAGTTATTATGGCACACAACAAATATCAAAAGTCATAAATCCAAATATGGACAAAATGCGCACAATTTTCACAGACGTAAGACTGGTACAGATTGATACGTACACCCTGATAATTTGCACACAAAAAAATCGCTCAGGGCAATAAATGCACTTTACTAACATTTAAAGGTTAGCCTGTAGAGTGCCAATGGCATAACATGAAAGCCAGTATAGCCATGGTTTTAAACATCAAAATGCGAGACAGATTTGTAATCTAGTACTTCATAAATTTTACTTCAAACAAAAGTACTTATCACAGAAATGTACCAAAAAGTTTTAAATAACATCTTAGCAAGAAGAAGGGTAATTTAACTAAATTGTTTTAATGGCTTTGTCTGAAATATAAACAATTTCATGCCATACAAAATGACTGCTAGTAGACACACAGAAACGGAGAAAGTAATATAATTTTTTGTTAAACATCTCTATGACAACCAAATAGAATACATACATCATGGGAAAATCACCATACAGTCAAACCTGTGCTAAACACCACCTTTAAACAGAGACCACTTACAAACATAGACCACATGTAAATAGAGGTGATCCTTAAAATGGAGAACATCTGTACATAGAGGCCATAGAGACCAAATAGGGACCACCTTCATATAGAGACCACCTTCATGTAGTGACCACCTTCATATAGTGACCACCTTTAAATTGTGACCACATGCAAATAGTGTCCACTTTCAAAAGAGACCTCATACATATAGTGACCACCTTCATATAGAGACCACCTGCTAATAGTGACCTAAGCAATGTCCTCATTATTTCAAATACAAGCATCTACAGCTTTTTAAACCTCTTATTACAAATCACCTAAAATAAAGACCACATACTTTATGCTCCTGAAAGTGGTATTTATTGACAGGTTTTACTGTTGCAATATGTTCAAAATACTTAACCATAACATCAACATCGGGCATGTTATCCATTTTTTCAAACATTAACTTTTTTACATCATCCTGTCAATCCCTGTAAGACTTGAAAAGAATTGACATCTTTATGGCTAACCAACCAACTGTATTCTTCAGTGCCAATCCTTAAGCTTCTAACAGCAAAATCCGAAGCACAAAATATTTGGGGATGAACTGTCCCTTTTATGCTCACAATTTTTTTCTTCCTGTCTACACTTCCTGTCCTGTCTACAATTGTTTCGGTATAAATAACTCTGAATATTGACTTTTTTGCTAGTCTTAAGCCTGTCAATTCATGGAGTCAATCAGTAAAAAAATGACATCAGTTTAGAAAAATTCAACAACACACTGTCTCATCGCCTGTGACCATGATATGCCCTAGTGACATTTCAACTGACAAATGTTCCAATGTCTCCAGAAGTCAAAAATTGTAGACAGAGCGGACAATGTCTCAGGTGACAAGACACAAAATGTAGAAGACATTTTTTACACAATAAGAACATTAAGACTACCAATGTCTGCGCATTTTCACACGATGTCAAATGAATGTCCGAGTCAACTGAATAATCATATAAGCTGAATAATCAATCATCTAATAAATATACAGGGTTGTGTCTATGCATCAGTACCAGGTCTGGTTTGGAATTTAGACCTAACCCTGACAGGCACTATGTGGTGCCAGAAGTTACTCTGCAACCATTGAGAGAAGACAAGCAAATACAGACAAAGGGGAAACAGAATAGAATCTGTTCAATCAATTACCTTCTAAACGCGGATGAATAGTCATTTAGATTCTTCCGACACTGTTTGTCATAATAAAACCTTTGTCAAATCCAACATCGCTGATTTTTTAACAAAATCTAATTATCACATGATCACACTTGTGGAGAAGAAAATTCAGAGGTGTAACAAACAGGCCTTGACATGCTAATACCAATTTTAAAAGATCTGATGTCTCATGCGATTTGTCGCAACAATTTTTGTTCAGAGAAACTTCTTCAAGCTTCTAGGATGGTGTAATAATTTTAAAGACACAAAAAAAACATCAAAAGTGCTTTAGAGCAATGGCTCCTTGGCATCAGGAAAGATGTTTTTATAACATTCACTCTCCTACATGAATTTTCAAGCAAAGTTACGATAAAATTATGCAAGACATCTGATATAATTTATTTAAATCTCACAATCAATTCCTTACCTCCATAAGTCAATATGTCCAAGATTGACTTCCAAACTCTTTGCCTAATAAGCATATATTTTGGACTTTTCCAAATTCAAAACTTCAATACAAAACATTAATTTATTGAAGCAAATTGGGTTATTTCTCTGCAACAGAGTGGAAGACATGTGGCAAAAGAAGCCATTATTCATTACAAGCAATGGCTCCTTTTGCCACAATGTTTTCTAAAGTCATCTGCTTCAGATTTGGGGGGAATGTGGTACAATGAGGCAAGTGACTGAAGAGACAAGACACCAGACTTCGAGCTCATTTTTTTGAATTCTGGAAACCCCTTTTAATGAGTAGTACAGTGAAGCTCCTTATTGTGACCACCTCAATACTACAACCATATCTGCATTGTGACCACCTCAATACTACAACCATATCTGCACAAAGATCACCTCAATACTACAACCATATCTGCACAAAGATCACCTCAATACTACAACCATATCTGCACAAAGATCACCTCAATACTACAACCATATCTGCACAAAGATCACCTCAATACTACAACCATATCTGCACAAAGACCACCTCAATACTACAACCATATCTGCACAAAGACCACCTCAATACTACAACCATATCTGCACAAAGACCACCTCAATACTACAACCATATCTGCACAAAGACCACCTCAATACTACAACCATATCTGCACAAAGATCACTTACTTTTGGACAAGGCCCCGAGGTTATAAAACTTGAGAACAGTCTCCAAGCTCAAATCTCAATTCTATTCTAAAAGTATTATGGTTAGAATGATACAGCTGATTAATGTTTAAATACATATTCAGATAAATTATTCTGATGGAAACAGATATTATTGATAATATCATTATAGTCTGATCCTGATTAACTCAGAAACATTGAAAGAAAGATATGAGATATGAACTCAAAGACCAATCTCAAGTTTTATAACCTCAGAGCCAGTTTTCAATATTTCCTCTAAATTTTAACTTGATAATGAGACCACTTCATTATTCTCACTGATTTGGTTCACAAAGAGGTCTCAGTATCAAGATTTTACTGTAGTAACTACAAAAAGTGAAATGTATAATGATTTTAATAGCAATGTTCATATAAAACAATACAGTAAAACCTAATTATCTTGAGGAGTCTTCAGAACAGACGGAATTCTCAAGATAAACATAATACAAAGGTTTAACGCAAGAATTTGTCGGCTAAAAACAATAGAGACACATAATGACTGCCGAGACAAAAATGGAATCAATTAGGTGTTAAAGGGCATAATTTAAAAGAAAGGAAGTTACAACACACAAAACGATCGACTGTCCCAAATCTTTATTCAAAGAAACAGATAAGCAGTCAAATGAATGAACAAACAGAGCGTTTGACTTTTATACAGAAATGCATCGGCAAAGATTATCAACACAATGGTAGGAGCCAATGAAACCATGGGTGTCAATACACCCTCCATGAACTGGGCAGTCATTTGTCACCAAACATGCTGAAATATTAATTTACTTAATGTAAAATTGTTATCTACATATATTTTTTAATGGGTTCAATGCCATTTTTCAACATTTTTTTTACTCATATATAGCAGTCGATTCACCTGATCAGTTTTCCTGGGCTGTATACTAACCAGTACTTACCCTTCCACAATGAACCAGACCAGCAACTTCTCAACATAATTATGGAAGAAAATTGACATTTTTGTCAAATTTTCATAGAAGGTTATGACCTGCCACAACCTGGATTTGAACACGGATTGCCAAGTTACAAGTCCAGTGCCACTGGACTACGGTCGAAATCTGTTATTTATATACAAGACACATTCAAACATGACTTAACACCAACCAGTTAAAAAATGCAACCTTGCAAGCAAAAGCCATTCTTCTTTTCACTGAGGTTCAATACTGCACCAACAGCCAGGATTATTTGGCAACTTTTCCAGCTTTAACAGTGGAAGAAACCACAAGTGTACACCTGGGTAGAACCATCGGCATTTTGTAAGCTAGCTGATTGACTTCCTCATTTTAGTCCCTGGGGATTTGAACTCACAGCAGTGAGGGGCTAGTGATTACTAGTCAGAGACCATAACTACTTAACTACACCAACTGTATATAAAGGCCAAATGTTTATCTTCTTTCATATTGATAGCTCAGGCTCACAGTTTTGACTCAATATTTGAAATGCACATGTTTGAACAATTTGAACAATCTATTAACCCTTTACTTCATAGCTCCCTAGTCTTTACCTACTGTACACTGACAGTGAATCAGAATAAAACAATTACCTTTGTTGCAGTTATGACTTCATGAATGATTGATTTTTATTACATTATAAAAATAGCGCCATATCTTGAGAACAGCGAATTATTTCAGGTTAAAAATCAAACACATGAACTCCCAGCTTTATGAAAGACATGTGGAATCCTGAGACTATTTAAAGTAAATGGTTAAAGGCAAATTATTTCAAGAGAAAACTATTATCCTACTTTTTGACTTGTAAAACATTAGTTGAAAATAACATGAATTTTTTTTGTAACTTCTTTTGTAAGTAGCGAGTGAAGCCAGAATTATACTCTTTATATGTACTGAGTTTGAATTTTCAAAGATACCCTTCATTTAATTGGTATATATAATTATATTTTTAAAAAAACTCTGTTTACACAATTTTCAGAACACTGGTTTGCCATTGGTCAAAACTGAAACAACCAATCATATTTTGCCTTTCAAATCAGGACTCTAAATTTGGTTGGAACATACAAAATTCAAGGCCAAAAAAGCCGTTGATACATTATTATTCAATAAGAGAAAGCACCGACTGGCCCTGAAAAAATTCTAATTGTAATTGATGTAAATTCATTGGTACATTATAGAAGAACTTCAAAACTGCAGGATTTTACCATAGCGTGATCCATTAATGACTGCAGTTTTATGCCATTTAATATAGAGATCCATTTGTTTGGAGAAAATTGTGATCATTTTGGAAATGGAATTAAATAAAGTAATAATGGAATTTTTTGCTCTGATGGGAAAGTAGAAGGTCCAACAATATGGTGTGTGCACATTCCCCCAATATAATAATGTGACTTTAGCTCCAAGAAAAGACAGTTTTCACGTTTGATTTAAAAAATAGGAAAATATCAAGATACAGTATAACCCCTGACAACCAGACTCCTTGAAAACCTGAATTCTCTGAAAATCAGACAATTTGTCAAGTCCAATTTTTTCTCTTCTATGATCAACAGAAAACTGGAATTCTTAGAAAACCATACTTTTGGCCCAGTCCAAAAGGGATCCAGTCTACAGGGATTCTACTGTGTTAATATTCCGAAATGTGCGAAAACGACGAGTATTGTAAACTTGTATATAAATATAAATGACAAATATATACAGTAAAACCTCACTGTCCGGACACCCCATGATTACAGACACCCCTGTACTAGGGACAGTTTTTGAAAGAACAGACACATTATTCAACTTCTTTTACTGAATACATAAAACAGATGCATACAGGTGACTAACATTTTAGATCTGTGTTGAAACAATGAGTATTAAATGGTACAGTCAAACCTGTGAACAAAAGCAACCCTTTGGAAAGACACTTGGAGGTCAGTTATTTCTAAATAATCAATGATGGTTTTCAAAGAATGACCTTTATTCACAGGGTGGCCATTATTCGGTGGTGGCCGCGAACACAAGTTAGACTATATATAAGTGACCCATATGTATAACTGATGTAAGTAGGTCTTTAAATCATTTATATGTGACTTATACATAACATGTGATATGTAATACAATGAGTATCGTATAAATAATTATTACCAGGTGGGTTGTCTACACATGTGCAATGGGTATTCATGCAGGCAATATGCAGAGCATTAAATGCGCAAGATGTTATGGTACAATCACGGATCGAAGAACAGGACTCCCCGACAACAGTAGCTACACATACTATAACATAATAATATATATGATAACATAATTATACATCTGACATGTTGTAACTTTTTTCACTGAGGTTTAACATCACACGAACAGATAGAATCATTTGGCAACTTCTCAGACTTAATGGCTGAGAGAAACCCATGGCATAAGCTTGGGTAAAACCACCAACCTTCCATACACTAGCTGTCTGGTCCCAGGGTGGGATTTGAACTCACAGCAGTGAGTGGCAAGTAATAACTTAACTCAATGAGACCACCTCAATATTCCGACCATTTCTTTTGGTTTTCACAGTGGTTTTAACATTAATGTTTGATGGTTGTTGATTGCTTTGGTTTTCAATCTCAAGTTTTAGGTGAATATAGTAATAATAAAAAATTGCTGCTTTTAAACTAACAGTTGGAGCAAAAAACTAAATATTTAACAAAAATATTTGGTCAGACAAAGTGTGACTATGACTGAATGACAATAAGATCTATGAGCAACATTATTGCTAAATCCCACAGACTATTTGTTTACTTTTAAGAGCACTGCATATTGTCTGACTTTGAAGGTGAAATAAGGGGTCACCCAACTAAGATGGGTATATAAAAAAATAGATCCATCGGACATGTCAGGCAAATTTCGAGCAGGTCAAATAACTTTCAGCAAATACAGGACCAGATGTCTGGCAGTCGGGCATGATTTACAGCATCTATCACTAACTTTTAATATATTCCGTCAGACAAATTTTCATTTGGTCAGACAGAAATTCTACCTTTGCTTGACCAAGTGTCAGGCAGTATTCCAGCATTTTCAAGAAGCCTGCATGTCTAAAATGCAGACTATTAGCATAATGTTGAAATTAAAAACAGCTCTTTGAGTTAAGATAAGTCCATGAAACAGACCCTTGATTTTTAAAGTAAAATTTTTGAACTTTTAATTTTCTGATTTAATTGAGATTATAAAAAATTTCATACCTGCAAGAATTACGGAAGTAAGGGTTACTTTCATGTTGATGTCCTCAGTTTGAATGAAACACACAGACTTGTATGAATTCTTTTTGTATTAGAAGCATGCAATACCGTACAAATTATAAAGTGTGCTCCATATTCCATAAACCAGCTTTCTTTCCAAAATAGATAAATTGAGTAAGTCAGTTTTTTTTAAACGTGCCATTGAATAGCCTCTTTCATATCCAAAATACACAATCAAAGAAGTATGCTTTATTTCCAAACAAAAACACCTTTCCAAAATAGATTAAGTAGCCTGTTTCATTCCCAAAATATCTTGTAAATCTCATTGAATATTTACATGTAATATTTGGTAGCCAGAGTTAATAAGTTGAGTTGTTTTGTAGGCAGATTTGTGACATTTTGTGCCAGCATTGACCCTATCCTCCACAAGTCATTTCTTAACACAAATGACCAGCGGTGGAGGACGAAGATGCAATGTTTTCAGCAATGACCACGGTTCCAACTCACAAATTTTAGGTGTGAATAGAAAACACAATACCTGTTGAGCAAAATAGCTGAACTGTCATCAACAACCCTTTCATAACTTAGAATACTATGACTGTACATGAGTAGAGCCGAACATTTAGTTGTCCACACACATGCCTTACAAACATTTAGTTGTCCACACACATGCCTTACAAACATTTAGTTGTCCACACACATGCCTTACAAACATTTAGTTGTCCACACACATGCCTTACAAACATTTTCCCTCACAAATGCCTCTATCTGTTGCAAGTGTTTACAAGTTTATGTGATCAAGATAATTTTTAGACATACAGAACTGATGGAAGGTTAGACAGTCACAAGTCTAAGTGTGGCAAATATGCAAAATAACTGAGGTTATAAAACTTAAGATTGGTCTCTGAGCTCAAATCTCATATTTTGTAATTCAATGTTTCAAAGTTAATAATGACCAGACAATAATGACATTACTGATACATTATTCTGGCAGCATAATTGACCTGAACATGTATATAAAAATTAATGATCTCAAGCTTCAACAACAACACTTTGAGAATGTACTTGAGATTTGAGGTCAGAGACTGTTCTCAAGTTTTATAACCTTGGGGCCAGGTCACTAAAGGTGACCTCAAACAATCAATGTGCTTTCTCTTTATCTTGGTAATTGTTCTGTCTAAATTCACACCAGGGTGTTTAACAGAGATAATATGGTATAAGATAAGCAAAGATCGTGATGACAGAATTCCATTTTTGGCATCAAATGATCTTGTAACAGATTTAATCTGACATTCTGGACACAAATGGCATCATTAATAGAAGGAAACATGTTTGTAATATATAATGCATACAAAAATTGTCGGCACCATTGGAGGTGATAAAGCACAAACAAGAAATTCTTCAATATAAAGGTACAAAAGTAAATCAAATTACCGATGAACTCTTCAATATTTAGATATAGAATTTCTAAAAGTATTAAACAACACACCAATTTAATGGTCAAAAATCTATTAAATCATTACAGAACTTTTCAATATGGTGATTCATAAGTCTATCAAAGTATCAAAGAACTCTCCAATACAGATATACAGAAGTATTTTTTTACGATGTGTTGTATAATTATAGCACTTCTTTGATATGTCTGAACCACCTTTTAAGTGTGTAAGGGTTGAACTGTCTCCTGGAGACAACATTAGGATTGTCAGAGAGTATGAATCTATTCCAAAGCCATCTTTCAAAGTATGTTGTTATTTCAAAACCCTATCCAAGCAGACAAAATCACACAGTTTAGCCTATTATTAGCTTCGTTAAATACTCTTAGAGTAATACACATCAACACAACTAAGTGTAGAATACCACCTATACAAAACAGTCACCTGAGTATGGATAAATTTTGGGTTTTATCAAAAGTTCTCTAAAAACCAAATTCTCAGAAAACCGGAGTTTTGACCCAGTCAGAAAGGAGTTCAGTTTTCAGGAGTTATAAAGTATTTAAGAACTCGCCAAAACAGAGAAACAAAATTTTACAAAACAATGAAGGAACTTTCTAGGAGAGAGTAATAAAAAAAGATGCCATTTGTATGTAAAACATAAGTGACAACACAGAGATACATGAGTGAGTGAGATAATAAAGTTGCACTGAACTCTCCGCACTGGAGTTATCGGAAAGTGCAACAAATTCCCAAGACATTCTTCGTGTCCATAACATTGATTTAATACCAAGAAATTGCAGAACCAGTCTACAGAGTTGTGAAACAAGCCAGCAGACAAATTATGATATGATACAAGGAGAGGAAAGTAATTAATACCAGAATGTTTGCCTAGTGGTATGTTCATCACAAGTCGCGTTCTGTATGAAAGATAAGTAACACCCACAGTCATAACAAATGTATGTATCCTAATAAACGCCCCCCCCTTTAAAATTAGTTTACCAACTTTTGGAAGCATCAGAAATATAGTAAAACCTCGATATTAAGATCATCCTTGAGACAAAAAAAAATAATGGTCATCATATTGAGTTGGTCTTATAATCAAGTTTGAATATAGGCATAATGTAAAAAAAATGTTCTGAAATAGGTGGTTGTTATACTGAGGTGGTTGCTAAGTGAGGTTTAACTGTAATTTTAAAAATCACATTTTTTCACTATTAGTAGAGGGGCATTTATTAGGAAATGAGCATAAATTTGAGGTATGCGCATTTATCAGTTATTCCTTTTTGCAATTTTGGGAAACGGTCCGTGTTCTGCCCAATAGGGAAAAATTGCGTGATGTGATGCCAATATGGAAATTTTTGGGTCAGGAATTGGGAGAAATGTCTTAATTTTTTATTGGGAAGGGTCTGTTTACCGGATCCAAACAAAGACGGAAAAAATTGCTTCAGGGATTATTCAGAAGGTAATATTTCCTCTACAGTTAGAATTGAATGGAATTTAATCTTTGTTAATTGGTTACTGTAAGATATGAAACAATCTCCCTCAGAACACCACTGAATGAAAAAAACTAGAAGAAACATACAAAGGGAGACAACACTTATATATTCCCAATCACTTCACAACAGAAATTATCTCCCTTACACAAACTATATATTCTGTAGTTCTAATAAACAATTTTAGAATCAAAGAGGACTTATAAAAAAAATTCAATCAGTTATGAATAATGGACTCTTCCAATCAGTTATGAATAATGGACTCTTCCAATCAGTTGTGAATAATGGACTCTTCCAATCAGTTGTGAATAATGCATTCTTTCAATCATGACAAATAGTGGACTCTTCCAATAAGTAACAATAATGAACTCATCTAATCGCTTATGAATAATGGATTCTGTCAATTCTTAAATTTTCAATTCTTCAAAGATCAATAAACTAAACATTCTTTTTTACTTTCAAAAGCAGACAGATCTTGCAAAATAAAATTACTTTCCTCCAACTGACAGTTAGTATGAAGAAATTATGGTAAATGTTACATACACAGGAACTTCTTTAAAAAAATATTTGTTTGGGGTTACCAAAACTTTTAACTGTGGGTAGGTAAATAGGCATTATTTTTTGTCAAATTATAATAATATCTGTATTCATACTTCATATCTTGATATTTATATCTATGTTATAATCTTTTTGCCCAAATTTATTTGGACATTTGATGTACTTCCCCAAACCGTACTATCAAAACCATCTCACCATGTTTCTATGTTAGACTGTTTATCTGTACGTCATTGTATCTATATGTGTATGAGTGTATATATATACACATATAGATACAACGGCATATATATACACATATGATAATGGTCAAATAAAGACAAGTTAAGTGGAGAAAGTCTTTGTCCAACAAACAAACAATCTTAGGCGTTTCATGTACTAATGCTTTAAGCCTTACATATTTTAATATTCAATAAAATCATTCAACTTATGCCTACCTTGGACCATGACGTCAAAACTGATACTAAATAATGGATGAGAATTAAATTTTTAAGACACTTATTCATAACCAGTAGAATACAACACCACTTTCAATAACAGCAGACTGGATATAAAACATTGACTGGTTCTCAAACAATTGCATGAAATATTGAACCCAAAGCTACGGTAAATCATTCGTAAAAATATATGAAATGCTTCTAAAACTCCACTGGAGCTTTGAATTTAACAGAAATATCGTTTAAATTTCTTAAAGTTATCATTTGAGCAATTTCTCACTCACTGAATATAATTTGAAGGATTATTAAAGTGTTCATGGCGAATCGTAAAAAAAGGGGCGGGTCTAGAATAGGGGAGCGGCATTTATTACAAATAAATTTGTAGTTCATGTTGTCAATCATTCCTCTAAATACAACATTCACTTACCTTCAGGTAATACACTAGAAGTTCATTCAGCGATGGGTCGGCATTTAAGTTGACCAGAAAATGTCGGCTATGTTCTACTTTAATTCCAGACGTTTCCACGGAAACACCCATTTCTTCCAATGCTTTATGTCTCTCCTAGAAACCAAGAAATCATACATGACTTGTGTATGTGGGCAAATCAGTTGAATTGCTATTTTAAAAGGATTCTCTTGGACAAACCAATGTAACCATTTTCAACATTTATGTTTGTAACCAGCTGATAACAAAAATGATGACGTAACCTAAACAAGAGCTCCGCAGGGTGGCACCAATGCTTGTCTGTTTTACATCATTCTATTCAATAAGCAATTTTGACCGAAATTCTAAGTTAAAAGGGGGCATAACTCAAAAATATAACTTTCACAATAATGCCCCTTGTCTGCGCCTTGTCATGATAATCAAGTATTCCAAGTGTCATGTTGATATCTTTAAGTGTTTGAGTAATGGGCTACATTGAAGTTTTTGCACGACAATGACACTGCAGTAATAATAGAAGTTTTTCTTTTCCTTCAAAATTGACGAGCTAAAAAAGGAACTCAGAAATATCACCATTCAGACAATGATCTTAAAAATAAATACGCATCCCAAGAGAGTTGATATAAAATTAAAAGAAAATAGCCAAGAACGCAACAATCATGCTCATTCAATTAAGTCAATGATGACACAGATTACCAACCTCTTGTATTTTTTCAGTTTCAGCGAGTTTTTCCTCCCAAGTTTTTCTCATTTCTTTCAATAGTTTCTCTGATTCTTCTAATTTTTCTTTAAGATCTGGTGCCTTCATACTCTGAAATAACACACAAATATCCATCAAATAAGGGCTCAAAAGGAAGGGACCTCCATGGTCAAGTGGTTATGGTCTCTGACTAGTAATCACCAGCCCCTCACCACTGTGAGTTCAAATCTCACCCGCAACCAAATTTCACGTTTGAAAGCTAGCTTAAGGAAGGTTGATTGTTCTATCCAGGTGTAAGAAAAAAATAAACAAGTATAAACTAAACAAGGGACTTGAACATATGACACCAAATCTTTAAAACACCTGCTATGTGCACCAATTCTTTAAAACTGGGTCAAACATATGAATTAAAAGTAAGCCAAAAAAAGACTAATTTCAATAATTTTATGAATGATTTAGCAATCTTCTCTTAAAACAGATCCACATAACTGGATTCATTTTAAACATTTAAGACTGATATTTTATTTTCTAAAATATCCACATTCCTTATTTCAATACTCAATTCTGTGATTTTTTGGATTTTTTTTTTGGACACAAACAAACAAGACTAAAAGCTTGAGATAAGGATTTCCTTTTGGCCTTGACAAAAATGGATTCCATTTAAGGAAACATATTGTGTAAACAGAAAGCCAGCTTTGAGATAACAAGTGTTGTGAGTATAAGTATTGTCCTAGAGGTAACTCAGGAAAGATGCCAAAATTTTGTAGATTGAGTTCTGCATAAATATAAATTCAAAAACAAGATTTTTACTATAAACAAAAGAATAAAACATATTTGCTTTGAGACTGCTTTGCTGTACAAGATAAGACATTTTGATACAAAACAAAATTCAGCACAGAAAACTTTTGGAGCTAAGAGTAGGTGGTCAACAATTAAACAATACTTTCAACTGTGTACAAAAATATGTACATTTTAGAAGTGAATTTTATTTTCAAATTTGCTCCTTTCAGCTGCCTGTGACTTGCAAGAAAGATTTATATACCTCATAATTATGCCTCCTCCAATGCAACTCTAAATTCTAGCTATTTTCAAATTCAAAATAAATTACTTAGCCCCTAATTACTAACTACAGTCAAACCTGTGAACAAAGGCCATCCTTGGGAAAGACAAAATATGGCCTTTATTCAGAGGTCAGCATGTTCTAAATAATCAGTGACTGTTTTCAAAAAATGACCTTTATTCACACAGTAGACTGTATTCGGGGGTTGCCGTAAACACAAGTTTGACTGTGCTTTTTGTTTAATTGTGAAGTGTCCACTAATCAGATTCATGACCTGAATCAATACAGTCACCCTTAGAATAAAACTGCAAATAGGGGACAATATGGCCGCTACTCAGAGTTGATCTTCATTTTGGAGGTTTATAAAGTCCATTACATCACAATGTGATAAAGAGTGTTTCTCATTCATTTGACAACCTCAGTTCACAGATGGTTATTAATGTAAATACAACAATGGTTTTCATTTTATGTAGGTTTATATTCTGATGTAAGTATAATTTGGTTAACATTTGATGTGGGCTTTATTTTGAGATATAAGTAATTTTTTATGCTGAATAGTAAAAAAACAGTAATTTTTGTTCAGAGGAATATTGTCCACAGCATAAGTTTGACATGTACTTTTACAAGATTGTAGTAATTGTAAGAATATGAGCCACTTTCAACAGTCTTGCTGTTGGGTTAATTCTTTAGCAACATGTCTGGCAACAGTGCTAAGGGTCCTGGGTTCGATCTCCGGTTAGGACCATGGATTTTTCCCGCTCCCAAATTTCTCTACTGGTGGCAGTGGTGTGTGACGAACTCATGCAGAGACATGGACTATCAAACTGGAAAGCTGGTCAGCTCTAATAAGTAAAAGGGGAGGAGTGTAGTGATTGTAGGAATATGGGCCACTTTCAACAGTCTTACTGTTGGATGAACTCTTTAGTGATGTGGTTGAGAGTCCGTCTACAGTGCTAAGTGTCCTGGGTTAGATCCCCAGTTAAGGGATTTTTCACGCTCCCAATTTACTGTAAGATTAACATCATCATGTTCTAGTGCAACAACACCAACCTGCGCTTCTTTTAACTCTTTCTGTAAGATATCCACTTCTTCTCTGAGTTCACGAATAATTCTTGCGTTAGGATCTTCATTCACTACGGCATGATTAACAATCTTCTTAGCTCTATCAGCATAACGTAATGTAGATAATGTCTCCTCATAATTATCAGCAGCAGGGCTTATAGTTGCCACCATCACAGTTCGACTGTTACCTCCCAAATTATCCTGCGTAAAAATAATAAAATCATCACATCTTGAAAATAATAAATTATCCCGTGTAAAAGTAATAAAATCATCACATCTTGAAAATAATAAATTATCCTGTGTAACAATAATCAAATCATCACATCTTGAAAATAATAAATTATCCTGTGTAACAATAATAAAATCATCACATATTGAAAATAATAAATTATCCTGTGTAACAATAATAAAATCATCACATCTTGAAAATAATGAATTATCCTGTGTAACAATAATAAAATCATCACATCTTGAGAATAATAAATTATCATGTGTAACAATAATAAAATTATCATAACTTGAAAACAATAAATTATCCAGTTCATTGAAAATAATTAATGACCTTACCGGTATTGATAGAGGACAATAAATTATCTTGTTCATTCAAAATAATAAATTAAAATATTTTACCCTATTTATTGAAAACAACAAAATTTTCTTGTCCATTGAAAAATAATTAAATGATCTTATATATTAAAAACAATGAAATTATACTGCTAATTGAAAATGATTAAATGATCTTACTTACTGAAAATATTATTCACTGAAAATATTTCAATAATCTTACTCATTGAAAATACAACATGATCATGTTTAATGATAAGGACGACAGCATATTTGTCATAATGGCCTCATAGTAACAACACTATACTCTACCTTCAGTAGCCAGGTAAGCACAGAATCTCGGTATGGCACAAATTTATTTTTACTACCTCTAGACTCTGCTAAAGCCGATATAACCAAGCCGAGTGTAGTTAATGATCTAAAAATAGAACAAAAACATCAATTTAATACATTTTTTGTTGGGTCTAATATCGAATAACAGCCAGGGTCCTAAACTACATTGGGAACATAGTCAAGAGTTTTCCAGGAATCAAATAAAATATATTAAGATAGTCAGTCTCAAATAGGAATTATGTTCCTTAAGAAAATCATGGATCAATTTTATCATCATAAGGCCAAAAAATATAAACACCTGGTTTCTGCTAACAATGAATGCCAAAGAATACAGGGTAGGTAGTTTTTTCAACCATACTTTTTTTTAGAATAAGATATATGACCAAGAAAGAAAAAGTCCAGAGTCAGCAGAAAAAATAGGGGTCAGTCAAAACCAGGACCTTCCTTTTTACCTGAGCTTATAAAACTTGAGAGCAGTCTCCAAGCTCAAATCTCAATTCCATTCTCTAAGTATTATGGTTGAAAAGATAGAGAGGATTAATGTTTAAATATATATTTAAGTCAATTATGCTGTCACAATAATATATCGATAATATCATTATTGTATGAACATAATTAACTTTGAAAGACTGAAAGAAAAGATGTGAGATTTGAGCTCAGAGACCAAATTTCTCAAATTTTATAATCTCGAACCCAGTAATCAATACAATCATTACAGCTAACAGAATCAATTCCTTAACCAAGGAACAAAAAGATAATTATTCATAAATTCCTGACATAACAGAATCTGTACTTACTTGTTAATATTGCTCCCTTCGCGAAGTCGGTCCCCCATGGCCCCTGTTTTCTGAGCCCTTTCACTGCCAGCAAGATCCACCAAACTCAGCTTGCTTACTTTTTCACCGGAAACCTGGAAAATACATATACACAACCACCTGAATATTATGACCACATCAATATTACAACCACCTGAATATTATGACCACATCAATATTACAACCACCTGAATATTAAGACCACCTCAGTAATACAACCACTTCAATATTATGACCACTTTATTATAACGACCGCTTCAATATTATGACCACCTCAATATCACAATAACTCCAATATTACAACCACCTCTATATTACAACCACCTCAATATTACAACCACTCCAATATTACAATCACCTTGTTATAATGAACACTAATTTTCAGACTGGCTTTCAGTAACTCCAATATAATTCAATTTGATAATGGGACCACCTTAACACAACCAACTTTTTGGGTACACAAGATTTTACTTTACATTTTATCAATACTTGCTCATATAATACCAGTATTTATATCGTAACAATTTATTCTTTAATTAATTTATTTTTTGATAATTCATGTTTAACACCTGTTTTCCATGTTGTTTAAAATATATACAGGTAGGCAATCAACTAGTTTACCTGAATTCTGTTTACCAGAACTAACCTTGTTCTCCGCAAGTAACTGCCACCTTCTCCACAAGAAACATTTAGATGACATTTTTTATGGATAATAAAACTATATAACATGATACATGCTCACTTTTTCACCTTATACTTAAGATAATGCTTAGCCTGTATGCATAGATTAATAAATCTTTGAGTGGTAGGCCTAAAGAGATTGGGTTCGTGATCAGTTTTAACCCTCAGAATGACACATGTTGTTCTTTGTGACAAATTGGCTAAAGACATTGCGTCTACAATATTGCATTAGATTTCAGGTTTAAAGATTAATATTAAGTTTCCAATAAGAAATGGTAATAAAACAGTAATCTGTTACGTCCAACAAAATTTCTATACCTGCAATTTTTTTAAAATTCTTATATTCAGCTCTATTTGTAAAATGGGGTTCTTGCCTAAACTACATAAACTTTATCAAAATCATGTTTACCCAGAGAGATATGATTATTTTTGTAATGAAGAAAACATGAAATTCCAACATTTGATGTTGTTTTGAACTTTTCAAATGAAGTCTAAAATTTCCATTCTTACACTCAAATAATGATGTTTCCTTATAGTTTTGGAATAGCAACATTCTGGTACCCTGAAACTCAACTTCCCTAGGAGTTCTTGCGAAAGGGGACATTATTACCCCTACATGCTGCTAGATGTAGGGTAAATCAGAGAGGATCATAGTTATAAAATGTCAAACATAGTTACAGTATTTTTAGACTTTCCAAGCATATTTAGTGACTAAAAAAAGAAAAATATTCAATTTCTATAAAGTAGTAGACTTTTAATGTTTTTAAATTCATTATTTATTTATATCTTATATTAAAAAAAAACATGAAATCTTGTTCATTTGATTTTAGTGAATTTTTTTTTGATGAATATCAAGCTTCATTCGCTTTAAACTACAAGTCAATCATGACTGAATGACATGTGATCATGTGACCTGGTCATGTGATCAATTTGTAGCTGTCAATCATTAAGGACAATTAAATACGTATATGACAGTGTCAATTACAGATAATTACCCAGGGGTGTGATTTATCACAAAGAATGATGTTTCATTATATACAATCATTTCATTGTGTATCAGAATCAACAGAGGCCCTGACCATTCAGAGATGTATCTGCGAATTTCAGTAGTTAAACATTTTTTTATTTAATTGATATCTTCTTGACAAAGTGATTTTGTTTGTCTTTGATACAAAATAGTCCATATGAGTAGTACAGAAACTGTATGTTTCTGGTTATCCGACCTAACCTAATTTTCCCTCGAAACCCTAGAGTTTTTATTAGGCCTGTTAGGAATAGTACGTCCACCGTCTTATTTCACCTTTTGGCACAAAAAAATCTCTACATTGGCTTTCAAGAAAAATAAAGAAATTTCCCCACTTACCTAACCTACTTGTAATGAGCATGTAACCAGAAACAAGCAATTTTTTTACATCAAGCAATTGTCTTGAATATCTTTTTTGCATAATTGCTTCATAAGTTCAGCAAAACCTACCAGAATACACTCAACATTAAGAAAGTTTAAAATAAAATGTATATCATAATATATCTTTAATAATTAAATATTACATTTACAATAAACTTACCTGATACATAGATTATGAGAGAGTACATAATTTAGTACCCTGTATGTTTGGAAACATTTTTGTCTTATTTTCAAGACTTTTAGAAAAAATCCAGAATTCAAGAAATATTCTTCAAACATGCGATGAAAATGTTGAAAATTGTTTTCTATTTTTTCAAATGATCATAACAAACAATTCAAAACCATTTTTCCCATCAAACAAGACAATTGTAGCAGTACTGTATACATTAGGTGCCGTGAAGGTATAGGCTGGGTTAGTCAGAACAGTTAGTGATTGTCACAATAAATTACTTTAAAAGAAAGGAGGAGTAATGTAGCAGTACTGTATACGGTATTAATGTGAACAAATTGTTTGTGATAGTACAAGCCCAATTAGCTCAGTTGGTGAAGCCTCTGACTTGCACGCAAGTCTCGGTTTTGAGCCCCACATCAGGTACTTTGTTTTCCCTCTTCCTATCACATAATTAAATGAAAAGATCATATTGTGCAGAAAGCATTAGATGGGAATATTTTGAAATTATAACACAATTATAGTCCATACTTAACAACTAAAAACACCAAAAAAGAGGCCAGTCTTACTATCAAAACTACGATTATAATTCCTATTTTTAACTAATTTACAAACTAATTCTAATTATTCAAATTCTCTTTATTACCCTAAGGCCCCTACATCACTATACACCATTATGACAACTGACACCTTTCTAATATCTAATAACGCACTTAATTCTTAATAATGATCAAAACAAAATGTTAAAAAAATCACGTAACTGACAAGCCATTCTAAGTGACTATTGTTCAAAAAACACCCCCGAGGGCCCCATTTTTAAAAAATCTTGTCAAATCAACAGATCAATTTTAAGACAGCGACACTTGTTTACAAATGACTATTGTCATTACCGAGAATGAAAGGATATTTGTTAATAGATCATACATGTATCTAACACCATAAATTGCACATAAACAATTTATCAGTCGTTAAGAAAGGAGCGAAGTAAACAGTTCAATAACACTGTGTGAAACTGGAGTGATAATCACATTTAGAAAAACCATTTACCAAATTATCTTCATAAAATTCGCATTTTAGGATGTTAAACTAAATGCAATATTAAGTAAACAAGACAAGATATTAAAAGTGAAAGAAGGATTTTTGCAGAATTTACAACAAAAAATGGGACATTCAAATATGGCAGTAAATACTGTGATTATAATGATTTTATGTGCCGACGCTGCACACTCGTTTTCACTAAACAAAGATGTTTTCAACAATTATCGATTTCGACGTGAAGCCGCAGTGAAAACAGCAGAAGTTAATACAACACAAGGGAGTAAAGTTGCGGATGGCCAAGAAATCGGAACTGTGACAGAAAAGGGTATGTTAGAATCAACTCATTTAAGTGATTCTCACATGGGACAAACACTGACTGCGGGTGAAAATCAGCAAGGAATAGCAACATGGCGCCCACAAAATTACTTTGACCATCACAGAGGAGGTGATCAGTTTAGTAAAAGTGATTACCATGGTAACCATTATGATTCTGGTCACACATCAGAAGTCACTCCTGATCCAGACTTACAGCATGAAGCTACACCAGATCCGGACTTACATCATGAAGCTACACCAGATCCGGACTTACATCATGAAGCTACGCCGGATCCGGACTTACATCATGAACATACACCAGATCCAGACTTGCAGCAAGAAGTCATACCAGATCCGGATATGATTGGTTCCGATCATTCCCAGGGCTACCACAATCCTCTACTCATGAGTCGACCTGGAGAAAGTGCACCAATTGCTCTTCCGCTAATTTCCCCTGAACACGGCGAGCATCAAATTATTAGTCAAGAACAGCAATCTAGGAACCAGCAAGGTGGTGAAGTACAAAATTCTGGTGGGCAAGAAGGGAACCACTATCAAGTAAAATATCAGGAACATGTCTCCGAGGGTCACAAGATGCCGCAGGCTTTAGCAATGACTGGACACAGGGAAACACATGGGGAACAAGCACCAATTGAGCGAGACGCACCAGTGGCTTTAGGTAAATACTTGTTTAATATTCCAACAAAACATGGTTATTGTAATAAGGAATTCTTGAGGACCCAAATAATTACCTCATTATATTCATATTTTGCTACAATAAAACACAGTGTGTAATGGATTCATTGGGACTTGAGTAATTACTTCATTATGTTCATATTGCACTATGTCCATAACATGAAAACAAAAGAATAGCATGTACGCAAAAATTAAATATTTCACTTCACAGTTCCTGATTCATCACCAGATCTGAGTACACAATTACCGTGCTTTACTGTATTTCAAGATAATTCATAAAAAGAAATATTTGGCTATTTATTATTATTTTTGTTCCAACAGTCCAATTTTTGAATAATTCATATCCCCTTGATTTTCATTTTTACATGTACATCTTAAGTTTACATTATCTTATTAAATGACTTATCATTGTTATCCTTTTCATTTTGATGCACGCTACATGACCATTAGATGTCAATGCACCATAAAACACCAATAAACAAACAATTTGTTAAATTCTTGCATTAAAAGATCTTTTTTAAAAAATGAATTTTGTGACAGACTGAATTTCATAATGTTACAAAAAAAATGCCCACCAACAAACCCACTTTAAAAGCTTTGGTCGCATAACTGCAAACTAACATTTTTTAAAGGAGTTTTAAATATTTATATAACCATGATCCATTACAGCCCAAAAAGCCAAAGCACAGCGCCCAAGACCAGATTGGAGCCAAGGTACTGGAACAAACAGACAGACGGCACGCACAGGCAGCCCATCTGGAACAACACAAGCACCAAACATGTTCAACAACATGGTTGCCATGAGAGCTATGGGTGGGGGTGACATGATGCAAAGAATGATGAAAATGCAGATGTATCAAAATCCACAGTAAGTACAATCTCAGTTCAAAGTTCACAGTTTTAAACCAATCAAAATGCTGGTAACAATCTCAGCTCAAAGTTCACTGTTTTAAACCAATCAAAATGCTGGTAACAATCTCAGCTCAAAGTTCACTGTTTTAAACTAATCAAAATGCTGGTAACAATCTCAGCTTACAGTTCATTTTTAAACCAATCAAAATGCTGTGTTTATTGGAAATTCATCAGAAATAAAAAAAAGTCATAGGTATAACAAATTTCATAAATCAAAAACTGATATATTTTCTCTATTTTTCCCCAGGTACATGAAGCAGTATCAAGAAATGTATCGTCAGATGTTCCCAAATTTATTTCCCGGGAGCAGTGAGACAGGAAGTGGCGGTGAAAGCGGAAGTGGAGGTCAAGGTCAATTGCCAATGGGTGCTATGTATGCAATGGGTGGTGAAGATGGATTTATGAACCCAATGGGTGGAGACATAAACATGCAATCTCGTAAGATTTTACTTACATTTTTACATTTCATAAGCTGATATCTTGATTATAGATAAGAAAACAACAAAACAAAATCTCACCACACCATCAGCCCCAAGCCTACCCAACACACAGAAACATACAAAAAAGGGGGACAAAACACAATCTCCCTAAGGGGTACCACAATGGAACAGTCTGCAGCAAAGAACAGCATGTAAAAATGGCACTGGACAAGCATAAAATGACATTTTATGCATTAAACATATGACAATATTTAACAATTTTGGACCAATTTGAAAACAGTTAATACATATAACAATAATAATAAGTTGTCCTAAAAGTTTGAGATGTTTATTTGGAGTTGTGAGCTCTCAAATTTAAAAGAAATTTCACACATGCCAACATTGCTTGATTTTTATACAAATAGAAAGGCTATTCAAAAGTTGCCTTCTGGAAAAGCATTTTAAACAGTTTGATTAATGTTCATAAATGTATTTACAATTTCATCAGTTAATCCACTAGGTATTAAATCATTAACATACCTTTGCAAAGATAGCATTTTTATAAAATATCATGTTAATGGAATATTTCAACATAGCTCAGACATTCACCTTCAGCAAACATTCAGACCAAAGATAAATTTCAGTCAGATATTTTTAGCTTGAACTATAGATATGCCCACAAAACTCAACCCTGACCGGGTCCACATTTCAGAAAACCAGTCCAACAAATTAAAACTGACAACCAGTCCATTTTTTCTTCATTTTGACAATTTGCAGTATTCAAAAATCATTTTACATTTAATCTTCTACAATATTTCAGTGTATATGGCTCAACAATGTCAGAAAACCCCAGATGCCCCCATGTGCAAGATGTCCCAATGGGGTATGCCCATGGGTATGAACATGGGTATGAAAATGGGTATGGGGCCAATGGGTATGATGGGAGAAACCCAGATTGAAGGGCCAATGGGCGAGATGGACATTGAGCCCATGGAAATGGACATAGAAGGGCCCATGGCTTATCAGCTCCTTAAGAGACTCAACATGGGCCCAAAGAATGTACATCCTCATCATCAGGAGATCACATTAAACCAGCATGTTTTCAAAGCACTCCGGACAAGGTTTGGAGTGAATACCACAGCTGCAATACAAGCTAAATCCTCTGACCCAAAGCTTAGTGCTTTCTTGTTTCAAGTGCTAGAGGCATCACACCAAGTGGCTCCAGGGGAGTATCATGCAAACTTAACACAAGCACAGGTGAACAAAATTCTAGCTGGTTTAGATCGTGCAGCCACAGGAAACAACCGAATGCCCCCAAATAATTTGGACCATGCAATGATTGCAAAGGACAGCAGCAATCGACCTGTCTTAACACTTGATAACCCGAGTCAGCCAAACACACCATTTGGGGCTTTACCATTAGCAGCTCAACCAGGAACATTCCAAGCTCTTGTACAAAGTGCAATGGGAATAACAACAAAAGCACCTGTAGGTGAGGTAGGTGAAGGAGTAGGAGGTGAAGGTGCTGAGGCTGCTGAAGCACCTGAGAAGAAAACTGCAACTAAACCAGCAGAAAATAAACCTTCAGCACAGCAAAGCAATGGCACTGTTAACACTAATGCTCAGACAGCAACAACTAAACAGAATACACCAACACCTACAAGAGGGACCATTCAGACTGGACAGACAGCTATAGTAGGCACCCCAGGAGTTGCTGCAGGCTCAGCAGTAGCAGGAACACCA
Source organism: Lutraria rhynchaena (assembly GCA_008271625.1). NCBI lineage: Eukaryota > Metazoa > Mollusca > Bivalvia > Venerida > Mactridae > Lutraria > Lutraria rhynchaena. Next base: position 1,345,976 of record VIBL01000066.1, read on the forward strand.
ATTGGTTCACAAAGTAATAACCTTGATACATTTGGTACCCCAATACAGCAATTTGGTGCTTACAATGGAAACACTGCAGCTAATGGTGCAGAAAAGAAAGGCAAGGATCAGGAAATCCGTAACAAAGATGGAATTCCAGGACTATCTAAGGATGCAAGAAATAAAGCGTTTGGTAAAATGGACAAAGCTAATACAAATATGATGCCAGTGCAACCAGCTACTCAACTGCCAAATCAGATAGTGACGGATCAACGATCTATTGGAATGCAGGAAGCTGGTATATTCCCAGGAGCCAATAATACAGTTCCCATCAAAAAAGCAGAAACTGGATACACTACTTCAACAGCATTCGCTATAGCTGCGATCGTCTTGATTGCATTAATGATTATAATTGGACCAATCCTTTGCATGTTGTGCAAGATGAGAGAAAAACGTCAAGAAAGAAATCGAAAATTGAGGGCCCTTAAAAATCGTGAAGTATCTGAAAATAATATCATGGAAGCTATGATGTTACATGAATTTGGGGCCACAGGAAAGAACTCCTTCTCCAATGAGGGAGCAACAGGGGGCAATTATTACAAGAACGAGCAAACACGCTATGACACAATCGATCCAGAAATTGAGTGCTTAAATCGAAGCCACCCATTACCTTAAGATAGTCAGGTTAGAGGCCAAAACTAAACAAGGCAAATTTGAAGTAATTTGTGAATTTTCAAGTACAAAGACTATCTTAACTCAAAATGAGCCCGAAATAAATCCTACAGTGCAACCTGTGTTTAAATGTAACTTTTTATTGAGCAGCCATCTTATATTTAACAGCCATGTAATAACTGCACATTGACCATGCAGCATCACAAACATCATTATTATACATGTAGTAAAGGTTGTATTATTTTTATTGAAAAAGACAAAATTGGTCAAATAAAATATTCATAATAATCAAAAATGTAAAAACTAAACATGTTTAGACTGAAAATCAAACTGATCAAGGCCAAGATTTTTTTTCATTGGGTTTAATGCTGTTTTTCAACATTTTTTCTGTCATATATGGCGCCTGTTCATCTAACCACACTGATTTTAAAAGACAGCAAATACAGTAAAACCTTGTTATAACAACCACTTATTTTCAGACCAGTTTTCAATATTTTCTTCATATTCTTCAATTCAGTCATTATCAATACTTTAATTAAAAAAAATATTTTTAAGGATAAAGTTAGTACTGAGAACCACCATTTTTTTACCTATAGCTATGAGAACTGGTAGAATGAAGACACAGATGGCTGCTTAATTGAGGTACATCTGTAAATATGATAAATAAAATGTGATATATTGTAATAATGTCTGTAGAGGTCTTGTGTTACTCTTAAAACTTGTTATTTTTGTGGCAATAAAAATACTACACAACTATCGTGTTATCTTTTTTCCTTAAATCAAGAAAAAAATTGCAAAACTAGAGTCCAGGGTAATATAACCTGAGATTGTTCTCTCAGTATATATCTAGTCAAACCTGTGTTTGCTGCCACGTCCGAATAAAGACCACACTATGAATAAAGGCCCATTTTTTGAATCACCATAACTGATTATTTAGAACAAACTGTCTTCCAAATAAAAGCTGCCTCAATAAAGACCACATTTTGTCTTTCCCAAGGGTGGCCTTTGTTCACAGGTTTGACTGTATATGACAAATCTATAAACATTTCGTCATAAATGAAGAAAAACTATAATGGAATCAACTATGCATTTTCTGTCAGCAAATCAGATAAGAATTTGGATATTAAACATAAGAAATGGTGATATTAAGAAATTTTGAGAAGGAAATTGAGATTTGAGCTGGGAAACTGTTTTCAAGTTTTATAACTCAAGGAAAGAGCTGTAATGATGCATTCTGGGTATACATATATGGCCAGATACTGTTCATTTATATTATATTTGTCCACTTTAGTCAATAAAGCTGTAATCTTTTCTATTATGACTGTTATAAAATAACAAGACTCTCTTTAGTTCATTCTTAACATAATCTAAAATCAACCGATGGAATGGCTGCATTCTGATCTCCAAATCAATTCATAACGATGAGTTTTTTTAATCTAATTCAAACAGTACTCAGATAAATCATATACTAAACCATGAAAAGTTTGCATACAGGAGAACACAGTCATAGTGAATACCTGAGGACCTGAATAATTACTTCATTATATCCATACTTCACTACATCCTGAAGAGATTTAGTGAAAAGGGGCATGTTGTGAAGAAAACAATAAACTTCACTGTATCTGATTCTTCACTATATCAGAGTTCACTATAACTGTGTTTCACTGTACCTCGCTGTATCTGATTCTTCACTATATCAGAGTTCACTACAACCAAGTTTTACTGTACTTCGCTGTATCTGATTCTTCACTAAATCAGAGTTCACTACAACCATGTTTCACTGTACTTCGCTGTATCTGATTCTTCACTAAATCAGAGTTCACTACAACCAAGTTTTACTGTACTTCACTGTATCTGATTCTTCACTATATCAGAGTTCACTATAACCATGTTTTACTGTACCTCGCTGTATCTGATTCTTCACTATATCAGAGTTCACTATAACTGTGTTGTACTGTATTTGTAAACATACTGTAAATACTGGGTTGAATTCTCTTTATATGACTCACAATCAAAGAATAACAAATGAACATAAAATGAAATTTGATTCAGAAATGCAATTTTTGCAATGTCACCCACTAAGACCGCCCAACAGAACCATTTGTTCATGATTCAACTCAATCAGTACTTTATTGAGAATAATAATTAAATTTCTAATTAAATCCTTTTTCGTACATCTAATTACACTTACTCTATCAACATATGGTGTCTAGACCTAATAAATCCAGCCCTAGTCTTATGACCATGTGATCATGTTACCATAACAACAACAAATTACTTTTCATATATAAAATTGAAACTAATCAATCATTTTTAATTAAATGATATAATCTATTTTGTAATCAAAGATATTATGGACTGGAATGATCAAAGAATTAGCAACAATATACATGATAACATGAGTTTTATTAATTGATGAAAAGTACAACATAGATGTACAGTGAACTTGTTGACATAGTCCATAAAAAGAGCATCAAAATACGGACTTTTTACACAGGTGACCTTTGTGGCTAAAAATAAAAACCCTTATTTCCACCAATGTCCAAAAAAATATAGGGTTTGGTAAGTCGGCAAAATCTGTTTTTTCAAACATATTTCTTTAAGTGCACAGAAATACTGGTAATTTGGATGAAAATATCGGCAAGAAAAAAAAATTGACAAAGACTGAAAAAAGTCAAGTCAGCAGAAAAATAGAGTCTGTCAAATTAGTGAAAACCAGGAGGTTTTTGTTTTTCTCATAAAAAAGTAATGTATTAAAACATGGAGCCATATTACTGGTATATGAGCTCGCAGACATAAAATTTTCCAGCATTTTTATCATTGCAGCAGACGATAATATGAGATTTTTTGTAACCGATATCTAAACATCAAGCACTTTTAATTAGTTAATTTAGGTTGTCGCTTTCATCCATTTAAATCATGCTAAATTTAATTCAACAATACAAAAACCTCAACGGAGAGTGGTCATATATTCTACCTTTCTTTACCAATCACAATTTGGTGAATAGTCGGTCCCTTATCAGTAAATATATTGACCCACGCTATATTCATTATTGACGTACCAGTATATTTAAATGGACCCTGAATAAAACTGTAAACAATTAACTGTATTGTGACATTATCCTTGATAAAGAAACGGCACAGGATTTATTTTGACATCAGTGTTAATTCATATTGCATTTCATGACAAATACGATTCATAAAATGAAACTTTTGAACTAAATGTTAGATAGTTAGGTATCCAAGACATAGTTTGGTTAATTAGGATTGACCAAATGGCTTGAATTCTCGTGCGTAGCCAGGGATTGAAATTGAAGCATTACCATCCAGTGAAGTCAAGCTCTGCCTCAAAGTTGGATTTTTTGGGGGGTAGTTGGTGGGTATGCCTGTTATTAACAGTATTTCAGTTATATACCAGTGGGCAGTTAACCTAACCACTCTTTACTGGATTCAGTAATAACCCTTCTCTCCACTAGTGACTGTCAACAAATGGCCTTAGATATGAAGCTTTCAACCAAATCTTCCTTCAGAACATGTGCTGTGTCCAGGGTTCGTACTTGCAAGCACGAGGCACATAAAACAGATTCTGTAACTGCTCTAGTTAGGTTGGCAGGCTAGTTTATTTGAATTGGGTTAAATACTGTTTTGCTGAATGGACAGTATTCATGAGTTACTTAACAGGCTTCTCGAAACTGCTGGAATACTGCCTGACATTTGGTCAGGCAAAGTTAGAATTTCTGTCTAACCAAATGAATGTTTGTCTGACTGGATACATCATAAATAAGTGATAAATGCTGTAAAACATGCTTGACTGCCGGACTTCTGGTCCGGTACTCGCCGAAGTTATTGGACCCGCTCAACAGTCCCGCAACTTTTGGGAAGCCTGTTATAAATTAAACAGCCAGCCAAAAATCCAAAAACAACCTACCACCCTGCACCCTTCACCATATTCAACTCTTCATTTAGCTACGCCCCAACAAAAATAGCGCCACAAAACTGAGATATTCAGAAATTGCTTTAACGTTAAGCTTTGATGATCAATGCATCCAAAACACATCATTATTCCCTGACAGAATGGAAGTATCATTGGGGTTACCGACATGTTAAGTGGTTCTTAATGATTTACTGGCACCTATTGACTTGAAATTAGCACGTGAAAAACACAACAATTAAATAAACAACCGGTCTAGATTCCACAAAAGTAATGGAATTTATATGAATTTTAATCGTAAACAAAGTTATTTATCAGAACATGGAACCACGTAACTAGTATATGAGTCGGAGGATATCACAATTCCCATCATTCCTAGAGTTGCTCAAGACCATACAACATGTGAGACAATTTTTTTCTTACGGACAAAAGTACATAAAGAAATTCTAACTAATAATATGTAGTGGAATAAGAAATTTAAGACAGTGTTTGCTTACCTCCATAAGGTAGAGTTTTATTTCTACACTAACATTCCAAATTTAATTGGAGATGAACTTTACTAATTAGGACTTAAATAAAAAAAATATCAGGAGCTGCCTCAACTGTGTCTGTCAACAGGAAAGCTATTCAAACCACAAGATGTTAAATACAGCAATACGCGTGGCATGGGTGGCAATAATTTTTCTGGCAGCCATAAATGGACAGACTTGTCCAAATAATTGTATAAATTGTAAGTTTGAAAATGGCAAAGTGATTAAAGCAACGTGTACCAATGTTCTACATTCTGACATTCCTGATGAAATCAGAGACTTGGAGTTGGTCAACGGACGACCGTTTCAGATACCGTTTCTATCACCTTATTACTTCAGTAACAAGAAAGATTTGATTATCTTAAAAATACTGAATTATCACATCAAGGATATTAAAGGACCGGCATTTCAAGGATGTCCAAATCTAGAACTTCTTGATTTCACAGACAATGAGCTTCTTACAGTCACAGCCATAAATCTACAAGGACTCACAAATCTAACCTACCTCAGCTTCAGTGGCAATGCTTTCACGCAACTCAACAGTTCCCCATTTCAAGACCTAGCAGCTTTAGAAGAACTTCATCTCGCTCATAACAAAATTGCACAGCTTAATGAAGATGATTTTAAAGGACTTGTAAATCTCAAGAAAATATGTCTTGAATTCAACAAAATTTCATCCATTGACAAGGCCTTCATTGGGCTGAAAAATCTTGAAGATATAAATCTAGAAGGAAATCAACTGACAAAATTAGAAGCCGGAATGTTTGACAACCTGAAGAATCTGAGAACACTGAATCTGAAAGACAACAAGATTCAACAAATAGATCCAGTCTCCCTGGAAGGAACCTCACCTACATTCATTAACCTCATGCAAAATGACCTCACAGAAGTTCCAACTGAGTTTCTGCAACATATTTCTAACTCAAGTCTGCAGGTAACCATGGCAGCAAATAATATATCTGACATTGCAGAAGGTGAGTTAAATAGTATTTTTCTTCATACTTTGACGTTAGTGGGAAACAATATGAACTACATACACCCAGATGCACTCTGCAACAGTTTCATTGAAAACCTGGACTTACAACAAAACCTGCTCACTCATTTCCCTCCTGGCCTTCAAAAGTATCTCAACCAATCGAATTCAGTGTTACTTGGCAATAATCCATGGTCATGTGACTGTGATATCCAATGGGTGAAGTCTTTACTAAGAAATAACAACCCAGAACCAGTCTGCTCCAAACCATTGAGTTACCATGGGCAACCCCTGACAAAGATTTTAAACGACTTGAAAGTGTCATGCAAGGACAATCCAGTTCTTCCTGTGCCAACAAGAAATTATCCAGTTCCTCCTCGTCAGAAACTAATTACACCACATCTTCAGCAGGGAACAACCAAATGCTCCACGACAACAAACCCAAAGGGAAGTAAAGGACAGAAAAGTTCACAAAAAGGAGAAGACTCACAAGTGGGAATTATCGTTGGTGTGCTTGTAGGACTTTTGTTTCTACTTCTCCTGATTTTTATCATTGTTATGATCATCAAAAGCAAAAAAAAGAAAGCTAACGTAGAGCCTGAGTTGAACATGGAGTGCCAAAAGCCAGATACAAATTTCAGAACCAAACTGCACTATCTACCCCAAAGTAACGAATATATCAAAAATAATAGTGTAAGCATTTGAAAGATACTTGAATGAGGAAAGAATTATTGTGTAAATTAAGTTGTTCACGAAGAACTTGGATAACAAACGGAGGGAAGACTTTGTTGTTAAGAACAGTGAAATGTAAGGATAAAATACACAACATTGAGAAAAAAGGTATATGTTAAAAATAGTGAAAAAACAATGCAACCAGGGAGTTTATTTATTTAATTATATGGTGTAGTACTGTAGAAAAAATATAAAAGGATATTGACCTTATTGTGAGCAAACAAAATATTTTGCAAAATATTTCATTACCAAGTTGAAAAATATTATAAAATATATATTTATATGAAATATAATTGTTATTATAACTGTAGAATGAATTTATATATACAGTTGAATATTTTTTGCTGAGGTTTGATGTCGCACTAACAGTCAGCGTTATTTGGTGACTGCTTTAGTGGAGGAGGAACACCATAGGCACCTGGCACCTGGGTAGTGTCTCCAACATTCTATAAGCCAGCTGGATGACTTCTTCACATGCGATTTTTTTCTGGTCCCAGGAGAGATTCAAACTCACAGAGGTGAGGGGCTAGCAATTACTATTCTGAGACCATAACCACTCAACTACAGAGTTAAATAATTAATTCAATGTGTTAGGATAGTTTATAATTCAATCATAAAATTTTAAAACTTCATACCACTTAAGTTCTTTTATTTTATACAAATATGGACCATAGAATTTTCATGTGAAATATGTATGTTTTTCCTGACATGAGACTTGATATTACAAAAAAAGAACTGCAGAAGTGTACCAGGACAAGTTTTCTGTAAAGGGATTAAACTCTAGAAAACAACACTACCAACACTAGAACATCCATCTATTTAGAATATATTTATAATACAAAGTATCGGAAGAACAAAATACACAGTTCGAAGTTAACCATATCAGTTTTCCTGGATATTGTACCAGTACTAATCCTGCTCTCCGCAAGTAACTGCCAACCTCTCAAATTGAATAACCAGCGGTTAAGGACAAATTGCTTTAAACACAAAATGGCATCAGGAAAATTGTCACAAAGAACATGTGCCAAGCCAAGGGTTCAAACCCAACAACTCGAGGTCCATAGACTAATGGTCTAAGCCTGTCAGCTGGATCAATAAATGTGTGCTAAACAATGGCTACGGTTCACCAGGCGGCCATCATTCACAGATTGCCATTAACACAGGTTTAATAACGTACAAGCTATCTATTTCATGTCTAAACAGATATTTGTATTTATTAATAAAAAAAAATAAAAATGGACTCTATATATAACAAAAAAACTTCACAAGGGAGATAACTCAAACAAATTTTGAGTAACAATGTCAATTTGAGTTACCTCCCTTATACAAAACTACTCAATCTTGCCAATTGGGTGTCATTAATTAAATAACGGAAATCAAATATGTCTACCACAAAAAAGATACCAATCTCCTAGACTACATTGTGGAATCGAACGCTAAATTATGATATGTCAACAACTAAGACAGAACATTTACTGCACTTTTGTTATCACTGTTTAAAATTCCAGGCACATGTTTTTTTTCTAGAAATCTTATTTGTATCTAATTTACACAGAAGTACATACACTTAGTAAGTTATCTAATTTCTATTACACCAGGGATATCTCATACAAGTATTTGGCTTTCCACGGAAACTAGGCTGAATTTGCAATAAACTTAATTTCTAGGACAACATTCAATTAATATATCAAGCAGACAGCACGTTAATTCAGCCATATCTTCAGAATGTTTGTGAAAGCCAATTTTGGTGAAAATGCTGATTGACTCAAATGTATATTCAAAGCAAATTGGTTGATTCAGATCTCAAAGGTAAAACTGACCAATGGCAAGGCTTCATTCTTAGACTAAGGTCTTTGACTGGTTGATTCTAACAAGATTTGGTAAAAAACAACCAATGGCAAGGCATCATTCTTAGGCTAGGATCTCTGATTGGTAAAATTCTAATCAGAAAGGAAAATTGACCAATGGCAAGGCCACATGCTTATACTTAGCCTCTGATTGGTAGGTTCAAATCACAATGGTAAAATTGACCAATGACCAGGTTTGTCTTCCAACAAAGGTCTCTGATTGGTTAGTTCTGATCATTATGTCAAAATCATCCAATGGGAAAAACTAGTCTCTAAATTCAGGTTTCTCAACTTGAGACATAAAAATCTAGGAGTATCAACATTGGATCCATCCTCAAATGTTTACCCCATTAATGTAGAGATTATTACAGAAGCAAGCATCTGAAATATGCTGAGTTTACACATTTTGATACTTATGGCAGTTTTCAGGCTAAAAAGTATCTGAATGACTCTGATTCGGTACTTACAGAGGTTTTCAGATCAGTTAGTGTCTGGGTTACGATGATGTTGAACACAGCATGTGATCTACTACTCTCACTGTTCATATTGGTCGCAGCAACAGTTCGTGATTTGTTCCCCTCATTCATTAAATTGTTGATATTCTGTAAAAAAAACATTCAAATAATGTATATTTATAAAGCTAAGTAATATAATAATATGGTTTGACAACTACTGTTAGGATAACAAATTGGACATGGTTTATTTGGTTAATAATGATCAATTCAAGGGCCATAACTCCCAAATGAGATTTTGGCCTTGAACTTAAAGATTAAGTAACCAGAAATTCTGGTAGAAACTGTTCCAGTATTTGAGCAAACATCCATTGCAGATAGAGCATGGCTTCCCAACCATTTGCATATGTTCCATCTCAACAGACTATCTATCAAAGGTTTGTTTTATTTTAATGTTATGGATATAAGAAAATATGGATAAAACAAAGTAATCATTCAGGTCCCAAGGATTTCACTATAACAGTGTTCTACTGTATATAATGAAATATGGATTAACGAAGTAATCACTCAGGTCCCATGGATTTCCCTATAACAGTGTTCTATTGTATAAAATGAAATATGGATTAACAAAGTAATTATTCAGGTCCCAAGGATTTCCCGATAACAGTGTTCTACTGTATAAAATGAAATATGGATTAACTAAGTAATCATTTGGGTTTTCAGACATTGAACAGAAAGATGGATGTACTCTTACAGACTTTTCTAATAAGGGACTTTATTTTCCCCAAAATAGTTTTAATTTGCAAAATAATGAATGGATTTGTCTGTAAAAATGGTTTCTTTGAAAGGAACATGAGATATCAATTTTCACATAATATATAAATATCTGAAAATAATAAGTGAAACTCTAAAAAAAATACACTATAATTATTTTTCAAATTTCAATGAAAACTGTGATTGTTGAATACAAGAGTTAAGGGCTATTCCAGACACATAAATTAGACCCCTAAAAGGGGCAGAAGGGGCCATTGTGTTGTTAACTTACCTCAAATGATGTTACAACTAAGGTAGATAACCCATCTACATAAGGTCCCAATATATTATGTTCCCGAACTTTTAAATTTTGTTTGTGCCTGAAAGAAGTTTGGTAATAAATGAATATCTTTAAAAACAGATCAAATTCAGACAAAGAATGAAAAGACAATGAAAATAAAATATTAAGACCATAAATGGTAATAGTAAATCAGTATTAATATTAAAGTGGTCTTACTATTGAGGTAAAATATGAGAAAATTGTTCAATCTGGACCTGAAAATAGGAAGTTGTGACCATAAGTTGTCTTAATGCTTTCAAACTGAAATATAAAGGAAATATTGAAATCTGGTCAGAAAAAATGGGAACAGTGAGATGGCCTCTATGTTAAAATTAACTGTGTTAGATTAGCTTCTATGAATAATTATTTTGTTCACATCTCAAATACGAAATAGAAAATAATTTTCCAATGGAAGACAGAATTAAAAAAAAAATAATTTAACTAAATTGACAATCACAATGTTTTACTATAAATAAATACCTTTTTTGATTTTTTCATGGATATATCTCATAAATTGCAGACACCAAAAAATGGAATTTTACAAAATAGCAAAAATATTAAACAGATCAGAAAAGTGAAAAACTAACGTGTATCAAGGATATGGAAGCAGCATTTATCTACGAAAACATTTGGTTAAGTCTTTAGATGTATGGAGAGAAAATAGAAGAATTATTACACAGCAGGAAAAACTAAAAATAACTACACATCATTTTGGCTGTATTTCATACAAATTTTCAAAATACTTTTTGCAAACCAAATTAATAGTACACCAACGAACATTATTGATTTCTCATCAGTTTTCATAATTACTCCACAATTTTTCTCCCAATCTAGAGTAAAGTCCTCTTTTAATAATTATTCAAATAGAACTTTCAAATTGACTGCAAACAAACCCAAAGAAATTAAATCTTCAATATAGTAAATTAATAATTGCAAATGAACCCCAAGACACTAAATATTCAATATAGCAAATTGAATAACAAACAAACCCAAAGACTTAAAAATCTTCAATAAAGCAAATGAATTGCAAATGAACCCAAACGCATAAAATCACCAATATAGCGCGATTAATGTAAACGGCAGAACCACAGACCCTCTTCAAGCTAGCTAGACAGCTTCCTCACATGTGAAATATGTCAGGTCACTGGTTGGATTCAAATTCACAGCAGTGAGAGACTAATAATTACTAGTCAGAGACCAAATGACATAAATCTTTAACAATTCCACCAAAAAAAATTAATGGATGCAAAATGCAGCTTAGAAAATTCACAAATATTTCTTGTTACCCTTTTAAATCTAGAAGATCATGCACTTTTTCATTATATATTTCCATGTATGACACCTCAACTTTAAATCCCGTTGACTCATTCTCAAGTTTTGCAATACGATCGAACAATGAATCACAAAGGCGTGGTATGATTCCTTTTTCTTCCATGGTTCCCATCATAGTGTACGATTTACCAGAGCCTGGAACCAAGCAAATCCATGTATAAGTTTTAAGATTTTTGAAAATTTTTATGCCTGTTTTCAGCAATATTTCAGTTGTATACCGACATGCAGAAAACTGAAACAGTTTCCTAGTGTATTCTATACAATCACAAACCTTGTTCTCCGCAAGTAACTGCCAAATTCTCCGCATGTATTTTCAAGTGGTGAAGGATATTTGGCCTTGAACAAAATGTACCCACGGGCAGAACCACCAACATTCTAACATGAGCTTAATGGATAGTTCCTTTCGTGTGAAATTTGGTTCTTAGAGGGGTTTGAACCCAAAGCACTGAGGGTCTAGTGTTTACTAGTTGGAGACCATAATCACTCCACTTCAGAAGTTGAAGATTGTCCTAGCGCATATTGATACACATGGATTCTGTGCGTAAATATCTCTGTGATATTGTCATACAATAACAATGGATAGAGAAATGATGTTCCTGAAATCATGTGATATTTTATACATACATATATATACATACAAGTCACACACACACATTTAATGTACCAGTAATTAAAGGCTCTGTACCTAAAATCTGAATCCAATTGTTGAAACTTTCACATTCACTTAGTAGATGTACATTCAAAACTCCATAGAAACAAAAATCTAAATTTTGTTAGTAAGACCATGTCTGAGAATGGTTAAAATTGTTAAAATTGTTAAAATTAAGCTGCTTTAGGTAAGTTTTTGGAAAACTTACGTAGGCATATCTCATACTTCAAATGAAAATAGTAACCAATACTCATGTATTTAACAGCAGTGGTTTGTGGTATTTTACACCTTTTATTCATGAATGTTGGTACCAAAGTGCACAGGTACATGACCAATTTTTGACGTCTCTATACTTATATGTATAATAGGAACAAAGTTGGCTATGTACCTTTGCTGACAGAAATTCAGAAACTTTAAACACAAAATTAGGGAACACACGCCTAATTAAGACTCATTGTCACTCACCTGTTTGGCCATAAGCAAATATACATCCATTATACCCTTCAAATGCCCCCTCTAGTACTGGGTCCCCTAAATTTTGAAAGACTTCTTGTTGACCTAAAAAATACAAAAATAAATGCAAATAGAAACTTAAAATATTACTTTAAGAACAAATTATGTTCTACTAATTCAATACATGCTGCTCATTTTGTCAGCTTCTCGCAGTACAACACAGGGTCACTAACCACACTGTAAAGAAGAATTAGTTCAATGACCAGCAAATGTTGTTTTTCTAAAGGATATATTTAATAAGAGAGGCAATTAACAAAGTGTGGCACACTGGAAAAAGTCTTTGTAGATAGAGTAAGTAAAACACAGTGAACGCAGATATAGTGAATAACTGAATATAGTGAAGTACCGGTAATTGTATTTCTCAACCAAGCCCTTCTTTATTCATGGAACAGATAAAGTGAAATTTGGATACAATAAAGTAAATATTTGGGCCCCCCGAGATTTCACTGAGAATCATGACCAATGGCACTGTAAAACGAGAGATCTGCAGAGTGGCACCAACACTTGTCTGCTTTACTCCAAAAATATAACTTTCAGAATAATGACCCTTGTGTTGCAACTGTGTCTTGTCATGACAATCCAGAATTCCAAGTGATATCCAAGTGTGTAATGGGCAACATTGACAACAACGATGACTACTAAGATGACAACGATAACACAGCGATCATAATAGCTCCACTTTTTCTTTTCTGGGAGTATTAAACAGCAGTCAATTTAGAAGGTGCAGTACCAAAGATAGATGACCACAGCAGTAGGCATGGCTTTGAAAGTGGCTTTAGCATCTGTAAACCAAATAATACCAATTTCAGAGAAGGTTGTAATTATATTGACATTGCAGAAGGTAAGGCAATGTTAGAGTGTGTAGCATTGGAGAGCACTAATTCAGGGTGTCAGAAAATGCAGATTTAGAGTGTGTAGCAATGGAGAGCACAATTTCAGTGTTGGTAAGAGGGCAACTGACAATTTGGAAGAGGGCTGCCACATAGATCACCATATTTTATACAGATACACTAAAGACAGCCATGTTAGAAGCTAGTACAAAATGTGACTTTATTTTTTCACTGGACAGAGATATAAAAACTAAGCTTGATGAATTAGTAATTAGACTTGAGCATCCGACATAGGTAGACAATAACTAGTTCCTCCATCAGTTAACTCAATGCTTTGAATATTCAGATTCATGTAGAACAAATTTCCAAAATTAACGTTAACAGTAGAACATTCGACTCTATTGGTACATTGTACTCCTGCTCTGAAATTTAGTAATACGCAGCATTGAAAACTAGATCAGAATAAACACGCACTGCATTAAAAGGCAAAAAAACTAATTACAGCGGAATTCAAACACATTAAATAGCAAATAAAATTGTATTGTTGCAGAATTCAAACAATTGATGTTACGCAACATGACGGAATCATAGAAAGAGTTTTATGTAAGGACCAAAGTCAATCATAAATTTGAGAACAATCAGGCATCCACTCCCCGGTAGGACAGTACATTGTCTTTCTGTCTCAACACTGATTTCCCTAGGGTTATAAAACATTCAGTGTTACCGAATAGTGCAGATTGATCACAAATAGAGAAATTTCTGACAAGCTTAACAATCTAGAAATGCATTCATTTATACATCAGCTTAATTCAATCATTTTACATGGTGTTAGTATATAAACAACTGAAAGGATAAACTTGTTAATTTGTCAGTGACTAGAATAGTCAAATTTTTCATTTGCTAGCAAGTGAAAGGGTGAATTTCATCATTCTGTAAGCCATTGCTGAGATTAATTTGATCATACAGGCAGTAGTAACAGACCTGTGTAGGTAAAATTGCAATAATTTTATTTAAAACACCAAAATTTAAACCCAAAATTATTTAAATGAAAAACAAAATTGTAACGGAATATGACTCTGTTCAACAGATACATACAGTAGAAAAAAGAGTATGACACTTTGTTCCAGTATATTCGCACAACATTCACAGAATGCAAAATTGTAGAATAGTACATGAGCTTTGCAGTAGTTTCAGTCATACAATTTTGTCACAAAATGAGACTAACACCAAGCTTTCAGCCTAACCAACAGAACCTAATCTCCACTACAGGTACTACCTTGAAACAGTCTGCAGAAAAGCTACTGGGGAAGGGGGAGGGGGGGGTATGGGTTGAAAATAAATAAATATGACAGACTGCACACAGGGCTTTTTTTCCTTTTATAGCAAGGGCTGTTTATAGGCATCTTCCCCTCAAGAAAAATCTTTAAATTCATTCAATTTTCATCAGGTTTTTTCTTCCCCTTTTGCAAAAATACAGTGTTATTTTTTCCACAAATTTAGGAAAGGCCCCTTCCCCTAGCCATGAAAAAAAGCCCTGCGCACAATCAACAATAACCACACATAACAAGATAATAGCTCAATCTTCCTCAAACATATAACAAGAAAGACAAGCAACCAGCTATAAATAAATGCTGTCTTGCAAAATGATAGCTAGGTTTTAACATGAACTTTTTAGTGCACATTTCAAGTGAACCAAATAAACTTCTGATTTCTAGTCCTCTGAGTGTATCAAAGTCATATTTCTTCTCTCCCTTTTGTGACGTTTGATGACCTTCGTTCACAGGTTTGACAGTATTGTTTTTATGTAAAGCACCATTCTGGTCAGAATTTCCATTCAACACAGACGAGAGTCTTACAGAGCTTTATTTTTCTTTTTCTTCGTTTAGAAGCAAGAAAATAAAGTCTCACAGTTATGAAAAGATGAACGCCAATATGAAACACGGATCTATACAGGGAAATCAACCTGCACTCTCTAGACGATATCTAGTCACATTCTAGTGCAAAAGTACTGGTAATGGGAACAACTTCATGTATTTTGGAGAAATCGATACAATCATCAACTGGTATATTGGCAAACTGCAAAGTCTGAACGCTAACAATGAAGCATCTTGTATACCCCCCCCCCCCACCTCTTTTCTCCCTCTTTACCAAATTTGTCTTGGGACGACAAATTCTCGAGTGCTCCAGATGAGGCTCCATTCAAACAAGTACAGCAGACATTTGTAGGAAACTGGATATTACAACAATGGTATAACATGCAAAATAAAAAAAAATAATAAAAATAATGCATTCTTCATCTCTGTAGGCTATAATTTGATGTTTGGATTTTTCTCGGTTTTTCTATTTCTTTGATTGACATTTACATTTCTAGGATGTGGGAGTGGATTAATTACGCCATTCTTTATGAGACCATCCTTTCATACAATCTTTTTGGAAGACAGCACTAGACGATCAAAACAAAATTCTGGACATTGCCCCTTTTTTTCAACTATTATGTCAAGGTTTTCAACTATTATGTCAAGGTCAATCCTCTGTTATGATACTGGACCAAACATACACAGTCAAACCTGAGTTAACAGTCACCTGTACATAAAGGTTACCATGGAAACATGGGCCTCTCTATAGTACACAAGTCTTGACTTTATATATCAAAATAAAATTTCTAATAAAAGCTGACTGTATATTAAAACCATGCCTCTTCTCTTTTTTGGTGATGTTTATGGGTATGTAATGATTGCATTGTGAAATATACAAAAGTTAACAAAGGCCACGCCTAAATTAAACCTCAGAATAGAGGCAAACTTTACATCAAGGCATTTAAAGTTCTCTCCCTTTAGCAGCCTAAGTTAGTGCATCTGACTGTGCTTAAAATAGAGTGAAATATAGAAAAAGAATGCGAAATACTGATGTGACAATCTGAGATTATTAGTTACATGGCCCAATGTGTGATACAGGTTCCGTATATAAAAATCAGGTCAGTAAGAAGCAGTGTAACAAAATTATCTTACTGAGTACTATTCATAAATCAATTTACCAAACGTTTATGCCATCTCAGCCATTTTTATTTTGAAATTATGCTTGCTGACTGAATATTAATTGCTACTGACCTATTATGGGAATATATAAGGTCAACATGTGACCCGGCTCCACCAATCAACAGAAAGTATACTGTATGAGGTAAGATAAATCACATTATAATAGCACTCCTGTTTTTTAGCTTCCCAGAAGTCAAGCAAACAGCATTTTTTATTCATTTCTAAATTCACGGTAATAATTTTCATCAAGGAAGACAGTCCCAGACACATTTAGCTAACACAGTCATCTGACATTACAGCATTAAATCTAAATTCACTTTTATTTATATGACGTTACGACACATTTTAAAGACGCCAGAAGGAACGTAGAGATTATGGAATTAAAGAGCCTGCAGTCTGCAACATTCAGAGAGTTACCCACTAAATAAACTTTCACTTTAAGGCAATACATTTATATTTATACCATAGAACAGTGCCTACAGATACGCAGACTTTGCCTTCTAACACCATTAGTGAACATTGTCTATATATATATATATTTTTTCACCAAAGTCTACATAGAAGCAGCAGTTCTTCTTTCCCTCCTGGCAAAACATCAGTCCATAAATGAGTTTAACATAAAACTACTTCATTTCCATGAAGAAGCAGGTGTTTTCTGCCCTGAAACCTTGAAACAAGTCTTATTTTCCACAGTTACTCTGACATTACTGCGACTACAGTACTTTATCATACGACAAGGTTGCATTTGTGGTAAGACATTCAGAAAATCTTCCACAAGATTTAACCATTTTCCTTATAATACTGCATTTGCCCACATCTGAAGCAGACGACTTTTGAAATCACTGTGGCACAAAAAACATTGTTTGTAATGAATAATGTTTTCACTTTGTTAGATAGAAATAACCCAAATTTCTTGAATAAATTGATGTTTTGTATATTTACTATGAATTTGGAAGAGTCCTAAGTATGTTTATGAGGCAAAGGGTTAACTGTCTCCCTAGATGTAAGTGTGAGGTCAGGCCAACAAAACTAGTGTACCCCCCCCCCCATAGTACTGCCTCAGATCATTCCAAGGTCGTACCCTCTTGAAGACTGTTGTGTCCTCTATTTTTGTAAGGTCATTGGACATTTGTGTGGGTTTTGGTGGATGGATTTAGTGGGGAAGTTGATGGGGGAGGTGGGATGTTTTGTATGTGATTTGTCAAGGAATCCTTTTCTTATCTATATATCTTCTACAAACAATGGATACTTACTGGCAAATTTTGCATTATCCTTATCCATTGACCAGAAACAATGATCAAATGCAAATGACTTTGGTGCTTTTCTCCGCCCCCTTTTTGTGTCTCCGCCCCCTCCCACCAGGTGGCCATGTACATCCAATGGGCTGCAAATAGAAAATGCATAGTATATAACACTAAATATACAAAGAGTAATTCATGGATTGCAAAATTACAGCAGACCACTTCTATATTAAGACCACCACATTACATTATAGCATTCACTTATTTTCAAACCAGTTTTCAATACTTACTTTTTGAAAATAAGACCAACTAAATATCAAGACTGCTTTTTAAGGTCTCAAAGGTGACCTCAACAATAAGAATTTACAGTATCATTGGAAAGATGTACAGGTCTCAGTCCTTAGGTGAGCTTTAGCACTTTAACATTTTTGGGGTCACCTACAAAAGCAAACCTTACTCTTCAACAAGCAAGTCACATTTTCCCTCATGGCACAAAATCAGGATAACATTAATGGCAATACACAAGTGTATTATCAACTTAAAGTTGCAAGCAAGAATACACTAAAGAGAATTGAATGTATGAAATAAATATTTACAGGTGAATGCTAAATCCATAGAGCTAAAGGACCAAAGTTATAAAACTGATCTAGTAGACCAGTCAAAAAGTACAGCTTTGCCATTGGTCAACTCTTAAGAACCAACCAAACAAAAGCTTGCACTTCCAGACTCGTCTCCCAATAAAACCTAGTGCTCTGCACAGTGGTGCCTGTGCTCCTCGTTTTACATTATTCTATTTAATAAGCAAATTTGACCAAAATTCTAAGTTAAAAAGGGGCATAACTCTACAAATATAGCTTACAGAATGCAACTGCATCTTGTCATGATAATCAAATATTCAAAGTGTCATGTTGATATCTTTAAAAGTGTTCAAGTAATGGGCAACATCAAAGCTTTTGCACAACAACAACGCTGCAGTGATCATATTAGCTCAACTTTTTCTATGAAGCAGACAAGCTAAAAATCAGGTTTATAATGTAAAACCGCAGACTAATATATCAGGAAATCATATGGAATTCTCTTGCATAAAATATCCATTTCCCTGACTAAAAGAAAACTTAAGTATCACAATACGAGACAATGAGATAGTATTGAGAACCTCAACAAATTCCAGACAACAAAGCTTATATGACAATCATTTATGGTCCAAAATCATGCAAAGAAAACATCTTCAAGCAGCATCTGAATAAAAACTCTTTGACATAAGGTGTAATCAGACGAAGAATTTATCAAATTTCTTTGATTTTGTAATGCAAGTGGGCCACAAAACATACCCAAGGACATCCAATCAGATCACATAGAAAGTCAATTCTTTGGCATTCAGTGCGTTATGTAAGGACATAATAACCCTATTTTCAAAACATCTGAAACAAGATCAGTTCCTAAGTCCTTTTTTCACCATTTTATTCTAAGTAACTATCACAACAACAAAGCTGTAATATTAAGTAGACAAAGACTGCAATATCCAATCAATGAAACTGTAACATAAACAAGATAAAGTGTGCAATATCCAATCAATGAAACTGTAACATAAACAAGATAAAGTCTGCAATATCCAATCAATGAAACTGTAACATTAACAAGATAAAGTGTGCAATATCCAATCAATGAAACTGTAACATAAACAAGATAAAGTCTGCAATATCCAATCAATGAAACTGTAACATTAACATGATAAAGTCTGCAATATCCAATCAATGAAACTGTAACATAAACAAGATAAAGTGTGCAATATCCAATCAATGAAACTGTAACATAAACTAGACAAAGTGTACAATATCCAATCAATGAAATTGTAACATAAACTAGATAAAATCTGCAATATCCAATCAATGAAACTGTGACATTAACTAGATAAAGATTGCAATATCCAATCAATGAAACTGTAACATTAACTAGATAAAGATTGCGATAACAAATCAAGAAAATTGTAACATTAATTAGATACAGATTGCCATATCCAATCAAAAATATTTTTAAAATTGTCATATAAAAGCTGTAACATAATAACTAGACACAACTGTTTTGAGTTTCAACTTGTCATGAAACTGGGACTTGCAACATCAGATTAAGGTGAAAAATTATTTTGAAATTACATAAGAAAACCTTTAACATGATCACATTGAAATACAATTTCAACTGATTTTATCCAAGATTCTGAAAATTTGTTTCGGTGAAAATTAATTTCAAACAATGTTCCATGTTTAAGCAATTTTGTCACCATGGCAACTGTGTTTTTAAATAAAATTATGTTTATTTTGCTCCATTTCAGTGAACATCAATGTCATTTTGCAGCATGAATGACATCATTACAAGAAAGTTCATTATTCTTAACAACACCAAACAACACAAATAGACATCAACATAAACAACAATTCCAAATATGGCAGACAATGGAAGGTTCCTGTGCACATTTGATCTGTTTATGAGAAACTGAAAGCTATGCATACAATTTTCTATTTATAAAAATGTGCATAAGAGAAACATTTCAAAGATATATCTTAGTTAATGCAGAACTTTTCAAACTAAAAAAATCCACTGCCAACCATTCTTTGTAAAGCAACAACATTCCAATTGTTCCTCAGTCCACTGTTAAAGTCAAATGACTAAGATATACACCATCTTTCATAACTGAACTTAGATTCAACCAACAGGACATATTAATTCTCAGACAGGCTTAAAATACCACCTTCTGTATGTCAAATTTTACACAGAGCTCACAAACAACAAATGTGATGCTTTATAACCATAGCTTTAATAGAAAGAACTAGACCAATCAGATTATAGAGCTCTATTAACTCAACATAAAACATTTTGAAATCAACCAAACATATCTTTGAGTTCCATCAACTAAGACCAACAATTTTGAAATTAGCCAATGAGATTGTTGGGCTGTATCAACTCAATACAAACAGTTTTGAAATTAACCAATCAGATCACAGACGTCTATCAACTATCAAACAGTTTTGAAATCAGCCAATCAGATCACAGAGTTCTATCAACTCAGGACAACAATTTTGAAATCAGCCAATCAGGTCACAGTGTTCTATAAACTCAAGACAACTATTTTGAAGTCATCCAATCAGATGCTCGCAAGCTCCACACAAAGACAGTAGAAGGAAATGTACTATTATGTTAATCTGAGGTGTTTCATCTTGTTTGTTACAAAACAATCATATATTAGTAAATCAAGGCAGAGATATCACATAATGAAATGTAAAAGAAAAAACTGTCTTCAAAACAAAACTTCACAACTTGTTTTTCCTCACAGACAACTAAGCAAAAACATTTACAGCTAATCTTAACACGTCCATCTGAGGATAAACTTATTAGTCTAGACGCCTGATGGAATCAAGGTATAATCAAGATTTCCAGACCAATCACAGTAGATTAAATTAAGAAAATGAATTCACACCTCCCCGTAAGGGACACATGCGTCATAACAATAAAAAATTTCACAGTTACACATCAGACAGACAAGACATTAAAGTTGATTTTGTGAGCCCTCCCATGTACAACAATTTTGGAATAATAATTTTTCTGTGATTTTATTTAAAGGAACTTTGTCTTCATTATAAGTAAGGAACTTTGTCTTCATAATAAGTAAGGAACTTTGTCTTCATTATAACAAAAAACACAGGCTTCTTGCCTTGCCAATCATTAAGCCCTAAACCGTGAAAGTCTTAACTTCTGTGGCTGTAAAAGTTGGTCTTTTTCAGAAGTCTCTGAATGAGTGGTTTCTTACTGAACCACTGACATAAGTCCATGTTCTGTCCTCAAGACAGCCAAATTTAGAACGCATCATGGAAGATTTTGAACAGTGCTATCATAACTATGGACATGTGGTATTTCCTATATCTGTAAAGTATCATATGATTCTAACAATGGCCAGCTTCATACTACAGTGCAACCTTCTAAAGCAACACCCCTTGGGAGAAGCAAAATTTTGTTGTTGTGAGGTTGTTGTTGTTATAGATAGGTTAAATCAATAGTTAAATAGGGAAACAATGTGAGGGAAGGTTGTTGCTCAAAACAGGGCTGCTCTGGAGAGGTTGCACTGTATACTCAGCAATGGCAATGGCAAATACTTTGCAGAGTACATAATTGACCGTCTTTATACTGGTGAGATGTAGATTTGATTTGGAGGGAGATATGTAAACCACCAAATTCAATGAGTTCAATAATAAGACATATACAGTATCATGGCTTTTCACAGCGTTCTGTTATTGCTTCTTGTTGAGTGGCTATTGGCATGAGCCTAGCTGAATGTTATATAGACACTGTCGCTCAGAGATTTGGGTTAGCTTTCTTACATGATTTTAGGTTTTTATGAAATTATGCTTCATTATTAGGGTAATGTAACAGTGTGATGTAACAGCACTTCTGGTTTGAGGCTACCAGCATGAACCAACCAAATATTCCCCCAAATAAATGCCTAATGGGGGTGCTACATTTCACATAATTAATATCAACATATCAATTTCATGTTTGAATGATTTTGGTCCCATTCGATATGATTGGCAAGATGTTTAGTCTTATGAGGGGTAATGATGTTTCCCATTTCCTCGAAAAAGTTTTCCAGGGCATAAATAGAGAAGGGACATTTATAAGAGAAACTTCGGTATTACTTAATATTGTACAAACAGTTGAAAATCTCCTACTATAAAAAGTATATCAAAGTACCCAGATATTTATCATACTTTATGAAAAAAATCTTTCATCACATTGTCATATAAAACTAATGCTTTACTAGGTTATTGCACTAACAACCTCTTGAATAACAGTAAAATTGCACAATTAACTCAGCTGGCACAGAGCAGTATTACTCTCTCTCTCTCTGTTTTTTACCATTGAAAATCTTTAAAATGGGGACTCATTCAAATTATTACTTCCTTATACTGTAATATTACAGCACTCAGAAAACCTCACACATCCCTAATCCAGTCAAAATGTTCACAGTTAAGAGCTACTTTAAGATGTATGACTTTGAAAGCAAAAACAAGCTCAATAAATTCTCATAAAAAATCTTTTATGAGAAAATCTCAGAAAATTATGAATTAATTTACAACAAGTGAAACCATCGAGACTGTATTGATCGGACCATGTGCCTGCTTGATTTAGTAATGCTTCATTAAGATACAGTAATAACAGTGCGTAGATAACCGGATATGTCAAATACATCACTGGTTATAATACCATGAATTCATCCATCCATCTTTAATGAATATGCTTTAGAGATAGAGGCTAACAATAATTGTGGTTGCAGTCGCCAGACTGTTTTGTTTTGTCCCTTCAAAGAAATTTATACCATTGCGAGAGAGGTGTGGGAATGAATGCTGTGCCAAGAGCATTTCAAACATTTGGTGAAAGTATATTATTACCTGAAGCAGAGTTGAAGTCCAGTGGAAACTCATATTACAGAACCCCCTTGAAACCGGATGAAAAGTTCGGTTTTCTGAGGTGTTCGGTTTTCCGGGGACTGCTTACACTGTCACACTATGATATTTCACCATGTCATAAAATGCCAAGTATTCCAATCTATCACTCTTTGTATACACACGTCTAACACCTAAGTGAGCTGGGAGAAGGTACAATAGCATTTTTCAAGACATCAGGGTCCCAGGGTATAAAACTGAAGATCAGCACCTAAACTAATTAATTCTCAGCCATAAAACCTTCAAAATTATAGTCAAAATCCAATCGATACAACAGTTTGATAAACCCAATTATAATCAGATTTGAGGTAACAACCAACAGGGAAAAAAGACAGGTTCATATGGGGAAGAAAGACAGGTCACCATGTGAACAACAGCCACTCTTTGGCACAAATTCACAAATATTTTTTTCACAGAGTTTAATGCTATTTTTCAACAATTTTTCAGTTATATACAGCAGCCAGTTCATCCAAAAAGCTATCCTGGACTGTATAATAACTAACGCTTCCGAAAGGAGCTGGCATCATGAAGTAGGAAAAGATATGGTTAGAAAAAAAGAGAAAATTTTGCAACCTGTCCATCATATTTTTTTGTCAATTAACTGTAAACAAAGTCTAAGTTTCCTCCCCGAAGTTTCAGATTTCAGTATCGGGAGGTGAACAACAATTAAAATTGGTTTACAGCTAGGGATCAATAGATAATGATGTTTTATGAGTATCTGTAAGGCAGTCCATAAAAAATATTGGTCTGCAATTCCACAGCACAAACTTTTATCAGAGGGCAATTATGTAGGCAGGCATTTTTTTGTTTACTTAATATGCTAGAACTGAATTTAAAAAGCTCGAAAAAAGAATGAAGTGTAAAATTTTTGTCAAAATCACTGAATATTTTTTTCAGTTTGGGATTTGGGATGAGTCGGCTGCAAACTGAAAGCCAACATTTTTTCAATGATGGCCTAATTAAAGACACTTCGCCAGCAAACAAGAAATTACATCCCAGTTTGTTACCATAATTTATGGGTGTATGTAATACTTCTTTGAGAAATGAGAACATTAAAAACCCAAATCACATTTATCAGACTCCATTTCAGTAAGTTAACTGCACCAGATTCCTCTACAATAGCAATGAATATTCTAGCTAAATGAGTATTATGCCTTACAAAGAAGAAATAATTCAAGAATAATATACCTATTTAAAGAAAATAACAAGCAGTGTCACGATAAGAAAACAAGTGAATTATCTTGATAGAACAAGTTTAACCATGTTTTTACATGGCTAATTTCATCTGTTTAAAAATATCCCACAAAAAATCACTCAGCAAGGTACTTAGTACATTCTTGTAGTTAACTCTTCAAACTGAAGGTGTTTAACTCTTCAAACTGAAGGTGGCGACCTCTTCATAATGAAGATAGTTATCTCTTTGTGAAAGCAGTAATGGTCTTTTCAAATTGAAGGTGGAAAAAACTATCATCTTGAAATAAAACAAGAATCATTACAGGGCCAACAAACATCTTTAACCATAAAATCACAATCACAAAGAATTCAGCTGAAATCTATCTCAATTAGAAATCAGAATTCAAGCCCAGATCCAGGAAACAAGATCATGTAGCAATTAATGTGTGCATCATTAGTGGAGAAATCCAGCATGTTATGTCAGCAATTTTAAAATATGCACAATTTTTTATCTAGAAGACACAAGAAAATTATTCAAACTATCAAAACATGTGTATGAGCTCGACTGGTGGTGCGATTGCTGTGATGGTTATTTTCTCATGTAATTTACTTAACTCCATGCACTGTTCAAAATGTCATGCTATGCTACATCACCTCTGCCATCACACAATTACATATGATTGTACTAGGATGTAAAAATGGTGAATATGCCAAGAAAGAAGCCTCAAGAAAAGTTATTTAAGCTTTAAGGAGAAAATTAAGTGACAAAATTTCTAAAGACATTGGTTAGTTGGTTGTTGTTGGTGCATCACTAGCATGATTTTTCTTTCTTCACTAATTTTTACATTTCTACCATTGAACAGCCTAAATATATGAAAAAGAATCATTCTGATATGTGTATGTGAAAACAAAAAAAAAGAAATGAAAAACTATTTTTTGTTAAAATCTGGAGGAAGATTTTGTGATGGCCGAGATTTCTGAAACTTATAAAGGGAGATCACTCTGTAGACAATTGGTATTAAAGCATTATCTGTAAAATTATTTGCACCTACTAACCAAACAATACAACAAGAGCCAGAAGATGGGAGAACAAGCATTTTATAAAATGGCATAGGTGTTATCAAGGAAACAGATGGTATCAAGTGGTACTCAAATGTACTTTATGGCAAAACATCAGAGAAATTCTTCCATTCAGTAACCGATAGTGAACAAATACCACCACAGCCTTATCTCCCAACTATAACCTTTCACAAAATCACCCAATGCAAGCCCACGGGTGTAATTATATACAACAGTTGATTTCTAGCTGATCCAATCATATTTACAACAACAGAGAATTTGTAGCATCCTCCCTGATGATTATGCACACAATGCAATAACCATAACATTGCACACAGCCCATCAACGATAAACTAAATCTTATCAGTGCTGACAAATAATTTCCGATGAAAACTCATTCAAATACAAATTTCAAATCATCTGAGAATAGCGAAGTCTTAAAACTCAAAAACATGGCAAACAGCTGAATAAAAACACCATTAATTTCAAACCAGGCAAGAATTACAGTTTGTTCAAAACTTTTTTCAACTGGTATGAAATGATTTATCACTACAGGCTCCCAGTTATTGCATACAATCCATATCAGTTCTATGACACCAATCCGTTTGAGAACATACAAATCAAAACTAAGACTCTCCTGATTACAATTTATGCTTCCTGTTTAAGGATCATAACTCAGAAAATTTCCATGAATGTTAAAACTTTGTTAATTTGTTTTAAATGCAGCATTGTTCATAAAAGTTTCATCATTATTTCAATTGTATAGTTGAACAGTTGCTATGGAGATACAAAGCAGTTTTTCACCAGCAGTGGTCTCAAGTAACTGTTTGTTAATGATGGACATGGAGAGGGGGTTGTCAACTTAAAACATGTTAACAAATTATGGTAAAAGATGACCCATGTGGCATACTCTTTAGACCCATTTTTAAATAAACTGTGAAGGAGTTATGCAACAAGGACTACATGATGTAAGAATGAATTTATCTCAAAGATATGCCTTGTAATGTGTCATTATTTCCTGTATTCTCAGAATCTTCTTACCATTTGCAGCTACAAATATAGGCCAATATCTTTGTTATAATTAGCCTTCAATCTGAAGAGGTCCTATCTAATATTTATCTCCATGCACAAAAGAGTTCCAATTCTGCATTGACCATCAAGTCAAAGAGTTTCAATGCTGACCTCCAATATGAAGAAGTCCTATGCAATTTTGTTCTCCAAGTTGAAGATTTCTATTCCATATTAACCTCCAATATGAAGAGTTTCTATTCAATTTTGACCTAAAAGCCAAAGAGTTCCCATTGAAAGTTGACTTTCAGTTGTAATATTTTTTATTCAAACAAATTGATAGCCTAGCTTCCATGGACAACCTGCCATGCTTATTAATGCCAGAGTTGTGAAGTTTGACAAAAAAGAAAAAAAATAAATAGAGTACAAGTTGTAATGAATTCCCAGCATGATCAATCTATCAGTAACATTTAATGACTTGTCCTCAGTATATTCTTTATCATGTTGTGACAGAGCTTGGCTGTTTTACAAAATTGATCAAGATACATGACGAGAATCTTTACTATTTTTTGGCTCTAATGAATTATCCTAGTAAATGTAAATGAGATTTCCGGGAACCATTCTTTACTCTGTGAAGTCCTGGGAGCCAATCCTAAGTCACTGAAGTAAATATACAGCTGAATATTTTTATTTTTTTCACAGGGTTTAACATAATTTTTCAAGAATTTTTCATTTATATATGGCAGCAGGTTCACCTAACCAGATTTCCTGCTCTGTATTCTAACCAGTACTAACTTATCCTTTCACAAAAAGCTAGCAGCTTCTCAACATATGGAGGAAAACATTTCACTCATATTTTCATAGATGTGTATGACTAGGTGCAACCAAGATTTGAACCCAGATTGCTGGGCTTTAAGTACAGTGCACTAACCACTGGACCACAGTTGCGACCTTGAAATTCTTTTATCTATTTCATTGATTTGCACAAATGCAAAATTGTCACAATTCACATGAATTCAGGGGAAAATAAATTGGAAAGTTCTTGCTACTGAGGTCCCATGGGACATTTACTTAGCTCAATAAGTAGAGAGACCATTTGGCCTAAGAACCTCAGGCTTTTGAGTTTGAACCCAGACAGCGGTATATGATGATTTGTTTGAAGTCTACCATCCTTCAAAATCTTAGTACATGATCATTTCAAATCTCATCCTATGATTGGCTCAAATCTCAGTCTCTAATTGGTTCAAATTTCAGCATCTAATTGGTTCAAATCTAAGCATATGATTGGCTCAAATCTCAGTCTCTAATTGGTTCAAATCTCAGCATCTAATTGGTTCAAATCTAAGCATATGATTGGGTCAAATCTTAGCACCTGATTGGCTCAAATCTCATCCTATGATCGGCTCAAATCTCAGCCTCTAATTGGTTCAAATCTAAGCATATCATTGGCTCAAATCTTAGCACCTGATTGGCTGAAATCTCATCATCGGATCCAATCAAATCTTTGCTTCTGATTGCTTCAATTAT
This sequence comes from Lutraria rhynchaena, assembly GCA_008271625.1. NCBI lineage: Eukaryota > Metazoa > Mollusca > Bivalvia > Venerida > Mactridae > Lutraria > Lutraria rhynchaena. Next base: position 1,374,044 of record VIBL01000066.1, read on the forward strand.
TGCGAGTGTTTATACAGTGATCTATGGTTAATAAGGAGCTGAAAAGGATAAAGCATTACCATCAAGAACTCCAGGCTAGACATTATAAACAATTTTTTACAAATCACATCCTCTAATTTCACCATTTTCATAATTATTTCTGAGAACAATCAATATACAAGGAATAACAAAGGCTATACTTCCTACTAAATGTCATATCAATAATATAATAGAAATATAAAGAATAAAAATCATTTACAATCAACATGGCATTTGAAATCATTACTTATTAATAATAAATCATTCAATTATAGAATAGTTTGGTACTGCAGACATTATATTGAAATAATTAACAGATATTGCATTTAAATTTAGTTGGGAATGGTCGGAAACAATAATACAATCATTAACCAATCAAAAGCTGCAGAAATATTTGAATTGACCAATCAAAATATAGTAAACCAATAACAGTATCAAAAACATATTTTGAATGGATTATACCTGCGTAAGGTCACCATTGATATATGCCATTGGGAATATAATCTTGCACAACTTCTGGTACATTAGCAATTAATCTCCATCTCTATTGTCAATACTTTATTAAGCTTCAATATTCCATTAAATTAAGTTTTCAGTTATGAATGGATGCCAGTCTCACTGATCAGTGTCATGTGGTTAGTTACCAAGCATCTATCCGCAGTCTCAACAACAAGTGTTCCAGGGTTACCAAACTACCTGTACATGTTCTCAAAGCAATGTTTGTCCCTGGGGTTTAACATTGTTCCAACTGCCAGGGTCACTTTTCCAATTTTTACACTTTGGTTTAAAAATCTACCTTCCATAAGTTAGCTGGGCAGCTTCCTTATATGTGAAATGGATTAATGAACTTCTCAAGCCAAGTAGCTTAATAAGCTTAAGATCTTATTCAAGTTTGTCCAGTCATTGGCAAATTAATCCTAATTAATATAATTGATGGCAACTAATTTATCTATTGATGTTTATGTCTACAATGGTGGGGCTTCTGTGGTCGAGTGGTTATGGTCTCTGACTGGTAATCACTAGCTCTTCACTGTTGTAATCTCCAATCCAACCAGGGACCATACAAAATTCACATGTAAGAAAGCTGTCCAGCTAGCTTACAGAAGGTTGATGATTCTACCTAAATGAATACCAGGGGTCTTCTTTCACCATTAAAACTGGAAAAGCTGCAAAATGACCCTGGCTGTTGGTGCAACATTAAAACATGTAATGATAAAATATTTCAACGATGCTCAATCAGTTCATCTTATGTACTCTATAAAAAAAAATTTTCAGAAAACACTACAAAAGTACTCAACACAGAAACAGCTGAAAATGATGCCATATAGCCTCAAGTATAAATCAACATCTTAAGGAAATGACTGAAGAAACAGCAAAGAACAGAAGCTAACACTTATATATCAATCAAGGATAATGCAATGTTTTCAATAAAATTCCATATATTCTCGGTAATCAAGTGCGTGAACCATCATTCATAGAAATATTGATAAGAACATAAGTTGTTTTCCCACATTTTTGATAATTCATCCTTTTTATAAAAATCTTTCAAAAAATTTAGTGTTTTCTCATTTTTTATATACATGTACTAAAATCACTAAATATTTTGTTTAGGAGTGGGTTGAGCAAGTTTTGAGAGGAGAATCACTGAATTGTGATTAAATACCCCTGCAAAATGGGAACCAAACAACCAACCAACCTACCAACCAACCAACCAGGGTGTTTCCAGTATACCCCCAAAACTTTAGTTTGCGGAGGGTATAATAAGTACCTATAGAGTGCTGATGAAGCTTATAACACATGTATTGTGAGAAGCTTAATTTTAGACAATTTGTGGCACTTGTTAAGTCAGACACAGACATATAAATAAGACAGTATCAAGCAGCAGATGTACGCTGGTTAGGTGCATAAAATATATAACAAAACCTTGTTTGAGACAATTTGTGACAGTTGAAACAAAATCACAACCTCCATGATACTAACAGACTATAATCATTCTCATGTCTAGACAAAGAGTAAAATTTACGGAGCGAATCATAACACAACAACTATCTTTGGTTACAATTAAATACGATACCTAAGTATCAAAAAGACTCCTATATAAAGTTTATAAGATCTTTATGACTAGCCACAGGCTGCAGATCTTGTTTTATTAGACAATATTTTTAGATCCCTGCAGAGCAATCAAGGTTTTTCACCATTTTAGTAAATCTAGAAATCCTAAAAAAGGTATAACAGGAGGATATCTTCACTCAGTAAGTTAAGACACAGACACATGGTCAATAAGTTAAGACACAGACACATGGTCAGTAAGTTAAGACACAGACACATGGTCAGTAAGTTAAGACACAGACACATGGTCAGTAAGTTAAGACACAGACACATGGTCAGTAAGTTAAGACACAGACACATGGTCAGTAAGTTAAGACACAGACACATGGTCAATAAGTTAAGACACAGACACATGGTCAGTAAGTTAAGACACAGACACATGGTCAGTAAGTTAAGACACAGACACATGGTCAGTAAGTTAAGACACAGACACATGGTCAGTAAGTTAAGACACAGACACATGGTCAGTAAGTTAAGACACAGACACATGGTCAGTAAGTTAAGACACAGACACATGGTCAGTAAGTTAAGACACAGACACATGGTCAGTAAGTTAAGACACAGACACATGGTCAGTAAGTTAAGACACAGACACATGGTCAGTAAGTTAAGACACAGACACATGGTCAGTAAGTTAAGACACAGACACATGGTCAGTAAGTTAAGACACAGACACATGGTCAGTAAGTTAAGACACAGACACATGGTCAGTAAGTTAAGACACAGACACATGGTCAGTAAGTTAAGACACAGACACATGGTCAATAAGTTAAGACACAGACACATGGTCAGTAAGTTAAGACACAGACACATGGTCAATAAGTTAAGACACAGACACATGGTCAGTAAGTTAAGACACAGACACATGGTCAGTAAGTTAAGACACAGACACATGGTCAGTAAGTTAAGACACAGACACATGGCTGAGTGGTCAAGTAGTCAGAGTCTCTGATTTGTAATCATTAACCACTCACTGCTGTGAGTTCGAATCTCATCTGAGGCCAAATTTCAAAGTCGCTAAATGACCCGGGCTCTAGGTGCGACGTTAAACTCCAGTGTGACACAGACAGCTTACTATGGCATATAGGTTCTTATCAGTGCTTCAGAGATATTGCAATTTTCGACAATGAGACTCATTAACTAATCAACCAATCAAAGCGGACAAGCAAGCATGAAATAAACCAATGAGAGATCAAACTAATCTAAACTCAACCAATCAAATGCTGGTTTAACTAATCAGAATTGAACATGTATAACAATCAACCAATTAGATGATGAACCTATGAATATCCAACCAATGGGAGAACAACAAAAATTCCATCAACCAATCAAATACGAAGAGAACGAAATATCTGACCAATCAGAGATCATACACACATTATAGCAGTACAAAGTAATAAAGACTGAAATTTCACCCGCCAGACAGAAAAAAAATCTGACAACATTACTGCTAAAGGTTATTGGCTGAAAATGTCAGGAATTATTTTACTAAGTCTGTGGCTAGAATTAACTTCTACCATCCATCAATGCCAATGGTTTTTAACACTTAAATTAGCAATGAAAGACTGTATCATTAGTTAAGATAAAACTCACGTTAGAATCCAGAATTAATGTCTGTAGACAAAGAAGGACAAAAGATAGTCCATAATTAAAGCTTAAATAAAGTAACAAACTATTTAAGGAGCAAAGATGCTGTACTTGATAGAGGAGGAGACAGTATACAATTATGGATCAGAGCTTTAAACAAGATTCAATGATTAAAAAAATGCTTCAAACAAAAGCTTAGGAAGAATGAACAAATCTCAAATTTAAGAAGAACAAAAAATCTTGTCACCCTTAGGAAGAATCTTCTGATGAAGTAGAAACATTTGGTAGGGCAACTTTTCACCAATTTCAATTAATAGGTAAATAAAACTTTGTAATCCATCAACAACAGAAAATAGTTAAATTGAGAAGTCACAGAGGCCCAGTGGCAAAATTCACCAGGAAAGACATCCTTACAGTGATCCCAAGAGAAACCTGAGATAAACGTAATTCTAATACAGTGATTTTGCACACTTAATACTCTTTCCTATTCATTCTGATAGATGAGTAAACCAATTTCTAATGGATTTTGACACGGTATTGGTAGAAACCGGTAAAGGCAAAATCTAAATAATCGATTCAGCCATTTTTTTCCTTTTGTGTTTGGGTCAAGTAAACTAGACTCTTCCCACACAAAAATGAAGACATTTTTTCCCTATTCCCAACCTAAAAATTCCCAATTTGGCATCACACTGCACATTTTTTCCCAATTGGATTGCACCCGGACCCTTTCCCAAAAATGAAAAAATTCACTGAAATTTCAGCTTTAAAATAAGAAAGGGAATGCGCAGTACAGAACACACAAAACACGGAACCGGTCCTATATCGTAACACTTCTAATGGCCAATGGCTGACCATTAAATGGTTGATCAAGAAATTGCATCACAAGACAAGGAAGAGGTCAAGCATATAGTGACAAGGGTATCCAAACACACTTCATAGCCAAGAGACATAATCCATACATATTTTATTAACAAAACTAAGAATTATACAGTATTAAGCAATACGTCCCTATTTTATCAGTTAATAAAATATAGGCAGTTTTACAGTGCCAAAATTTACTCATACATATGTGTCATGAGTGATTAAAAGAAACAGTCAAACTTCACTAATCCAGACTACTTGCCCAGACCAGGAGAAAAAATCTGCAATAAAAGAGTTTACAAATTAGATTTTTCCCAAGATTTAGATAAAAATATGAAAGATAGATAATTTAATTGAATTGGTACCAACTAATTTGTCCGAATTATGGTTATTTCTGGAACAGAGGAGTCCAAATAAGAGAGGTACAACTGTATTGTAGCTAAGACAAGTCAATGAAACAATGGTGCCTACTTGGTCTAGTGGTTATGGTCTTGGACAAGTAATCACTAGCCCTGAACCATCGTGAGTTTGAATCCCACCTGTAACCAGACAAGGTTCACATGTAATCTAAGGTATGGAGGGTCAGTAATTCTACCTAGGCGTACACCTCAGGTCTTACTCCATCGTTAAAGCTGGAAAGTCAAAAATTGACTGTTGGTGAAACATTGGACCACAGTTTAAAAAAAAATTAACTAACACTAGGAGTCTTCAAACAGCAACATTACAAAATATTAGAAGCTTTAACAGGCCTTAAAACCACTGTTACGTTACATAATCTTAGAATGGCATGTATTACATATAAAAACACAGTTTTAGTGTTATTTTATGTAAGACATGCTGCGTGTTTAATAGAATCATCGAGATTAAACACAACACTCAATTTCTGTTTTCAGATCATATTTGTTAAGTTTAACACAATAAAGCATTAAAACTTGATACCTCAAAATGTCTCACATTGTATCGGTTTTTCATTAAATCTGTCAAAAACTCCTTAAATTCTAGCAAAAAGCAAAATTCCAATTACAACATGAGTACCACAGGGACTGGTGTTCCAACAAAGTACATTCATACAGCCAAACAATTTGACAGCCGCAAAATGTCATACTGAAACTACCATGGCAACTATATCATCACAACATTAGGGGGAAAATGAGGGATTTTTGCATTATTTTGAGACCACTATGGTTTCAAAGGTTTTCAGGAACTAAACTCCCACCAAATTTCATTTTATTCACCCAGGTGTTCAGAAATCTCCAGTATTTCTCTAAATTTCATCCATTTATTTATTCAATTCACCCATTTATTTCTAAATTCGATTCACCCATTTTTTCCTAAATTCCACCCACCTATTCATTAAATTCCACTTTCTTTGCTTAAATTCTCCTTTCTCCCTTTTTTCTTACTTTCACCCAATCAATATATTTTGGAGGTATCATATGACCACAAATATTTTCATACTTCGGAGTTTGGTACAAAAATAGAGTCAGTAGGGGTACTGGCATCTTTTTTCCTGACCTCAACAAAGACCGACGACAGAAATGAAGAAATATGGTCAGATGTTTATTCAAACTATTATACAGATGTTGGCTACAAAGTGGCCTATATTTACAAATGACCCTGACTTTTGTCAGACTGTATTTAGTCACTTCAAGAAAAATAACTTAACCAAAGATTGGAAAACAGGAGGCATTTTAATGTATCATTAACGTGCCTTATTTAGCTAAAACACTTTGAAAAACATAACAATTCTGACAATATTTTGCATCTACAAAAAACTTGATTGAAACATTACTGTTGAGAAAATGGTTAAAAACAATCCCAGAAATACTTCAAGTTGCTTATTTCCTGCTTCATTTGTTTGGAAGCTTTGGAGTCAATCTTACGCTTCTCCCACAGGGGATGGTAACAAAACCCTCTTAAATTGTCTTATTTACAAGAAAGAGCAACTTTCAAGCGCCAGAGTCCTCAGGGCATGTGCTGGTAATCATGACTCGGTCTGGAGAAAATCCACACAAATGCATGTGGCAGCTTTCAGACATTGACTGGCGTGTATTAAATATTCATGCCAATCAGTTGAAGAGTAAAACGCTCCTTATGATCCACAAGGAGCGGTGAAATCAATATCCATGTTGCAAGTATATGTAATAAGGATTTCATTGAATACAATTTGATCATCATGTTAGATTGTTCGCAGACAGCTCAGTAGAAACCAGAAAACGTTGAAAATGATTTAACTATGACGACCTGTCAGGATGGCTGTCAGTTAAGTGTCGGAAGTATGAGCCTCAGCCTAGTCATCTAATTTATGTTATTGTACTACAACCATTACACTGTACTTTTGTTACATACCTGCTCATTGATACTCCAAAATATCAATATTATAAAATAGCATTGCCCAATTATCATAATTTCTTCAATAGTTACCCTTGATTCTTCAACATATTCTATGACACTTTTTCAAAAGTTATGACATTTTTGTAAGAGTTGCTGCCCTTGTTGAAAAATAGAAAAATCTCAATTTCTGACGATGTTGCGTGGTGACTTATATTTCTCTTTATCAAATTAAATTGATACTGTGTTTTTCCATCTTTACTGAGATTTTCAATATGGGTTTTTTTTCTTTAACCTTTAAAAAATTGGCCACTTCCATGCAAATTTACAGGGACTAAAACCAAAAGCAATGCATCATTGTTTTTGAAAAATCAATCATTGTTTTCGAAAAATCAATCATTGTTTTCGAAAAATCAATCATTGTTTTCAAAAAATCAATCATTGTTTTCGAAAAATCAATCATTGTTTTTGGAAAATGTCTTGGCAAACCATTTTCTGTCATGGAAACCAATGAACACTATAAAGGTTCACTTTACATCTCTGTCCACGCCTTTTTGAGATAATAATTTTTGACATGACAAATCTAAAATCTTAATTACTAAAAAGTTAAACTTATGGAAATGTTTGTCATCCATCATTTGAATTAAAGGTAAGAATTTTGATTGGCTATGCATGAAAATTTGTGATACTGAAAAGGCACAATGACACTCATTATTCATTAATTGGATTGAATTATATATCATTGTATATAGTTATAAAGCATTCACTATTTTCAGCACAATAAGATAACTAGACATTGACAACTTCAACATAGGGCTGTCATTGATTCAGCTTTATGCATACCAATGATATTGACACATTAGGAATCAGTATCAAAAATACATCTATACTTCTGTTATTAACAAGCCAATAATTAAGCCTGTTATCTCGTGCATTGTATATTTCAGTATGTAAGTAAAACTAAAATAATGTTGTTCTATGAACATTAAAAGAAATAAACATAAAGACTATTCATTTTTCAAATAGTTTCAAGAGACCTGTGAAACTAGACAGTCTCTTCAATTAGTCCCAAAACAAAGCTATTTTCCCAAGTACTTAATAGTATAACTTTCTGCCATAATATCAGAATTTTGAAATGAATATTGAAAATAGATTAGCAGAAAAACTTGCTATATCAACATAATTCAAATGATGACAGCCTGACTTCAACATAATGCTAATGCCAAATGATAAGTTGTGTTCCCTCATTTCATTGGTTGATTTGCGAAGTTTTTCAGGGATCCCATTTGATTCAACCAATCAGGAACAATGTTTCATTAAAGAAAATACACGGTAACAATCATCAACACACAAGGCAAGATTCCTTTAAAATGCTTCACACATCACGTGCTGAAAATTTTTTCTTTGATTTACAGCCATAAAAAAATTAATTAAACAATAATGGAAAAACAAAAATTGAATTCAAAAAAATGTACACTGCTGAGACATTCAAAAAGCTAAAACAAAAAATAACACAATTCAGAGAATCTGAGATATAAAAATTTCAAATGTCTCAATAAAACGTGGAAAGCCATCCCAAACTAATTTTTCTCAGAGTGAAAATTATTTCAAGTAGAAGTGTTTATGATATGTCAATAAAACCAAAGACCTTGTAAGGCGTTAAACTCAACGAGAAGGTATTAAACTCAACGAGAAAGTATTAAACTCAACGAAGAAGTAACAACTGAAACATTTTAATAACAGCCATAGAATTAATCTCTAGATATAGGAGTACAATAAAAACCAACTGTAACATTTCCCAAATAATAACAAAAGGACTTTTAATGTTGCCATACAAAAACAACACAGGGGTGATAAGAACAATAGCAAAGAAAATTGGGGATTGTTCAAATAGCAACAGAGGCACACGAAAGCAACAAAAAGAAGTAAACAGACTTAGCAACATCAGAAATCAACAGAAACAAAGATTTACAGAGTATTGAAACATCACCAAGAGTACACTACAATCAAACAGAAGTGTATGTAGAGGTTGTAATCCTAGACCAGAAAAAAATGGTTATTTTCCAGATTACTTGCCAAAAAATAGGGTATGTCATAACCCCTTTCTTTCCAATTTTTCCCTCAACATACATCGGAAGTATTTTCGTATTTTGGATTTTGCTGTTAAGATTGGCGCCTAAAAATCTGGATCAGTCTGGTAACTGGAGACATGACATTTTTTCTGGCCTCACTAGGGGGAGAGAGGTTACTAGCCAAGGGCTCGTGAGTTCAAGGCCAGGTCACAGCGCATGAATTCTGCGATCATTTGCATGAAGAGATTACGCCCAAAGTCTTTGTTCTCCCTTGCTGATTCCAGAAATTCATATTGCGAAGTTTGCAGTAACTTGCGGAGAACAAGGTTAATACTGGTACAGAAACCAGGAACACCAGTTGGGTAAATGACCCTCAGGTTTATAATTACAACACTGATTAAAAAAAACAGACTAAGCACCAAAGAAAAAAAAATATTTGTAATCGATGAATCCAATGGCACAGTGCAATCACAAGAATTATATTACTGCATAATACACTCCTAGTTTAGATTGATTAAATGAATATCATCACAACAACGATGGTAATTGCCCTAATCTAGAAGCATAATGCATGATAATGCGACAGTATAGTGTACCAGCAATGGCAAATACATATGGTAACCAATACCTTGACGTTTATAATTTCCTTACTTAATTTCTGCTTCTCTGAAAAATGTATTCATCAAACAACGTAATCACTAGAAAATCAATTGCTGGAGTCCAAATGAAAGCAAAACAGTTTACATATATATTAGTTAATTGGTTTTTACAAATATATATCAACTACAGGTATACACATTTCAATTAGCTACATATCATTCAAGTTTCACAGAGTAAACCTAATATAGACTGTCAATAAAGTCCATATAGGATTGTTCCCAATGTATATTCAATATTAGGCTGGAACAATAGTTTTGTTTCAGGTTACTTGACTAAAAAGTCAGGGTAGGTAGGTTGAAAAACTTCCAATGTTTTTTTCTTAGCGCTGCTTTTAAAATAGGAGGTACAATTTATCATTAATTGCTTTCATACTTTTGGATATTACTGCTAGAAAATTTAAGTTTGGCATTAAAAAATAAAGTTGTTTGAGTAACCATAACTTTGGGCAACCATAAACACAGCTATCTTTTTCAGGCTTTAGATACTGACTACCTTCGTTTCTATAGATATGTTCTTTTGTCGTGAATGTCAATATTCTGATGTCCCCCCCCACCAAATGACGATGCTGGCGTCAGGCAAACATCATTACATATTATAAACAATGGTTTATTGATGTTTTATACCTGAATTTATATCAAGCATACAACAAATCAATTTCTTGAACACATAAATATCAAAGTTGTATCAATTTGCAAATATGATGAACAGGGGAAGCAACTCTGATCAAAGTCAAATATAAACTGGTCCCCGTTTCATGTTGCGGTGCATCAAAGGAACAGGTATGGACTAAATCATCTTGCGCTCTGATTGGTCAAAGTGTTTGAGCCACGTGATCAGCTGGCCATTTGTGAAATATCGGGGATTTCCATATATCTGTTAAATATAAATGAAGATGTTACCGATGCCAGAATACTTTAGATACAAATTGCACCTTCTAATCATAATAAAACAGTGAATGCTGAATTTAGTGACTCTACATAACATATTGCAGAGACCCTGATGTTACATGGCTAAGCTTATAACTTAACTAAACCAAGAAATTCGCCTAACATCTCAATGCCTTGTGCCTTTCACACTCACACCACACCCTTATTTAAAAGACGACGTATAACAATTGCAGTGTTGTTGGAACTTGGAATCTAACATTCTAGAATATAATGGTGTCTTGTATTTAATTATCCACACAGCTGTCCTCGGGATTATAACATATAAAAGACTGCAAAGATTTTAATGAAGACATCATGCGCCTGCACATGCAGCTGTGCTTGATGCTAGCTTAACACTATGTTGTCATAACAACGAAATAATCAAAGAGTGATTTTTTTAGACTTCATTTCCCACATGAAAAGCTGGCATGCTTTCAACATTAAGAGCCATGTTCACCTAATAAGGAGATAAATAGTTTCATAAGAAGAGAATCTATCAGAAAAGCCATTGATTTAATAGGTTATGTTTATAAAGGCAAATTCATGCAAAGAGGACAAAGAAAGACTAGATGTTTTTCGTGTTCGATTTCTTTACCTAGAATATTTACAGCAACCAACTTGAGAGACTGGTTTTAAATTCAATTAGAGAGCTGCATATTGAAAGGGTACTTGCAACACAAATACAGCAAAAAACACAAAAACCTCTGTGTACCGGACCCCTTCCTGATTGGGCCAAAAGTATGATTTCTGAGAATTTCGAGATTTTCAGAAAACATTTTGCTGTGGTGCATTTATCCAATAAAAAACAGCCTTCATTGACTGCTGACAAATGTTTTGCACTCCAGTTAAGCAATCATTTTGTGACATAAACTGGATTAAAAAAATTAGCAAACACTGGCCACAAAAGTAATATTCCACCCTGAAATATGTTACGAGTCAATTTTTGTTTTATTGATACTTATATTTGGTATAATTATATACTTTATTATTTAGCACAGAAGATGATCCACTATGATGGATAATAATCCAACCAGTAGTTTAACTGGACTGATAGACAAACGTAAGGAGAGATCAACAGATAGAAAAATTTACACAGGGTAGATGAACAGACAGACAAATGGACAGACACAACTAAGTATGAAGAGATCTGACAGACAGACAGGTGAACAGACAGACAGATGGACGGGCAGACAGATGAATAGACAGACAGACAAGTGAACAGACACACAAGACAAATGGACAGGCAGACAGATGAACAGACAGACAGACAGATGAACAGACGGACAAACAGACAGACAGATGAACAGGCAGACAAACAAACAGACAGAGGGACAGAAAGAGAAAAGTTTGGAGGGGCAGAAAGAGGAAAGACAAAGATCTAGACAGACAGATTACTTAATTGACGTTTCCCAAGGACTATTAACCTTAATCCGTAATTCGTGCAACATAAATACTTCAAACTGAACATCAACATTTTTAATGGAGCATAATTATGCAGTGAACCTTTCTCTGAGAACACAGGTGTCCATGGACTGACTGAATGGTTAATATGTGCTACTAATTCTATAATGGTGACTCTCCAGGGCTATAATGATAATAATTTACATTTATAAATGTCAATAGCCATATATGATGAACCTAATTGATATCAACAGTAAGTCACATGGTACAAATATCCTTGTTTACAGTCTCCCAAGACTTTAAGTTTTTACATTTAATTTTTAGTCAGTCTTTCAGTTAATCAGCCTGTCTGCCAGGCTGCTTGTCTGTTTTAGGCTGTAAATTGTTTGTTTATTTGTTCGTTTTTCATTCATTCAATCATTCAATCTTTCATTCATTCATCTGTCCATTCATTTGTTTGTTTGTTCATTCATTTATGTGTTCATTTGTTCATTTATTTGTTTGTTCATTTGTCTGTTTGTTTGTTTGTTTGTTTGTTCATTCATTTATTCCAAAAAAAACCCTAATTTCAATCACAGGATTGCTTGTCTTTATTTTGAACTCACTTCCTAAAACATATTGCAGCAATATTTGTATAGGTAAGTCCAGGAAAGTAAACCATTTTAAACATGACCTCATTGAGATGATCTGCAAGGTATTATGAGGTCAACATATGGACACAGTTCAGGTGAATTAACCCATAGCCTCATAATACCACATTTCCCTGCATCTGAAGCAGATGACTTTTGAAAAAATTGCAGCAAAGCAACAATTGCTTGTAATGCGTAATGGCTTCTATTGCCACAACATTTTCCTCTCTGTCAGAGAGAAATAACCCAATTTTCTTAAATAAATTGATATTTTGAATATTTGCTTTGAATTTGGAAGAGTCCAAAATATGCTTATGAGGCAAAGGATTAAATAATTACACAGCTGGTTAATATAGTCAGTCAGCAGTTCACACACACACACACACCATGCAAAATGCTCAAAATCTCTGAAAATTCCTCATAGCACAATGACTGAAGAAAAGTCAATTTGGTTTTAATTTCAGAAACAAACCAAAGCATTACAACAACAGCTTAATAATAGTTTTTTTGGGGAATAAAGACAAGCAATCCTGTGATTAAAATGAGGTTTTTTTTTGGAATAAAGACAAGCAATCCTGTGATTAAAATTAGTTTTTTTTTTTTGGAATAAAGACAAGCAATCCTGTGATAAAAATTAGGGTTTTTTGGAATAAAGACAAGCAATCCTGTGATTAAAATTAGGGTTTTTTGGAATAAAGACAAGCAATCCTGTGATTGAAATTAGGGTTTTTTTTGGAATAAAGACAAGCAATCCTGTGATTGAAATTAGGGTTTTTTTTGGAATAAAGACAAGCAATCCTGTGATTAGAATTAGTTTTTTTTTTAATAAAGACAAGCAATCCTGTGATTAAAATTAGGGTTTTTTTTGGAATAAAGACAAGCAATCTTGTGATTAAAGTTAGTTTTTTTTTAATAAAGACAAGCAATCCTGTGATTAAAATTAGTTTTTTTTTAAATAAAGACAAGCAATCCTGTGATTAAAATTAGTTTTTTTTTTAATAAAGACAAGCAATCTTGTGATTAAAATTAAGGGGTTTTATAGAATAAAGACAAGTAATCCTGTGATTAAAATTAGAGATTTTTTTTTTTGGAATAAAGACAAGTAATCCTGTGATTAAAATTAGGGGTTTTTTTGGAATAAAGACAAGTAATCATGTGATTAAAATTAGGGGTTTTTTTGGAATAAAGACAAGTAATCATGTGATTAAAATTAGGGGGTTTTTTTGGAATAAAGACAACAAGCCTGTGATTAGAATTAAGGGTTTTTTTGGAATAAAGACAACAATCCTGTGATTAAAATTAGGGGTTTTTTTTGGAATAAAGACAAGTAATCATGTGATTAAAATTAGGGGGTTTTTTTGGAATAAAGACAAGTAATCCTGTGATTAAAATTAGGGGTTTTTTTTTGGAATAAAGACAAGTAATCATGTGATTAAAATTAGAGTTTTTTGGAATAAAGACCAGCAATCCTGTGATTAAAATTAGTTGTTTTTTTTTGTTAATAAAGACAAGCAATCCTGTGATTAAAGTTAGGTTTTTTTTGGAATAAAGACAAGCAATCTTGTGAATAAAATTGGAGTTTTGCGGAAACTAAAATTGACAAAATTTTGGGACGAGAAAACAAAGTTTCTCATAAACAAAATCAACATAGTATGTTTGATGAATACAGTAAAGAATTAATTCAAGGAAAACTGTAAGATGCATCCATCCAATCAAAATTCAGCTAACACATGAAAATACAAACAAGTACATTCATCCAATCAAAATGTATTTAACAAAGTAGAATACACCCATCCAATCAAAATTCATCATACAAAGTAAAGGGCATCCACATCAGCAAAATTAAAGCACCCACAAAGACAAATATTAAGACATTGATCTGCAAAACAATTCCATGACAATTAATACCATACAGCCTGCACAGTACACATGCATTACAATAAAAACAAATACTCGAAAATGAGAGAGAAAATATTAATGTTTGCTTTCATGAAAGTACACCATTCATCAGAAAAGAATTATCACAGAAATGCCACGGATCTGTCAGAGGTAACATGCAACTTCAATGAGTTATGGCCATCTTCAAACCTAAAGACTGACTTTCATATTGATTCAATTTTAGATAAAACATATGTATGACCTTTCTTCATCAATTTATGATCATCAGAAACAACTTTCTCATGCTGACATCGGCCTGGGTTACACACACGAACAGTTTGCCATATACAGTAGAACACAGTTAAAGTAAATTATCAGGTCCTGAGTAATTCAATGTTTTTTTCACTAGGTCTAACGCCATTTTTCAACATTTTTTCAGCTATATACTGCAACTGGTGCAGCTAACCAGTTTTCCTGGACTGTATACTAACCAGTACTAACTTACCCTTCCACAAAGAGAAGGCAACTTCTCCACATATGGAGGAAAATCAACATTTTTGTCAAATTTTTATAGAAGGGTATAAATTGCCATGATCAGGATTTGAACTCAGATCGCCGGTTTACAAGTCCAGCACACTTGACTGGACCACAGTCGAGGCTAATTAGTTCTTCACTGCATTTCTCCCTATTATTCAAGATAAACAATGAGTCAAAACAAATAAATTGAAAAGAGACTTTCTGAATGTTTAAGGATAGGCATAGCAGCTATTTCTATTTTACATGCATGTTCATAAAACTTCATCAACCTGTAAAGTCAGCAAAAATAGAATTGTCACTCCCACTTTCTAAGGGTTAGGGATCATCTGATAGAAATACAGAGAAATACTATACATCCATAATTCACAGAATATCTATTACATTAACAAAAAGGACTTGATAGGGGGGAGTAATTATTTCACTATGGTTGATTCTACACTACACTATAACTGTGTTTTACAGTATTTGACATTCATTCACTATATCCCAGTTCTCTATAACTGTGTTCTATTGTATTCAACAGCCAATCACTAACGTCCCAATTAAAACCAATCAGAAGGCTGTGATTGCTCAGTAAGCATGCCAGTTCTCAAAGACTGATCTTGATTTTTATTGTCACACTTGCAAATAATAGCCACAACTGGGAGAGAAAAAAATCCTTGAACTATAGTTGCTCTTTGTTCATGCACTCATTTCGTTCATCATATCAATGAATGTGCCTTTATGTGGTCTTCATGCACAAGTGATTGTTTAACGCAGGTTAGACTGTATAATGTACATACCTAGGAATCTTAAGCCCCCTTTCCAAACCCACCTCCCATTGAAAAAAAAATCAACTGAATTGATATCTCTTTACAGAAAATATCTAAATTTGGGCAAAGCCACATTATTCCAGACAAGCCTTCATCAAAGAATTGTGAACTTTTATGTACTGTTTACCACAAAATTAATCACATTTTAGTAAGTATTGCGCAATATTGATTATAAAGTTAAAAGAGCATGAACTTAGCAGACAGAATCATTACCAAATAAACAAGAAACACTCCTCATCTATCCCTCCTACACAACATAAGAACATGTTTACATCAAGCATATCAAAAATAGTTTTGCAGAAAAAACGAAAGTTATACTGTACGGATAAACCTCACATAATGATATAACCTCAATATTACAATGACCTTGATAAAATGGCTTCACAGCTTTTGGACTGGTCTGCAATATTTCTTCTATATTTCAACTTAAAAATGAGACCACTCCCACATTCAGACTTTCAAGAATTTCTTGGTCCCCATGGTGAACTTAGAATTAAAGTTTCATTGTGCATTGTTCAAAATCAGTAAAATTTACAAAATTATCAACTGAAATAATACTTAAGGAGAATTAAGGAGATTTGATGGTCACGTAGCCATGGTCTCAAACTTATCACTTGCCCTAAGTTCAAATCTCGCCCAGAACCAGACAAAGTTCACATATGAGAAAAGCTGTCCAGCAAGCTTACATAAGGTCAATGGTTCTACCCATATGCCTGTGGTCTTCCTCCACTTTTAAAGCTACAGAAAAGTTGCCAAATGACCCCGAGTGGTTACTGATGTGGCTTTAAACCCTAGTGAAAAAAAAGAAGGAAATTAATACAGGTACTCCCCAGACATACCATGATTCACCATTACACTGAAATTACTGAGCACCTCAATCATCAACTTTTTCAGCACAATGAGTAACACGTCATTCCACGTATCATCAATGAACTAAATAAAACAAAAACCTCCAAAAGCTTTAAATTCTAAATTTAAATAAAAAAGCAAAATTGAAAAAGCAGCCATTTCTGATCCAACTCAAAGCAAGGTTTTATTTCCTCTTACAATATTGAATTATGGGATTTCCCATGATGCATTTGCAAGAAAATTTCAAAATTTACAGAAGAAAGTTTTGAACAGGAAATTGGAGGCTGTCAATGTTTTCTTACACAAATTTCAACAATAAGATATCATTCACTGATAGTTCCAAATGTAATAGATCTTTTATTGAATTGATTAGGGAATTTAACATACTTAAAATGATTCTAAAATCTAACAATTACTTACAACACAAATATAACACAACCTTTATGAACTCAGGTTATAAGGCCAGCAAACTGAAATAGTCACAGTTTCAGTTACCTGACCAACCCTATTTTTTTGCGCCGACCTTAAAAGTTTTTAACAGCAAAATACAAATTATGAAAACAGTTTGTGATAAGTTGTATCTCAAATTCTCACAAGAGCAATGTTTAGTAAAAAGTCTTTTGAACAATTTAGTCAATTTTTTAAATAAAGTTAATGACCTTTTATTTCTAGTCTTATATTTGTCAAACTTGCGAACAAAGGCCATAAAAACAAGAGAAAAAATATGACATTAAAACCAAGTTAGCATTTATAAAGTAGTCTCCACGAAACGCAACAGAATTATACCGGACAGTAGATTCATCATGTGAAGTTTCCACTTTTACAGGACTGGACAAAATTTTAGAAAAACAAATTTTCCTAGGAAACTATGAATTAATAAAAATGTAACTCATTGGAAATTTCAATAAATTATTTTGATGTTTCTTAAGACATAAAATTACACATCTCATACAACTGACAATAACATGGCACCATTTGCTGCATATGTTACTGGAAAAAAAACAGTCAGAAGATTATTTGACTGTATACGTTCGTAACAATTTTTGCTCATAACCAATCAGAAGCTTGAATTTTTAGACTGGTTCCAATAGCAGATTCATCTGATACAGCAGAAGCTTGAAATACCAAATGAAAGCATGTAGATAAAGCACTTTAAGGATTCAACCCCAAAGTCACAACCAAACAGAGGCTTGAATTTTTAGACTGGTTCCAAAAGCTCTGATTTATCTGATACAGCAGAAGCTTGAGATACCAAATGAAAGCATGAAGATGAAGCACTTTAAGGATCCCATTTCATATGAGACATAATCCTATAATAAATGATTTATTTTGATAAGAAACAAAGCTTTAAAGGTTAAAAGCCTAATTACATCAATAAGAACCCAGACTGGTACCTTGCATGTAATTTTTGCTAAGCAAACATAAATGAATTTTAAGACAAAATTATGTTTGGAAAAGAAATGCTGAGACAACAGATCTTTGGTCAAATAAAATAACTATTTACATTCATAAGCTGCCAAAAATAATAACTAACTACATGAGTAAAAGCCCAAGACAAGGCAGACATATCGAACTGAATATTAACGAATTAAAGATAATTGGTTGGATGATTACACAGTAAGAGACAGAGAACAATTAATAGGCCAAATATAAACAGAGAAGATGAGATAACAACCATATTTTCTTATAAATGACTGTGGTCGATTTTGGGTTAATAATAATACTTGGGTTAATTATCAGTGTTTTGGTTAATTATACAGAATTGGGTTACATTAATGTTGAAGCAGAATTTGATAAAACAAATGAGGGAACTTGTGACAGAATATAAAACGTCAACCTACATAATTCGACTAAGAAATAAAAATACAACAAGTATAAAAATGCAATGAAATTGACAAGCAGTTTTAGAAGCTAAAAAGTATGACAATTTGGCTTCATTAAATAGCAAAGAGGGCTGAAATCTTTCATACATTTTTATTATTTTCACAATTTTATCAAAAACATGTAGGCTAATTTCGTGCAAAAGACACATTTGTTCCAGAATTCTAAGAAAACCCGGCCTATGCCATTTTCAGTGAGCAGTCTGTTATATTGCATCATAAATTTCAAGTGAATAAACATAATCAATTCCTTATATTTCCAACAAAACATTACAGAAAGGTTCCTTAATGCCCGAAGACTGGTTTATAAATTTCACATAAATTGAAGACTGGTTTACAATTTTCATGTTAAATGCAGACAAGTTTCTTAATTCAAAGTGAAATGTAAAATTAACATTCAAACAAATATTGGGATGTATTCCTTTTGAAAACTATTAAACAATATTTTCTTGTACTAGCAAATAAGATTTTAGGTATAAATCCCAAGTAAATCAAGAAATTCACAATATCATTGAAAGGCATATACACACAAGAGTGTAACAGAGACATTTAGTAAATATGTTTTTGATAGCTTAACATTTGAGAGTATAACTCATTTCTTTTCCTATCTTATTTGACTTACCCGGTAAGCTCTTGAATGGCAAAGACTATATGATAAAGTGACAAAGGGCAATAACTCTGCAATTGTTCACAGAGCTATGTTTCTTGAGCATTCTATAAATTTTCTTAATCAAAGATAAATGAAATACAATCAAAATGATGATTAACATCAAAGGGGAGTTATCTTGATAATGATTTGCCAAAAGCTGTGCTGCAATGCAATACTGACTAGGGAGGCTCTGTTCCACTAAGCTCAAGATTTGCATAAACCCCAATTATCAATACAACCAACTTCTACCCATAGCCTCTAAGAGAGGATAATCAAATCTGTACATTTCAAGTAGTTTATGAATAAAATTCAGACTGGTTCTTAGTGTTTGCTTTTAAAAAAACAGACTGGTTACTACAAAGTAGTAAAAAACAAATAACCCAAACAAATATATCAACAGACAATGCTGATTAAAATGCAAGCTTCCAAAGAAGTAGACCATTTTAAAGAGTATTCTATCGATTCAGCCACAATGAACTTTCCATACACACAAGTATCTGAAGATAAACCTGATACAAAAACTAACGGCTAATGAGATCAGAAGATAAAACAAGGCATTAAAGTACTCTGGTATATTGGTTGACTGTGGATATGCAATAAACCCTCATATAACGATCACTTCAAAATCGAGTCATGTGGTGCTAATGTCACCATACTGCAACTCAGAGCAGACCCTGCAGATCACCATTTGGTACATAAAGTGTCAATGTCAAATTAAATACATTTTCAAACCAATATTGGTATGCAGATTATACCATGTAATTTTTATTCAAATATAAACTATAGTAAACTATATGGGATTTCTAGGAATCTGCAAAAATCATTTGGTCCATGATGTGAGAAATTAATGTCAAACAAATTAAAATATCTTATTATAATGGTCACTCTTTCTGACTGTTTTTTAACACTTCATCCATTTTTCAATTAAATAATGAGGACACTATTATAATATGACTACTTTATGGGAGTCCACAAGATAGACCTAAAATCAAGGTTTTACATATGCAGTCAAACTTGTGAACAAAGGTCACCCTTGGAAAAGACAAAATGTGGCCTTTATTGACAGATGGCCTTTATTTGAAGGTAACTTTGTTCTAAATAATTAGTGAAAGTTTTTTTCAAAGAATGGTCTTCATTCACCGTGCAGTCTTTATTCAGAGGTGGCCTCAAACATAGGTTTGACTGTATTATACAATACATCAAACAAATATAAAGGTTTGGCATTTTACTGACCACACTTAACAACTTCATACAAGATTTTAAATTAAACCCTCTGCATGAGCTTAAGATTAAGCCGGCAAGGACTGCTGGTTTGTCTATGAATAATTCTGCAGAAAATCCTGTCAGAATTCCAATTTTTCAGCATATTTTGGAAATTTTTGATCTTTCACTTGAGAAATTAAATTTTTTTTATAAAATCTCCATTTGTCTGTAGTATCTGATCCCTTTTAATGAAGTCCAGAACATGCCAATGGCAGCTTCATTAGACAGATACATTTAATCTAGAAATTCTGAGTAACAGGTTCTCCTATCCAAAGGATTGCAGATAATATCAAAAAGGTTTAGCGAAAAAGCCAGAGCAGCATAGTCAATACACAGAAGTAATTACAACAGTGTTGCATGAAACCCACAATACGGAGACCTCTTGATTAAAGCCAAGATGGATAATTAACCAAGATCGAAGAGAAAAAAGGCTTACAAGAGACTTAAAATGTGATTAGCAAATTTTTGAAGCCTTACGGACTAGTAATTGAATTTTCAGAAAAAAATCTTAGAAGGAGCAGAAACCTAAGAAAATAGATTTTATCCAAATGGAAGACTAAGCTTTGTCTAAAACCTAACTATTCAAAGTATTCCTACGAACTTGAGAATGATATCATGAGAAATATAATGACTAAGGGATTGCATCTATAAATAAAATATGGAGACCAGTCTCACTGTTTGACACTTCTGATTGGTAAATCTAAAACACAATTCTGAAACTGGCCAATCACAGGGTTGCATATGAGACTGGTATACTAAATTTCATTACACAAAAAATTCTTCAAAAGTTAGTAAAAATAAGACAAATATACTGTTCTGGTGATTCATGGAAAGTTGACAAAGATGTCACTGAAGTCTAATGGAACCAGATTAAAGAAAAGGTTTCAGATTGTTGTAGTCGTCTGAAAGTTTTGTCTCCTGACGAATCAAGTTGATGAAAACTTACACATATCAAGGCAAAAAAAAACGTATTTGTCTGGAATGGATACTAGGAAGGTTTGAGGTTAAATTAACACAACCAATAACATTTCAATCAAATCAAACCAACAAGGTGTAGGACTGAAGGCTTTTAACTTGATCAAATCAACACAGAAGTAGCATGTCAATTTGAGGTATTTACATTTTGAATAGAACCTACAGTCCTAAGGGAGTAGATAGGAAACTCAGATGAAAAATCTGAAAACAGAATTTGTCTCAGGAATCAAACATTAAAACCATACAAATTAGAACTAGTGATTATTAAGTGTTTGGAACCAGAATTCAAAACCTATAAATAGGATCCAGTGTTTATTTGGAGAGAGGTACCAGTATGCAGAGAAAGGAGTAAAAATCCAAAACTGACACAAAAAAATCCAACTGGACCAGTAATTTATATATCAGGGGAACCAGGCAATTTGTGTAGTAAAGCTCAAAGTCATATAACAGGAAACCAGTATCTACAACTGGAACTAGAGTGAGAACCAAACTTTCAAGAATGGGAAACCAATACCAAAGAAGATATTGTAACCGAAGCTCAAGTACGGGAACCAATAGAGCTCATAGATTATGAAAGACTCCAAAGGTAAAAGAAACAGGAACCAGTACAAAGATGGTAGGTATGATGCTATTTAGAAATTGGAACCGGTATGGTGAGAATGGAACCAGTACGCAAAATCTTATACAAACATATTTTAAGAAACATATCAGGAACTATTTTGAGGGGATTTCACCAGCCATGCTTGTCTGAAAATACAATGAATGAAAATCAGATTACCAATTTTCTATGTATTACCAAACCAACATGGGAGAAAATCAAATTTTACTCTCCAAGTCAGATGTGTTCTTCGTCAATAATATGAATTTTCTCAATACAGCTAGTATTTAATACAATATCGGAGCCTCTCCCTCGGAATCATAGAATTGTAGAATTGTATTACACTGGCACAATTCTATGCTGGACATATCTGGAGAATGTATAGAGACCATCAGAATGAGAAATATGTCAATGGTACATGTCAGCAGATAACGGTTTCTTCATTAAATGTTTTCTGTACTCGGTGAAGAATCAATTTGGTTAACCCCATGTTTCCTGTCGGAGAAACCTGAGTGGCATTTTCATCATTAGGTGACTCATTCTAATCACAATTCTGGAGCCAAGAAAATAAACTAACTTCATTAATTGTTGGCCGTGACTAAACATTTGGCCATATTTATCCAATGTTTTCATTTTTAGTTCATTTCATAGAACTTAAAATATCAAATAAAGTCCCAAGGCTATTGAAACTAACTGTAGAGAAAAGTCTCAAATCTATAAAAATCCTTATGATTGGTCAGCTTTGAAAGTAACTTCAGAAACAACAATCAAATATTTGAACTGTGAGACCCAAATGAAAACTTAGGTCAATAATGAATCTTTAACAATAAGTTAATAAAAGCAGACTTTTTTACTGTACTGTTGTTGTTAAATAAATGAATTTTTCGGCTAACCGTGAATAATGGTTACCATAGGAATAAGGTCTATTCTTTGGTGCACATTTATTGATGTAATAGACCAAAAAACCCTAAAATAAAGGTCAATGTGCATGAATGTCAACAGTGACCTCACCAGGGCTCGACAATTTTTTTCAGGCCACTCATCCTGCAGGACGACCAGCTAAGAATTTCAACTAGTTCAATCTACAGCAATTTCAACTTGTCTTGAGTCAATGTCTACTCATAATTACAAGCGAACAAGTGGAATTGTCAAGCCCTGTTCACAGATTTTACTTCACCCTATTGACTGAATCTGTAACCCCTAAGATTAAAGATTAACTGTGCAAAAAATCTTTGTTTTGCCTTCACTTTGGTGGCCTTTATACAGAGGCATGACAGCATCACAAATCAATAATGTATACAAGGGACTATTTTTTCAACCCTTAAGTGGCCTTTGTTCATACGTTTGACTGGAATGAAGTTGTCAAGCAAAACATTCATAGTCTTTGACCAGAGTGATGGAACACAAGACACAAAAAGAGGTTTATGAAAGGAAACATCCATATCAATCATGTTCAGCAATTACTCTACGATTCGTAATTCCACGCACAAATGTATGCATCAGTAGTTCAAAACGTATGATGTATAACGTATCAAACGACCGATTCATCTAACAAATGACGTATTATATGGACAAAGAAAAACATACTCCCGGGAATTAATGTCTAATGATCACTGCTATAAGGCGTAAAAAATCCTAGTTTCCGTTATCCTGACCTACCCTACTATGCTTTTCCTGCAGACTTTTTCAGTCTCTCATTTTTATTTTAGCTGAAATTTTCAATGTCGGACAAACTTTGTCCCCCAACTTAAAAAACTATGTTTTTAAAAAAAGCTGAGCCTGTATTTTTTAGGGATGTCAGTAGAAACCCAATAATTTTTTTGGCCTTAGGTTAAGAACTAAACTTTATGACCAATCCCATGATGCATCTCCATTATTTAAGACTATCAATATATACATTATCACAATTAAGTATGGCAGCATTGTCTATATATAGAGACCGACTGTTCTGGAGGTCACCAAAATATGACCTTGAGTCCACTGATTTGAATTCTGCATGAAGCAAAATAAATCATAAAATTTCATTATCTCTTCATTATAAGTAAAGTAAATTCAAACCTTATTTTACAGCCACCCATGAATAGATGTAGTCATGTGACCATATTTTAGCACACATATCATAGACCAAATGGGTTCACATCAGGCCATGGAACCAGGGAAGGGATCATCAAATATGCTTTATCGAGGTTGCAGAATTTTATCCAAAATCAAAGTAAAAATAGATAAATTGTATTCCAATATGCAGCTAAGTAATGCTTTATAATGAATACTGAATTTACTTAAGGCTGATTTGTGTGGTATAAGAAATCATTCAGACCAGTAAAATAAAAAAAACCACACAATTTTACAATGAACGAAAAAGGAAATGCTTTTACAATCTGGTAATCCAAGGCTTCCTAATAGCAAACACAGCAGTAACTAATGTTACACAATGTAACAGATACCAAAAACAGCAGACATTTCAGGAAAACAGCAGACATTTCATGTAACAGACACTAAAAAAACCAGACATGTAACAACTTGTATCAATTGATGATATTGCCATCAAAGGAACAATATCAGAAGTTCAAAGGAGTTAATGAGTTTTTCCTCATTAATTACTCATTATCATTTATTACTCCATCACAGTGACATGTCAAGCCAGGCCATATTTTTTCCTATCATCTGATAGCAACAGAATTAGCAGCCAATCAAAAGCAGTCATCCAATAGCAACAGAATTAGCAGCCAATAAAAAGCAAGCATGCCAGAAATCTTGTGTTGTATGGTGTGAGGTCTATGATGATATTAAACAAGAGGATCAATATGGCCCTTCATTCACTCACCTGAGTAAAGATGGCAACTTCTTGGGTTTTCCTTCGATTTGACATGATCTATTTTCTGACCCCAGATGACCCATATTCGAACCTGCCTAAGAAATCATTAAAACAAACATTCTGACAAAGTTTGATGAAGATCCAATCAAAACTGTGACCTATAGAGAGTTAGCAACCCCAAAGTGTAGACAACGGATGCCAGATATTGACTGATCCTAGTACTGAGTACTACATGCTCAGGTGAGCTAAAAACTAGAATTTTAATTATATAACATGTTTCTGGGTTTCCAAAAAAAAACTTGATCTGCTGCTGGCGACAGACTACTTCTACACAATCAGGACACATTATTGTACCATGTGTCTGCTGCAGGCATTTTTTCACTAAAATACTAATGAGAAAGATTATTGAAAACTATAAGACGTCAACTCAAAATTTACGCAGGTCGAGTTTCAAACTGACAAATATCAGATTTTTCATTGCTGAGGAGTTACTTTTACTCTAGCAGTCACTGGTTAATATCTGGCAGCCAGGACTCAAAAATATTTTCAACTTCATACATAACATAACTAAAGATGTATTTACGTCATTCTTAAATTATACAAAACAAGAGAGAATTCCTGATAAAAAAGAACACAAGAATATTGATGTTCAATATCATAACAATGCAGAGTTTTGGTGCTGACAGCTGATGACATATTCCAGCAGCAGGACACTGATGTGTTAAGGAGACCAGTCTAAGAAAGAAGCCAGGTGATTGGATGATTTTATCACTGAATTCATAATCAACCAATCAAACTAAAGCATTAGGGAATCAATCATTAATATCAAGTCTGCACATACAATGAACAGTCAAGATAACTCAGCATTGCCAGTCATTCAAATTTCAATTAAATACGGTAAAAACTCATTCTATGGCCTCTGTGGTTGAGTGCTTATGGTCTGTGACTAGTAAACACTAGCTCCTCACCACTGTGCATTTGAATCCTACCTAGGACCTAATTTCAAAAGTGAAGACGGTGCTTTTTCCTGCTTTCTTTGGGTCCAGCAAACAGACCCTTCCCAATTGAAAACGAAGACCTTTTTCCCAATTAACGACCAAAAAATTCCCAATTTAGGTATCATACCACGCATTTTTTCCCAACTGGACTGGACCCGAACCCTTTCCCAAAATTGAAAAAAATCAACGGAAGAAGCAGTCCAGCCAGCTTAAGGAAGGTCAGTGGTATTATACAAGGTCTTCATTCAAAACAAAAGCTGAGAAAATCACTTAATGACAGGCGTGAAGTTTACATTTTAATAATAAAATCAAGTAAAAAAACAACAACAGGAACTGGCTCTGGAATGTACTAATATCAAACTTCTACATGTATACAGAGGCAGCAATAAGATTACAACACTTCAGATTGTTCTAAACAATTGTAGCTACAAAAACGATTTTCAATTGCAGTCTTATTTCACGCATCAAGTTCAAAGAAAATTATTTATTTCCCTGTGTTGTAAATGAATGCTATAAACTGATAGTTATAGTAAAGAGAAATATCTATATGCCAGAGATACAAAATTAATGACAGTCGGAAAACATGTGAAGCAGACGACAATCTATGGTGAGGCCGGGTTCCATCTTGGATCAGAAAAGATCCATCATTCTTTACGCTGCAGTAATTTGATGCATAGAGAGCATTCGTATATATAATCTATCAAGATTAAGGGGTCAAAGTCCACTAAATGTGACAATAAACATCTGTTTTACAGAATCAAACCAACTGAATTAATCAGACCTTTTTTTGGTTCTACAACTGTTTTGGACAGTATTTCAGTTATATACAGATGGGCAGTTTACTTATCCAGTATTTTCCATTCAGTGTCAGTTAAAACCACCAACTCCTCCAAGTGAATCACTTAAATCAGTGGTGATGGAAGAACGACCTCAGACGTAATGTCTCCTGAACTGCCACAGAAACCGTCTTGTGCCCCTGGCGAGATAAACCATACGTAACACAGTCCCTTAGAAACTATGGAATCCACACGACCATACTCACATGCCATCAATTATATGGAATCCTTTCGACCATATTTGCATGCCATAAAACGGTATCCCTTCGACCATATTTGCACATAATTAATTACATAGAATCTTCTCGACCATATTTGTGCAAAGAAAAATAAGGGCACTTTCAATACTTAACGTAATTGACTCAATTCTAGATGTGCCTAATTAGCTAAGTGTCATTAATTTCTCCCATCAAATTATCAAATACTAATTCACTACCAGTTATTTACTGGAGATAAATTATATCTAGAGTACTGACAATAACCGTAGGAAGTTAATGAGATTAGAAGAAATTACAGTAATAATCCTGAATGATTAATTAAATGGTCATTATCGTTACAGGGGATTGTCTCGAGACTTTTTATAATAAACACAACAGAAACGTTTTATCAACTTCCTATATAAGCTTGTAAACTAGGACATGGTTGGCAACAGTCTTAATATGAATTAATTCCCTGGAGGATTCCTTGTTGACTCTTACAGAACATTTTCACTCTAAATACAATTTATCTGTAAGGCCATCCTAAAAAATTTTTGCTTTCCAGTTACATGACAGACTCATTCAAACCTCCCCTGACCCCAAATGTTTTCAGTAATATTGACTAAAATTATTTTTCGTTCTTTATTCCGTTTTTTTTAGCACAAGCAACAAAAAAAAGCCTACCAACCGGTACCTACCCAGTGATAAAAGTTAACGTAACCTGCATTATTGCAAACCAATATTCTTTTAGGAATGGCCTAATGATATGACTCACATTGACTTTTTTTAAATTTAATTGGGAGGGGGGGAGCAGATTACAATTTTGCATCTCTCTGAATTCAGCCCTGAAATGAAATTCTAAAATGTGTTTGATGATTTACAATATAATTATTGCAAGTTAAATAACTTGAGTAATAAGGTCAGACAAAAATTGTGGGTTCACAGTGACCTAACCAACCCTGTTTTTTTGGTGACAACCCTTAAGTTTCTAACAGCAAAATCAGAAATACAAATATGTCTGGTGACAAATCATGCTTTGTATTCTCACAATAAGTATGTTAAGAAAATAAAATAGAAATGTTTTTTGACCTATCAACCTGAATTTGTTTGGTCAAGTAAGCCTACACATGCCTAATAAGTTTTAAGGTAATAATGCAGATACAGAAGTTTTGCACCAAGTGCCCTAAAAAACATCTCTTAGCAACAGACTCTTCAAATGCATGATAAAACAGTATAACATAAACTTGTAAGAAAATATGTAAATAAATCATTGGTTTGTTTCCTAATTACCAGTTCATTTACATTCACAGAAAGAGAGAGAGCTAATATTTATTACAAATATATCTATCTTATATGTAAATTATTCCTAATGTCTTTCAGTTGGCAGTGGATATTAATTCCCAGTACTATTTGTTTCCCATTCTGTCTCAGGTTTACAGATAATGAACTATGATATACACAGCATGATGGAAAGAAGGTATAAAGAGGGGCCTCCGCATTCCAGTGGTTACAGTCTCTGATTAGTCACCTCTAGCCCTTCACTGCTGTGAGATTGAGTTAAAGCTGGAAAAGTCACTGAATGATCCTTTGCTGTTGGTGTGACATTAAAACCTCAGAAAACACAGCATTAAATCCCTTACTATTTTGTCGGCATATCATCTTGGGTTCAATTTATAGTGAGGTTCATTTACATATACCAGTCATGGTCCGTTCACGATCTCTGAAACAAGACTAATTAAATGCCTATAGTCTTTATAGAAGATAAAAAATTAGGTTAATTCAAAATAAACAATGATATGTCATCAATCTGACCCCAAACAACACCTCCTGTTAGCACATTTATTTAATTACCATACACACTCTAATAAATACACACAGAGACATTAAATCTAACAGATTTCTTTTATTGTTGGGCTATTATTCATGTGAATTCAGGATGTATTGGATAACACTTGAATTATTAATTAAGTATTACGGTGAGTATTGACATTTTCTATTTTTCTAAAAATGGTACGGGTATTGAGGACATGCACATATATTATTTAACAGGATTTTAAGGTCAGTGCCTTGCATAAATGTGACAATAAACATCTGTCACAATCATACTAATACAACTGTATGTAAATAAATTATTAATTTTTCTCATTCAACATCTATTTTCAGTAGTATTTCAGTTATATATCAGCAGGCAGTTATTGTCCTTTGCAAGTAACGGCCAACTTCTCCACACAAATCGTTCAGACCCTGCAATCAGTTCAATGGTGAAGGGCAAGTGACCTGAGAAACAATGAGATTTTTTTTGTAAAAATATGTGATGGAGAACATGGGTTGTACCAAAGGTTTGAACTCACAAATTTAAGGTCCACAGACCAGGGACCCATTTCATGGCCATATATAAGCCAAAACAACAGTTTTTAAACTTCAGAAATC
Organism: Lutraria rhynchaena; assembly: GCA_008271625.1. NCBI lineage: Eukaryota > Metazoa > Mollusca > Bivalvia > Venerida > Mactridae > Lutraria > Lutraria rhynchaena. The sequence continues at coordinate 1,403,355 of VIBL01000066.1, forward strand.
TTTAATTGTTACCCCTAGTAAATAATTTTGGCAATATCAATATAAATAAACCCAACATTTTTACATTAAGTTGTTGGCATAAAATCAAATTTCCAATATTAACAATACATTCATATCACTTTTAGAATGATAAATAAAAACAGGTTCTTCTTCAGAGTTGAAATATCTTGATTAAATTTTGCCAAGGTGCCAAACAAACAATTATAGTAAGTCCATTATACAAAAATGAATGTCCAAAACTGCAGTTCAATGGCCTGTATTCATAGACTGCTACTGAATATAAAAACAATCCAACTAGAAAATAGTGTAGAGGTCATTATAAAATAGTCTAGCAGTCATTATGCACAGAAATTCAAAAGTATTTCAGAAAGGCCAGAAAAGAAAAATCGTGTTTGAGATTACCTGACCATAAAGTTCATTTCAATATTCATGATTCATTAACATGATCTAAAAATGTTTATTCAGGGTTTCTGTTGCCATTCACCAGTTTCACAAATGGCGAAAAAAAAGCTGCAAGTGGCAAAAAAAAAAAATCAAATTAAGCATACTTTTTTATATGCCCGAACCCTGCCCTCCGTACATGTGACGGAAAAATATAATGTCCAGTGGAAACCCTGTTAATTATTCATTAATACTTCATTTATTTCTTATCAACACTACATTTAAATGTTTGTAATTCAATAACACTGCAATTAAATGTTAATATTCATTAACACTCCAATCCATTGTTTATTATTCATTAACACATTGTTTCAGTTTTATTATTCATTAACACAATATTTCAATATTTGTGATTCATTAACACAACATTCCACAGTTTATGATTCATTACTACTTTCTTCCAATGTTAATGAATTTTTAATTGGTTCTTTAAAGTTGTGAGTTCTTACACTATTGTATATACATATCATTAGGTGACTAGTCCCCTTAATGCTAAGGAAAACTGCAAACAGAATTTGAGGTAACCAAGGTAACGGAATGTTATTTCTTCTGTCTTTCTAGGAAATAAAAAAAAATTATTGCCCTCGTAAACAATAAAAATAAAATTGCAAAATGCATGATGGGATTGTTTCCTGATTCATTGAGTACATTTAGAGACAATTTTTATCGTGTTAGCAACAAGACAATAAATGATATGAAAGAACGGAATAAAAAAAAACAGCAAGGAAAAGATTATCTCCGCCAATATCGATCAAACCAGCTTCATTGTTCTCATTTACACTTTATCTATATGCTGGAGTAAACTCACTTGATGAATGCCAGCATTAATTTACTGGTAAAAAAACTGCCCCCTCCATGAAATTAGAATGTACAAGCAGACTGTTGTATTGTAGCCAAGGAATATTGATATTTTGTTTCAGGCAGAAATTTTTATAATTAAACTGTTAAGGTATTACATTCCTAATACTGAACTTTTTCGATGTATGTGCTCAATGCTAAACAAAAATGTTAATATAACAAAGATAGTACTACCCATTTATCATTATTTTTTCTTATTATTACCTTAGATATTTCAATTTATTTTACAACACAATTCTATTTTGTAAGACTTTAATTAAAGCAACTTTTGACCTTGCAAAACAGAACACACAACCTCCGTCCTGACAAAACAGAACACAACCTCCATCCTGACAAAACGGAGCACTGGACAAAAGGTCACAGCTTTTATCCATGCAAACCAGAGCACATGACAACAGAGTACATACTTCAACATGCTTTTAATGCCTAAGTGCTCAGGTGAACTAAAAAACATGCATATTATGAAGTGGTGGGGACAGAAACAAGTTATGTTTATGCTTACTTGACTCTCACAAACATATTTCTTTTGTACTTTTTCAAAACAAATTTTACACACTTTGGAGGTATGATTCGCCCCCAGTTGTATTCATATTGTGGATTTAATATAAGAAACTTAAGGTCAGTGCCATAAAACAGGGTCAGCCAGGTAACCCAAATAAAACATGACTTCACCTCCAACTTATAACTAATCATGAATACTATGAAGTAGCTATTGTTTACATGGCAACCTTTATCAACAAGTATGTGACATTATACTCAGGTTGGATGATATTTCACAATCGCCAGACCATTGCAATCAAACGGCTACAGTACATGAGACATTTCATTTCCAATTTGAACCTAAGGGTAAATTATTAAATTAAACACTACCGGAATTCCAGACAAATTTCTGACAGGCAAAACATTGCATTAAAACTGAAGACCAGCAAGAGAGAATCATAAAGAGTGAAAGGAAGCAATTCCAATTATTATTCTGACTGTCTGTGTAAAAGTCAATTCATATTTTAATACGGCAGCCATAATCATTTATACAACATGAGCCCCCACAGCGGTTCTCATATTTTCCATGATTACGACATTAAATGATAAATTTTCGGAGATAATGCATTTTTTACAATAGCCCGACACCCATTAGTCCGCGACAAGCGGAATTAGAGACATCGGATTTACAGGGCGTTAGCACAAACCAGAACATTCCAAACTAATGGAAACAAATTTCTCAGAGTAACAACAATAAAAAGAAATATGATATCAAGCATCTTAATATTTGTGTAACACAGACCATAAACAAAATAATCATGTTTTATACCAAATATGGGCAACAACACATAATGAGAGAAGTCCTAAAGATAAATGACCCTTGCAAGTGACCTTGACCCAAGAAAACCCTGACCTTAGAAGTAGATGATTGGTTTATTATTCAATGATATTAATTATGATGTTCAGTTATATTGGAACTAAAATTGATATACTGAACTTTATTTAATTTGTAAGAACTAACTGATTTGCTTTTAATCTAAACATCTTTGACAGCGGTTAAGTGGTTATGGTCTCTGACTAATAATCATCAGCCCTACCCCTCTGTGAGTTAAAAATTCAAGCCAGGTACCAAATTTCAAATTTGAACAAGCTGTCCAGCTACCTTATGGAAAGTCAGAGGTTCTATGCCAGAGATCTTCCTCTACTGATGAAGCGGGAAAGTTGCCACATGACCATGGTGTTTGGTGAGACTTTAAACCCAAGTGAAAATAAAAAGACAAAGGAAATAAGACATACTTCTCTGTGGCAAGTTGAATGAATCTTCAGCAATGCTGGGATTGTGGGAGAACAGAAATGTACCAATTAGTAATCCTGGAAAACAAATTAGTGATTTTTTTGCAAATATGGGAAAGGGTCCGAGTCCAGCTCATTTGGGAAAAATAGTGTGATGGAAAAATTAGGATTTTTACTAAGGTTGGGAATTGGGAAAATGTCTTTAACTTCAATTGGGAAGGGACCCAAACAAAGAAGGGAAAATTTGCTGCAAATGAATCAAAAGGAATCCATGGTGTTCGAAAAAAAAACAAAAAAAACATAGCAACCATTCTCTGGTGAAGGTCTTTAAAACGGCTTTGAACAAATACAATTATGAACTAAATCTTGAAAAGGAACGTAAACTCAGCCTGAGAGTGCTCGAATTCAAAGGAGACTCTAAGAAACTCTATAAATTTGTGACGGATCAGTGGCAAATCCGAAAATCCAATGCCCACCGTTGAAAATGAAAACATTTTAGCTGACAAATTTGCTGATTTCTTTATGAACAAAATCGATAAAATACGTGACAATCTGAAATATTACAAAAAGTACAAACCATCCATGAGAAACGTTCCTAAGCTCGAAAAATTTGAAGAACTCAGTGAAGTTGACGTAAGAAAGCTCATAAATTCATTACAAACGAAATCTAATGAAATCGACGTTTTGCCGGCGAGAGTGTTGAAGTTATTTTTGAACAAGCTGTTACCCACTATTACGCGGCTAGTTAATCTGTCTTTGACACAAGGAGTCTTTCCACCAAATTGGAAAGAGGCAATTGTTAGACCTCTGCTGAAAAAGCCTGGACTCGAACTTATATTCGCTAACTATAGACCAGTGAGCAACCTTCCATACCTGTCAAAATTAATTGAAAAGGCAGCGTTGTATTATCTGAACAACCATGCAAACAAACACGATCTTCTCCCAAAGAACCAGTCTGCGTATAGACAACATCATTCTTGTGAATCGGCATTACTTAGACTTGTAAATGACATTCTCGCTGCCATGGAAAATCAGGAAGTTACCGCCCTAATAGCATTGGATTTGAGCGCAGCATTTGATACAGTAGATCACGACATCCTTCTCGACGTTCTCAAGTGTCAGTATGGTATCGGGGGAGTAGCACTCGACTGGTTGGACTCGTACCTGCGACCTAGAAGTTGCCGCGTAAGCGTGAACAATACAATGTCGTCGGCACGCGAGCTAACGTGCAGTGTCCCACAAGGAAGCTGTATAGGGCCTTGGCTCTATCTAGTTTATGCAGGGACCATATTTGACATTGTTCCACCTTCAATCTCAGTGTATGGCTTCGCTGATGATCATACTGCCAGTAAACGTTTCAAACCCACACCCATCCTCGAGGCTGAATCCATTGTGAAGCTGGAAGAGTTCGCTTCACAAGCAAATGACTGGATGAACAGTAATAAATTAAAAATGAATTCTTCAAAAACTGAACACATAATTTTTGGAAGTGCCCCTCAGTTAAATAAATTGTCTATTAATGATATTGACATTTGTGGAGATAAGATCAAGAGACAGAGTACCATTAGATATTTAGGGGCATATTTAGACGAAAATTTGACTTTTAAATATCACATTAAAATCAAGTGTCGAACAGCCATGTTGAACTTTTTCCAAATCAAGAATATACGCAAGTATCTCACACAAGATGCAACAGAAACTCTAGTTCTTTCCCTTGTGATTTCCCATCTTGACTATTGCAATGTTATTCTATTCGGAATTTCGGACTGTGATATTGCAAAACTACAGCGTATCCAAAACATGCGCCAAACTAGTTTTAAATCGCAGGAAAAGAGACAGCTCTAAGCAGGCACTCTACGATTTACACTGGCTGCCCATCAAGGCCAGGATACAATTCAAGCTTCTCACATACATGTTTAATTGCCACGTTGGAAACGCGCCTGCGTATCTGACTGAACTGATTACACCAAAAGTTCAAAAACGCTCTTTAAGATCATCCGCATCATCAGTTGACAGCTATGAAGTGCCTTTTAACAAGCGAAAATCGTTCAGCGACAGAAGTTTTAGTACGATAGGTCCAAAACTCTGGAACGATCTACCCTTGTTTTTAAGACAAAGCTCATCAGTAGAATGTTTTAAGAAGTACTTAAAGACACATTTCTTCAGAAATTATTTTAATTGGTTTTAGACTACAAACTGTAGAAACAGTGAAATACGTGACAGTGCAATCTCTGTGATATTGGTTTTCTTAATTAATATTTTAAGTTATGTTGTGTAAAAAGTATTTGATAATTATGTCTTATAATTTTACTAGGTGATATTAATTCAATATTTTAAAATTATTTTATTTAGTACATTTTCATTGTTTTATATTGTATTGTACAACGCCATTGAATATGTTGTTATGTAGAAATAGGCGTTTAAGTAAATAAACCAGTTTCAGTTTCAGTTTCAGAAGGTGAAGGTAAATGTGGACAGAGCAGATTCACGACAGATATATATCATCAGAATTCTAAGGTCTAAAATCTGATCATGTGAGAAAATGTGCAACTGACAACGATGAAAATTCTTTAAAATTCTGAAGGCAGCATTGTCATTCCATTGGACATTGATATCTCAAATCTGTTCCCATGACAACAAGATAATGAATAAGTCATGGCAAAAAAAGCAACTAGATTAAATAAACCACTTTTTTCAGAAGTTGTTAATTCCACTAGTGCCTTAAATAGTAGATTTATGTCTGTCAAATTCTTCTTGATCCCAGAAATTGCTTACATAATTAATGTTTTCCAAAGTAATTGAATTCACTCAATGTAATTAAAGTGTTACTAAGAATTAATTAGTAAAATCAAATACATTATGCTGAAGACGTCCCCTATTTAGTCCAGTGTATTTTTCAATTTAATTTAACATACCACAGACCAAATACAAATTCCCCCATTAAATTTAATTGTAGGGGCCAAACTACAAATCAGCAACTGAAAATGTCACAAATGAAAATTCAAAAAGTCAATTTACAGGCATTGTACCAATGTTTTTGATCTTAGAGATAATGAAGTACAAATTAATTAAAACTTACTTACAGCATATCTTTATTGCTGTTTTTGCAAAACAAATGCAGCATTAGGTCATTCTAAAAAAATTGTTGGTTTGCAGTTTCGCTACCAATTCATTCTTAATTCCAAGTTTTTTTATTGATTTCACCAAAATGTTTTTTTTCTTAATTCAAGCTTCTTGTTTTCAGTACAAACATATAATTTTAACAACAACAACAAAAAATGCCAACCTACCAAGCAACTGTTAAAAGTTTGGGCCACAACAAACACTAACCAACTTTTTTAAGCATGAGCAGTAGATTTTAGGTTGGTGAGCATAGCGACAGGTGGTATTTTTGCGGATGGTAGGAATTTTTATACCAAGTTATTACTTAGGATCCCTTTCTTACCTATATTCTCCTCCTTTAAATGCTTTTGTTCAAAGATTTGCCAACAACCAAAGAAGAAAAATTGATTTATTTTCACCGAAGCATAGCATCACACCAAGAACCAGGGTTATTTGGTGACTTTCCAACTTTTACAGTGGAGGAAGAGCCTGAGGCTTACACCGGGATAGCACCACTGAATTTCCAACCATTTGAATTCATGGCAGTGAAGGGGCTAGTGTTAAGTCAAAGACCATAATCTCTCAATCATGGCTGCCCCAAGGGAAAAGTTAAAATCATTTTTTTAAATTAAAAGACCAATGTTTACCTCAGAATTCATACAAGTAGCACGCCTTGTATTACGTACTATATTATTATGATGTAAAAACCGCAGTGTTGATATGTATATAATTGATTGAATTATACAACACACTGTACGTCCTACACTAAGTTTTAAAATCATTGTTACTCAATAGTGAACATTCAATGAAAGTGTGCTAAAATAAGTTATGCATGATGAATTAATATATACAACAGTTAAGTTAAGGTACAATAACCTCCAAACACAGGATAAATTAATGATTCAGATACATCATGAAGTGAACCGTGAGTTGTTATTAAAATGCATAAACTCAATAAATATGACACATGTTTACACTTTGTGAGGATGACAAGTCTTTACGACTGTAAAATAATTCTAGATACTTTCTGTCAAAGATTTTAAGCGTTTTTTTTTTTGACAAGAATATCCTATGACAAAATAAGATGTTTGGTTATATTTTATCTATCCCTACACTTGTCAACAATCCATGTGCAGAGACAGAGTCCCAAAAAGGTTCCCAGAATCTTTGTCATTTGACAAATACCAGAAGCAAGAATCTCTGTCAATTGATAGTTGCCTGAAACTAGAATATTTATTAATTGACAGTTGTCAGAAACCAGAATCCCAGGCCTAAAATGCCAAAGCAGCAAAAGAAAAGAACATTTTGTTCTCAATCATTTAGACAAATCCATCATATACAGTGTCTGACAAATCCAATGCCCAGAGCCCGTGGGCTACCAGAAATTTCTGCTGGACTACAAAAATATTGATGTAAGACAATACAGAACAAGTGGCTAATTTCATGTTCGGACAAATGTAGTAATTAGCTTGAAAGAGGTCAGGAAAAAAATATCAATGAAATTGCAGTGGTGCAGTTGGTTTTCTTACATTATAAAGAAGGATAGAAAAGAAATATAAATACTTGACATATGTTTAAGAATGCTTGACATATGTTTAAGAATACTTGACACCTATTTAGGAATACTTGACACATGTTTAGGAATACTTGACACGTGTTTAGGAATACATGACATATGTTTAGGAATACATGACATATGTTTAGGAATACCTGACACATGTTTAGGAATACATGACATATGTTTAGGAATACCTGACACATGTTTAGGAATACTTGACATATGTTTAAGAATACATGACACATGTTTAGGACTACTTGACACCTGTTTAGGAATACTTGACACCTGTTTAGGAATACTTGACACATGTTTAGGAATACTTGACACATGTTTAGGAATACTTGACATATGTTTAGGAATACTTGACCAACCCAATCGGGGTAAGTAGGTCGAAAAGCTTTTCAGGACTACCAGGTACAAATTGTTCTACACATTTTAGTTAAGGTCCACTGCACAAAAAGGGCCAAGGTTCTGTTTTCCATTCGATGGTCCTTTCTTTACAGGTTTGGACTGTATATCTGCCCAGACAGGAAAAAAATAGCTAACAGATTAACAAGACTGGCTTTGCACCCATACAAGTGCAGACATGTCTGAGATCGATTAATGATCAAACATTTTTCTTACATTACGGCTACATCACAAAATTATTGACGTTTTTTTGCGTCTCAAAAGAATTGCACATATCAACTGGGTGTTGCATTAGGATACAGAATTTTTATACAGCAACATAACATCGAATGACAAATAGAAGGAAATCTAGAGTTTATGGAACAATCGTGTTGATACAAGCTATTTCCTGTGGTTCCAAGACCTAACTGTTGATTTCCAGGAGAGTGGTGATATTTTCGCCTGCAGTAGACGCATAAATTGACAATATCGACAACTACTGTATTGCGTATTTCCCAGTATATTCTAACCAAAATACAGATTACGCCAGTGGGTTTGATCATTGTTATGCATAAAGATAATGGGACGTTTATTTCTGAGGGACGATAATGATAGTGCCTTCATCTCTGTGACAAATAAACAACATCTCAACTGATCGTGTTTGTGTCATTAATGTCAAAATGCTAAAACATTTCCATGTTGGGAGCATTACACCCTAAATTCCCCGTCATTTATGTAACCACTCTTCAGAAATCTCGTTGTATTCATTATCACCTTCTCTTACAGTGTTTCTATGTAGTTGTGGATGCCGGTGTGCATGCCCTGAAGATTGGGTTATGGCTATGTAAAATGTCAGTTGGGAAAACTCCAACTATTTGCCCAAGGTTTTGGTACAATCAGGTCCATTATGGGTATAATCCATCTTTGTATTAGGGTGAGATTACATCCATATTTGACAAAAACTAGCTCTGTATTTGGGTTAGATAACTTCTGTACTTAGAAATCCATTTTTATAACTTTTCTTAAAATCATCCTTTCTGGCCAACATTTGTAGTTGTTCAAGTATCCCAGAATCCATTACAGCCCCTGAAATATTTTTGTTGAACAATTTCCTCTATAGGCTTGTCTTAGTTTTGTGTTACAATAAATAGAAGTTTTGGTGATCATTAAGGATCAGGCAGTTCGAGTATAGAGCTTCTGAGTAGTAGTATCACCCTAATACAAAGATGGATTTTACCCATAATGGACCTGATTGTACCAAAACCTTGGGCAAATAGTTCGAGTTTTAGCAACTGACATTTTACATAGCCATAACCCAATCTTCAGGGCATGCACACCGGCATCCACAACTACATAGATTCAACCTTTAACCCTTTGCCTCATAATACCGCATTTCCCTGCATCTGAAGCAGACGACTTTTGAAAACATTGTAGCAAAAGAAGCCATTGCTTGTAACAAGTAATGGCTTCTTTTGCCGCAATGTTTTCCACTCTGTTGGAGAGAAATAACCCAATTTTCTTAAACAAATTGATATTTTATATATTAGCTTGAATTTGGAAGAGTCCAAAATATGCTTATGAGGCAAAGGGTCAATTTAACCCTAACAGTGTTTGACATATCACACTACGGCTTTTAGAAGTACAATACACCCCCTTCATTTTTGAATACCTCTGGGAACTATTTGGAGATTGAGGCCCTGTTATGAGAATAAAGATTTTTGCCTCCTGATAAGAGATAGCAGCATTGAAGTACCCTAACTTTCTAGAAAATAACAGAATTGACATTTTCATGAACTAACAGATCTTGTGACCATGGAAACCGGAGAATTCCACTTCATATAAACAAGTGACAATAGCCAGAGAAACAATTAAACAGGAGTGTCATTTAATATTCAATTAAAGTATGACCAGAACATATGCATTTCATACCAGGTGCTCCTTGACTAGGTAAAAATAGCTTTAAAACACTTCGTAGATACGTTCTTTGCTAGTTCTTGAAATCAAAATCCCCTGACAAGCGTAATGGCCGAAATTTTTCATACTTTTTTATTTATTCATTTAGTCTCATTCTTTCATCACCCCTTACTACAAAAAATTTCATTTCTTTATTTCCATTGGAGGAAATCGGGACACACCATGCTTATCACAAGACTTTGGTGTGCGGACATGTTTTTTTGTGCTCTCTTGAGAAAATAAGCAAAAAGTGCTATTGATGTTTTTAATTTTGAAATGTTGTATAACAAGTCATGTGTATAGATTTGATGTATTTATTATATTTTTTCAAAGACGATGTTATGTACAAGTCTAAGAAATAAAGTTTCTGTTCTGTTCTGTTCTGTTCTTAAAGCTTTATCAAAAATAGGACAAACTCTCAGGAGTTGAAATGTAAAAGAAATATTGTAAACCAGACAGAAAAAAGTGGTCTTTATAATGGGGTGGTCAAATTGACATATTGACAGGGCCACTAAACATCTTTACTTTTACTGTATACTGTTCAGTGACAATCCAGTAAAAACTTATTTTTTAGTCTTTCGCCAATTTCATCTATCAATTTCCATGTTTACATTGTTTTCTTAGTGCTTTAAGAAATGATTATACTCCATGACCCTCATCACTTACAAATGTTCACCAGACGACATTTTTTCTTTATGCAATTATGATAACAAAAGTGTCTGAGGGCATAAAATCAGACAACGTATATTGCTTGAGCTTCTGACGCAAAAAAAATTTAACAAGTCACAGAAGATCCATAGTGAACTTTCTCAACCCATGAAAAGGACATAAATGTTAACTTTTGTAAATAAATTTTATAGTTTGAAATGCAATTTAATGGCATGGAGTATATTTTAATGGTGTGAAATGTAATTTAATGGCCTGAAATGTTATTCAATGGTGTGAAAAGTAATTTAATGGCCTGAAATGTTATTAATGGTGTGAAATGAAATGTAATGGATATAATGAAATGCAGTTCAATGGCATGATACGTATTTTAATGGCAAGAAATAAATTTGGACGCATAAAATCTAATTTAACAGTATAGAAGTTAATTTAATGGCATGGAATATAATTTAATGGTATGGAATATAATTTAATGGTATGTTAAGAAACTCAAAGTAGGACAGATCCCTAAGTAGAACGAGGTAAACATTTGGAACCTTATATTGACTGTTCTGTGATATAAAATAGTTAACGTGACTATTAAATAGTCAAAACTTCTTAGAACAGGCATTTGATGGAGAATAATCACAAAATTAAAGCATAAATCATTGTGACACATACATCCAAAAGATACGTAAAACACATATTTACATCATAATAAAGAGATACATTACCTAATTATCTACAATTTACGTCAACAAAAAGCAGACGCTCTCATATCATGGGACAAATAAGGGACCAAAACTATCACTACTTTTCTTCGCCAAAGTCATCAACGAATGGATTAGGAAATACTGCAGTACGTCGTAAGATAGCAAAATTTTGTGTTGACGTCAAAAACTCCACTTCCTATAACACAGAATTACTCTAAATTCCTCTGAGACATATATTAGCTATAGACAATACTGTCAATTTATATATTCAAGGTGCATTTCTTCATTTCCAGGGAAATTACCACAGGAAATGATAGTAATTGGTATATGATCCAGTTTTCAGATGGAATTACAATCTTTCGTCTGTCATTATTATTAAATTTTTCGAGTCCACAATGAAACAATATCTCATATCCCAAAAGGGCATTAACTCTTACGATGATCTGAGCAATGTCTGAGAATAAAATCCAGTACTTCATTGTTTTTTCTTAACATTTTCTTCAGCGATTTTTTTCCTTTTTTGTTAGCATCTGGTAAATGGACTCTTCCAAATTGAAATTAAAGACATTTTTTCTCAATTCCGAAGCTAAGAATTCCCAATTTTGGCATCACACCACACATTTTTTCCCAATTAGGTCGGACCCAGACCCTTTCCCAAAATTGCAAAAAAGTACTTTGTAAAGATTGGCTGTGTTTTTGACAAGGTTTAGATTTGAATTTGGTAAAGGTTAGCTCTGTATTTGCTACAAGATGTCTTCATGCTTGTTAAAGGCTAGCTTTATATTGGTACCTCCAGCATTTCATCAAATATGAACAGCAAAAAAACAAAACTGTTTCTTAAACAGACAATCTAAAGGACACTTGAAGGAAGCTGTTTTTGTCAGAGAAGCTGTACAACGGATATTCATCAGACTGGTATTTCTATTACAGACTGTGTCACACTGAATGACCACAGTTTCAGACTGGTTTACAAGTGAAAGAGGCCAGTCAAAAACTGCCACAACAAATAACAGACAGTACTTAATACCAACTGACATCCCAAGTCTGCCTCGACTTGTAAGGATACCTTCTTGGTCATCATTTCTTAAATATAAACCATAGATTTTTGTTGATGTTTTGACTACATGAAAGACAGAAATATATGACAGCTTTTATGAAAACACGGACATTTTGGGAAAAACAGTTCACTTCAATATAGAATAAAAATGAAATGCAGCATTTTTTGGACGAGAAAATCAGAATAAGGGACACCAAAGGACAAAAGCAATATGGTCTTTAAACACTTCTGACCTTTTTCAATATTTTTATATGATCCATTGTATGATTTATTTACAGGAAGCATTTTTGGTATACTTTCCAAACATGTTCTTCGGCATTATGATGCATAATAAGACCAAAAACTGTATTTCATGAAGGTCGTCCATTTTGGTTCATGAAAGACAAGATTTTCAGACTCCTGAAATCTTAAAAAATAATTTTTTAATGGAAGATTACAACATTTAAAATTGATGATAATGAATTAATAACACAGCTATTGTATTAATAGATTATACTTAAAGCCATTCTTAGCATTTTAGCAACGTGGTTCACGCAATATGCAACAGTGCGGTTATCTATTTAATTCAATTTTCAGCGTGCGCAACACAAATTGTTGGCAATAACGAATAGTTTCACATTTAATGAACAAAGTTGGAAACATGACGTAAAATCAATTTCCTCGCTGTGAACCAGACATGCAGACAGTGAACTTCAAATATAGATCCGTTCTTTTAAGAAGAAGCATATCAGCCAATGGAACATCAAAATGAGAGGAAAATGGATTCTATTATGACGGTAATTACAGTCATCGAAATCTTAACATTGTATGATACATATATCATGATATGTCACGCAATTTTAATAATTTGGTTTTTGACTTTTTGAACTGGAATATATTGGTACCATATCTAAAAAAAGAACAGGTATCTAAAAGAAAGGAACAATGTCATTGGCAAAATTGTGACCATCATCCAATCAGAATTCTTCTTCCTTCTTGAATGATCAAAACAAGAGAAACTACGTCATTGGATGAAAAATAACCATCCACCAATCAGATTTATTGCATAAACAAACAAGAAGTTTTATAATGGCTATAAAGTTACATATATTTGATCCCTGATAATTCTCTATATTGATCTTATAGATCAGGTGAGAACGTAATCAAGTCAGCCATGAATAGAAGGGAAATTAAAGAGGTAAAGATGAATTAAAAAATGGCGGAGAATATTAGTTTCCATGCATATACAGAATATATTCAAAAACCAATTACTTGAAGGATTCAAACCTGCATAACCAAGAAATTGGCAAAGATGGCAAAATTGCCCCACCCATAAATTTCAATAGCATTTGGATGAAATGGTCTTGTAAACTGACGACCTTCAGTATGTTGTTCAAAGTCATTTAAAGTAACTAGTATCAATAGCATTTCAATGACATTGTCGAAAGACTGACCAATAATGTTACAAAAATCTCATCGAATGATTGACATATATTAACAGTATTTTAATGGGTTGCTCTTAAAAACAGTAATTTTCAATAGCATATTAATGGCCAAGTCATTTATAAATAGATATTACAATAATCTTTCAATGCCAAATTGTCAAATTAAGATTTTTAAATAGCATTAATTGGCCCGCACTCATTTTTTACCCATTTTTTTCAAAAGTGCATGTACCTTTATGTAACTTGTTTTACAACTCAACACCAACCAACTTGATGTCTTTCAATGGAATGTCGGCTTCAAAATCATTACCATATTTTCAATACAAATTTAATGGACAGACTTAAGATAACAAATAACATTTCAAGGATAATGGAAACTGCAACATCAGCAGTATCGCAAGAGCTTATCCACTCAGAAATAGAAGACTGCTGAAAACTTGAGTGCAGGCTGTCAATTCCATGGAAATAAAGGATCAAAGACAATGAAGAGATATAGCAAGTATGTGAAAAATAATACAAGCAACAGACATGACCAAATCAATAGTTACTGTAGACTGGAACAGCTCTATAATGAACTCTTGTGTCTGTATAAACATATGGACGCATACTGGCAGACATAATTTGTCACACATAGGACTTAATGAAGTTTTGATTAACTCAAGCCTGGAAAGAACAATTACTGAATACTTCAGACTCTGTGGTCATGAGTATTGAAGAGGTACAATGTTCAAATCTCAAAGGCAAGCTAGACCTTTTATGAGAACACGAGGTACAACTCACCCTGAAACAGTTTGTTCTAGATACTTTTAATTTACGTTACAACTCATTTTGAAAATTTCATGAGAGTTTTTGCCCAAGTTGAAAAATATTAGTTTCTGTAGATATTGCCCAGTGACCTATATTTTTCTTCGTCAAATTAGAATGACACAGAGTTATTGCATCGTTTACTGCGAGTCTTTATTAAAATGAATCTTTTTTCTTTAATTTCTGAAAGACAGACTACTCCTAAAGATGTCAATGCAAATTTAAAAGGACAATAACTCAAAGGATTGTCATTGATTTTAAAAAAATGTCACAGTAAATCATTGTCAATCATGGAAACCTGGAAATGTTATGTTTCCAAAATCTGTCTCCCCTATTTAGAGATAATACTTTTGGACATTAGGGGTATAATAACTGCTGAGCATCAAGGTTTTCCTTAAGAAATTAAGTAACTGATTATTTTGCAAAAGCAACAGGTAAATCAGGCGGAAATTGTTCGAATTTTGGCAAAAATTTTAAAAATCTTGAAAAAACAACCGATTCAAACACATTTTTAACCAATGGTTTCAATTGTCAGTCTGTTCTTAATGAAAATGCTGGATCATGCAAAAAATAAAACATGCCAATTATGGTTTTTTAGAAAGGAAATTCAGCAGATGTTTTATCATTTTATGTAAATTAAATAAAAAAATATAGCTTCAGTCTGAAAGTAAAATAGACTAGTTTGGCTAATTGTCCTCAGAATGCTAAATGCACTCAGAAAAATAGTAACAGAAAAACTTTCAGAGGCAGAAATTCGTATCAAACAGATGTCAAAAACCTTTATCCTATTCAAATGACTTGCAAAAATCTTGACAACCCATCATGAATACGATCAGTTTTTACTTTAGGGAGAGGCTTTCAAACAGCATGGGGACCAAACTTTAACACAACAACAGAAAATTCTCTCAATATTGACAAAATGCATTAAAAATGATAACAATGATTATCATTCAATGGCTTGTGATAATAAGGGGTCCATTTCAGTGCATGAATTTAATACCTAATCAGCCCTTTGTACAAAACAGTGAAAACAGGTTTTTTTCTAAGCCGTTATTGAACTGAATGATTTCAATTTTATGAAAGTCCCCAAGCTTGTTTGGAAAGGGGATTCTATTACGCAGTCAGATACATACAAAGAGCTGACATGGTATCAAGTGTGACCCAGGCAATAACTGTTGGGCTCTTTTATGAAAAAGGGGTCAACCGGGGGTACAAATTGTACTCTTAACCGTCATAAGCATACTTTGGACTCATCTAAATTCAAAGCAAATGTACATAACATCAATTTATTTAAGAAATTGGGTTATTTCTCTCTGACAGAGCGGAAAAATTGTGGCAAAAGAAGCCATTACTCAATATAAGCAATGGCTTCTTTGCAACAATGTTTTCAAAAGTCGTCTGCTTCAGATGCAGGGAAATGGGTTGTTATGAGGCAAAGGGTAAATTAACAAAAAAATTGAGAGACTCTTCCTTCATTAAGGAAGAAAAATGGTAAACAGGAAGTAATATGACGCATTATTGCGGTACAGGATTAGAGAAAAACTTAATTTTATAAGAACAGGGGACGACTTGTGGAAATAAAGAATTAAACTAATCATAATCTTGGAACTGGTCCATATAACAACATACCTACACCACATCATGCGGAATTCATGATCGTTTAATTACAAGCGAAATGCATGATAAAAGCACAGATGTAAAAATCAGTAGATATGCTTTAAAAACAAAATATTTTCATTAGATCTACAAAATTTTATATTTCACTGGAAATGAACCAAGATAAATGAGCTTAATAACATAATAACATATACATGTATCTAGTTTCCATGCTCAACGGAACTAAAAACTTGAATTTTGAGGCACAATATCGAGTGAAAGTAATTATGACATCCCACTTAAGAAAATGTAATAATTACGGGGTCCCATCTATTTTCAGGAAACCTCCGGTATTTTTTATGAACACTTGTGAACAAAATCATGTCAAGATTTAAAGAAGAAACTGCCCACTAAGATGAACAACAACAAAACTACCATTTTTCTTCAAACTATAAGCTAGACTGCAACATACATGACTTCTTCACAGATATTTAATACAATTTTGGATATTTTTAGCATTTAAGGAATACTCTATCGGACACATATTACCTAAAGATGAACCGAACAAGTCCCAAACATCCAAAGGGCATGATAAGGAACAGATACAATTAAAGCTGAATTAGATTACACCTTTAGTACCATATAAGGACATAAGAAGGCTGTCTAAAATAACAGTCATCGCTCGAATTTCTCCTTCCTTGTAACTCAACAGGGGATATACCAGTGTAAACATTAGAGATGTACACACAGAGAAAACTCACATGGAATAAAGAGAATATCGAGGCAATTCCAGAATCAATATTAGTTTTTTGCGATAAGTTCTACATTTGCCAAAGTTCCGAATCAATACGGAGCTGGAAAATGGTCTGTACGTCTTTTTCAGTATTTTCGGTGTACAGAGAAAACAGAAATAGAATGGTGAAATTTCTAAATTTGAGACAAATAAATACAAATGAATTCAACAGAAAAATTTTTTCCCGCCAAAAGGAGAATTTCTTTAAATGAATGGTTTCAGCACCAGGAACGATGCCATACTCTGTTAATCCCAGGAATTGATCAAAATTGCTGCGTCCCGACCAGAATTCACTGATGTCAAATGTGCACCATCTTTAATAATGTTGCAAATTAATCATAATTATTTGCGAGAATTCCTAGGAAGTAATTTTCCCATTCCTTTTAAGGCAGTCATAAAACTGTAATTTGCAGAAAGACAATACATTAAAATCTAGGAAACAAAAACATGGAGACAAACATGAATAATGTCCCAAAGAGTGACACAGTATGTTCTTAACCCTTTGCCTCATAAGCATATTTTGGACTCTTCCAAATTCAAAGCTAATATACAAGACAACAGTTTATTTAAGAAAATTGGGTTATTTCTCTCTGTGTTCTCAATTTTTAAAAACATTGTGGCAAAAGAAGCCATTACTAATTACAAGCAAAGGCTTCTTTTGCCACAATGTTTTTAAAAATTGCTGCTTCAGATGTGGCAGAAAATGCGGTACTATGAGGCAAAGGAATGAAGTCAAGAAAAGGTTATCCAGGCAGTTTTGAAACCAAGGCCGCAACCGTGGTCCAGTGATTGGTGCATTGGATTTATAACCTGGTGATCTGGGTTCAAATCCCAGTCACGGCAGGTCATATTCTTCTATGAAAATTTGGCAAAAATGTTGATTTTCCCCCATATGTAGAGGTTGCCAGCTGCTTGTGGAAGGGTGAGTTAGTACTAGTTAGTATACAGTGCAAAAACTGGTTACATGAACCTGCTGCTGTATAACTGAAAAAATGTTGAAAAATGACGTTAAAACCCAGTAAAAAAAGTTTTGAAACCATGACCTTCCTTAAATACAGTAGCTAACACTCAAAATTCGTACAGACCAGAAAAAAGTTGTTGTTTTACCAGTTACTCAACCAACCCTATATTTAGGTGCTGACCCCAAAAGTTTCTAACAGCAAAATACTAAGTACCACACTTACTAGGCCAGGCAAAATACTACGATACTCTAGTGAGGGGACTGACTTCTGACAGTCTTTCATGTAGTCTAGAAAAAAAAAACACCACAATGAACAAAGACAATGCAATATATCAATCCACAGAGAGGTTGGACGAATCCAGAGAGAACTAAACTCTTCAAGAAATAACGTACCACAACAAGTTATGCATATTTTCTTGAACTCGAAACTAAACGTAATTATCTGATAGCATCATTCAGCCTACATATACAAGATCAGCGAATGCCGAACCAAGATAAAGTAATAAAACAATGCCTCATTGTTATTAGAACATCAACAACGCTGAACCATACAATACAACTAGGGGAAACACACAAGTTGATGCCAAATTTCATTTCTAAAATAAATGATTGACAGGAAACAGAGACATATTCCGATCAAATGGGGTGAAAAATATGCCAGTTTTTGAAACTGTAAATAAACATCTGGTCTAACCCCACAGCGGCCGTTGACCGAGTTCTATCTTAAAACACAAGATAATTTCCCAATCAAGCTAAATGTTTTCAGGTCATGCAAAATTTTTGCACCATTTTGTAAAAATCCTCTACATGGAAAAGTATAGAATAATTCCATTTTTGTATTTGATGTGTTCTCAATGCGAGGCAAAAGACAAGACAAAACAAAATCAAGGAATGATACATAAAACATGATGGAATATTTTCATGTAATGGCTACCAGTCTGCATCTTAAGCCAATAGCCGTACATCCCAGACAAATATAGATTGCTTCAAACATATACACAAGAATTGTTATTTTTTCACATTAGGTGTATTGAGAAATAATTGATAAATACAACTTTGGACAGCAGCTTTGAAACACTTAATATCCATGCAGACATCAAAATAATAGACTAAGACGTAAGATAAAGACCAATACATGTATAACTATCATGTCTATAACTGCATGGAAATGCAGTACTAGAATTGTCTAAAACCATTAGCTCAACTCTGATAATGTGCATGCAATGTATGAGAAATCACTTGTTGGTAACATTACAATGATACAGGAACCAGACAGAGAGAAATCAATGCTTAGTTTTTATTACCAACAGTATTGTTTCTATACGGAGCTGAAGCAGTAAAAACAATCATGTCTGCGACTTGAATAACTTATTTCAGACTGTCTGTGTGAGTTCGTTCAGAGATAGGTCCACTCTATGTTTCACTCTAAGTTTGCACTATGTTTCACACATCTCAATGTTTGCCCTATGTTTCATTCATCTCAATATTTGCTCTATGTTTCATTCATCTCAATATTCACTCTATATTTTACTCATCTCAATATTTGCACTATGTTTCATTCATCTCAATATTTGCTCTATGTTTCATTCACCTCAATATTCACTCTATATTTTACTCTTCTTAATGTTTGCTCTATGTTTCATTCATCTCAATATTTGCTCTATGTTTCATTCATCTCATTTGCTCTATGTTTTACTCTATGATTGCTCTATGTTTTACTGATCTAAATATTCTCTTTGTTATTCAATGGTAAATTCTTCCACTTACTCAACTACAGTTTTTTTTCCAATCTGGAGGAAACATTTTTTCACTCAACTACAAGTTCTTCAAGAATTCATCTTACAGGTCATTACTTTTTACAAAACTTGTTTTGTCAATACATTCAAACATTGAACACTTCACACTTGGTGGCAGAATTAGCTATTCTATCTTTTTGCTCGTTTTCATTGAAAAATCAATGCAATTCTTGCTTTGGCTTTTGAAGGCAGTTTCAGTCAGTGCATTAGAACAAAAAAAATACACCAGTATGTAGCAATATTGAAGCTAAATTTGTCCATCCAAATGAACAGATAAAATATACTGCAAAAATGTCACTCAGCAACCAAATTCAATATTGAGACTACAATTTTAAAACAAACCACTTATTCATAGACCAATTTCACTCATTTGTAGACCAGTTTTCTGCATTTCAATTTGATAAGGCCAAAAAAAGGTTTATTTCTGGTTACCTTACCGACCCAATCTTTTACCTGCCTACTCATAAATTTTTACAGCCTCCAAATCTTATTGCTATATTGTAATTTTCAAAACAGTGTGCCGATATATGTAAAAAAAACATCAACCAAAAAATCCCTACCAACCAACCCTTATTTTTTGGGCATGTAATGGGAAACAAACCTTTTTTATTTAGGCCTAATGAGACCAATTCAATAAAAGTGGTTTCAGCATCGAAGTTTTACTGTATTTAAACTGAAAGAAACTGCAAATGGCAGAAACCAACACAGAAAAGTACAGAAAAAGACAAATATGCTACATTAACCAAGGTGAGAAAAACAGTAAACAACTCCTACACATATTAAACTGCAAATGGAACTCCTTCTTTTCTACAGTCTGGGTGTCCATGTACTCTTATTTTCCAAACATTTACCAGACACCTGAGCTTAAACAAAATGAAAAATTTCAAAAAATTTCAGGAGAGATTCAGTCACTTATAAGTTACATCCTTTGACAAATGTATAAAAGAAACATGGATTATCATCTGTACTGATTGCATAATTCAATTTAAGATCAAAAACTACTTGACACGCCCATGCATACGGAGGACCTGCTTAAGTTCAGATAAAAACAAGCAAACGTGTTTTGGTTACACATAATTCACATTAAAAAAGTGAGGAAGCAGGCGGTTATGTGTGACCAACCCCCCAAAAAAAATAAATTCGTCAGTGGCGGGGCAGGTGAATGTTTTTTGTTCTCTCCATCCCATGAAAATTTTAACACATAATAAGGACCAAGTATTAGATATCCGAATGAGGGTATGTGTAAATAAATTTGGTACTGAAAACCACGTATTCCAAAATAAATTCCTCTTTGCTAATTAACACCCATTCTATCCTTTTCTGCTGAAAACAAAACATTCAGATTCACAACCTATTTGAATAATCCATCAAATTTTATACAAAGCATTAAAAAATCATTCAAACAATGATTTGCAGTATTGAGAAAAAATTGTGAAAATCGGCAAAATGTGAAATCCTGGGGCTGTAATATGGAAATGTTCAGAATTGTATTCTTCACCATCATACAGATCACGACATTTCCACTTCTCTGAACTATCTCTCTCATTAACAACAGCACTGAAAGGAAGCTATGATACAATAATGGCCCCTCTATGTGAGAGGGAGATGTACAGTTAGATGACCCCTCCATGTGAGAGGATCCTTGTATCAGAATGTAGTGGTGGCCCCTCTATATGACAGGGAGATTTATAGTGTGATGACTCCTCTAAGTGACAGGATGGGGGTATCAAAATATGGTATAGTGTGATCGCCCCTCTTTATAAGAGGGTAGGGTATCAGAGCGTGGTGGCCTCTCTGTGACAGGGAGATGTAGTGTGATGACCCCTCCATGTGAGAGGATCCTTGTATCAGAATGTAGTGGTGGCCTCTCTGTGACAGGGAGATGTATAGTGTGATGGTCCCCTCTACGGGAGGGGTGAGGATATCAGAGTGTTGGCCCCTCTATGGGCGGGGTTATAATACACAAATAAATAAAGCTTACCTGTCTTGAGGGTGATATAACACCGTCTGGTTCTTGTCCATATCGATCACACATCTTGTCCCCAATTCAACCTCTGCAATAATACGTACATGTAACAAGATATAATACAAATTTCAATATTTACATCATTTCTGTATCAGTAAACATCAAGTAATAAAATTCTTACAGTGACCAAAATACAGGTAAATTAGACAGGTCAAAGACATTCCTACCATGGTAAAAAAAAAACAAGCTTAAAATATTATTAGTTTGCAACTCTGATTAAGACAGCCTATTTTGAGGTGGGTGGGGTTGGTTTTTAGGAAAATTCTGTGGCTTTATATTGTAGAAAACATACAAATGCATTCATAAAATTCATAATATCATGAGAGTTAAATCGTACAGTGGGAAAAAAATCATACTGTTGTTGAAGGGAGGTTGTTGCTCAAGAGAGGGCTACTCTGGATAGGTTGCACTGTATATTTTTTTTTGCGGGGGGTGGCTCATGAACCAAACAGATAACTTCCTATTGCCCATGATATTTATTAGATCAGTTACTTTCAGCACATCAACACATAAACCAGGAACTTAATAACTAATATGATATACCATAAGTGCTTTTTCTCATTATTAATACAATATATAGGCATATATGTGCGTGGCTGTGTATTGCAGGGTTAAAATTAAGTATGTGAGAGATGGGTTTTATATGGGACTTTACATGTAAGGTAAAATCCCTGGTTTTATCCACAGGCAGTGTTTTTATCACATCACTTCGTGGTATACACTGATACATCAGTCATTGTTGCAATATTGATGTAACTATGTTAGAAAATGTTCCTGGTTTCTGATCCAATTTCTTTCTGCCAACCCTGGAGTTTTTTAAAGTCAAACTTTCGAGCCAATATTTTCATTTTTATCACAACAGTTCAACCATATCTCCTAATTAAAAGCATATTTGAAAAAAAATCCAGTAACCTCCTGACCTGACTATTTTTGGGGATTCGAACTCAAAACGATCAGGGACTAGTAATTGCTAGTCAGAGACCATAGCAAAGAACCACTTCACCATGGAGGCCCTCTTTTTTGGAAATTGTTTGCGTAAAAGAGTAATTTTTATCTTTTTGGTCTTAGGCAGATCTTGAGGGTAACAATTAATTAAATATTAAAGCTTATCTTTGTCAAATATTTCAGCATAAATCTATTTACTTCAAACCAGCTCATTATCAATACAGCACAAGAGTTATCTCTGTCAGTCAGCATTGACCTTGAGCTTAAATCCCAATAAAAAAATCATTGTTTCCTGTGCAAAATTGTTATATCAGTTAACATCAGACTGAATCAATTCAGTGTGTTTCAGAAGAATATATATATATGTGTGTGGGAGTATTATAACTTAGAATGAAAATAATATCGGCTATGAAGAAGAATCTTTGACATTGGTCTATCCATAATTTAAGATACAAAGTGTCTAATCAATGGCAGCACTGTCCATGTGTAGAAGATGTATGGTATTACCACACAGCGTAGTTCAGCAAAAGACAAAGATTCAATGAACTGTATTGCTAGACCAAAAGACAGACAAACTTTAAAACATTACTGGATAGGATAATATATTACTGTCCCCTAAATAAATTAACATAATACTCTACTAAACAAGCAAAAGAATTCGTAAGACATGATGGCCAGTATTTCCCACAACTTTATTACATCAAAATTTAGATGGAGGACTGAGATCTGAGAATCTTTTGTGTTGACTGACCAAGATACCCCATCTTAGACATAGAATAACATTATTTTAAGTTTGACAGACTGCAAAGATAAGTCTGATAAAATGCTCAGTAATAATGTAATATTAACACCCCAAAGTTCAAAGCTAGAACATTTCATACAGCAGGCAACTAAATGCTTCACTTAGGCCTAAAAAAGTTTCGTTTAAAGTTACCCGATCGACCCAATCTTTTACCTGCTGACTCAAAAGTTTTTACGGCATCCAAATCTTAATGCTATATTGTAATTTTCATAACAGTATAGCCGATATAAGTAAAAAAAAAAACATAAAAGAAAAAACATCCCTACCTACCGACCCATATTTTTGGGGGCATGTAACCAGAAACAAACCTTTTTTTTGTTCAGGCCATATGAGCCATCAGGCAGCATCAGGACACATTTTAAGCTAAATATTGTATATTAACAACAATGGCATATTCAACTTTATCAAAATATGGCCAAAAATATCTGTTAAACAAATCAGTGTTTCACTTTCACTTTCCTAACATTTTGTCCACAACAAAAATTAAACAGGTAAACACCTGTATAAATATTTATATTCATAAAAAATATCAGGTGAATAATTTATAATAAAATTAAAAGCTAGTCACATTAGACCAAAGACCATCTTATCTGAAGATTGTGCGTTTATAACTAACTTGACAAGTTTTCATCACCCCCACCCACCAGCTGACATTCAATTTATTCAACAATATGAAATAAAAAATAGCGATTAATTATGACATTTTGAATGGGCTTATTCATTGTATGAGAAATGTCATTTAACCGAGTTTAATCTTGATAATATTATGGTATTTAAGAACCCATCTAATAACCTTGACAATGTTTATTCGTAAGAAAAAAATAGCATTTTATTTATTTGTGTATTACGTACCACGACGGTTGACAGGCCGTACTCGGACAGCGACCTGAACTTTATCCGTTGTCATTTTTACGGCTTAGCATCCAAATTCCGCACCAGCCTGAACTAATGCACGATTTTTAGCACAGTTAAAGTCCAAATATTTCACAAAAATTCAATGGAAGACAAAATAGCAAAAATATTTCACAGAATTCCTCTAAACACACTAGTGTGTCGCCATTTTGCATTTATTTTGCCTACGCATGAGAACGGGGCACCAGCCGTTTGTGAGTCATATAGCGACTTCCGGTGAATATGGAGCGCCGTTGGGGCTTAATAGTCTATTAGTCTGTGTCTGGCGGAATATTCGTTTTATAACGACTCGAATGGATAAATAAATATATATAACTGTAGGAAGACGTCTATTCTCTAAATCTGGTCAATAATTGACAAATGTCTGGTTTAAAATTGCTTTTAAATACTTATGGTGCCAGACCTTTCATCAGAGAACGGTCCGGAGACGTCTTTATGTCGAGAGCTCTAACTATGTCTCTTACACAGCTAGATTTATGATACAGTCTTGGTAGAATAATGACCATTAAAGTTTTACGTAAAGCCTAATTGTTGTAAGCAAAGGATATTTCACTACCCGTCGTTATAGCTGGGACCATTATACAATATGTGTATATTGGTCCCAGGTTATAGAAATCAAATCTTAATAAGTGATAGGCAAAAAAAACAAAAACGAATGCCTGTTTTATTCTCTTTTTAATATTGCTTACACATGTATGTAAAACGAGAACTTTAACACAATACATGTAATGCTTATATGAATTATTCTCAAACCACTTCAAAGAATCCAAATCAAAAGATCTTTATCCTATTTGATTAGCGACGGTATCCCTAAAACACCGGGACCTCCGTCAACGTTAGATTCATCGTGAGGCTTGCGATCCCGTTTACATTTACATCGACGTTTCCATAAAATATTTACAATTGTAAAACAAATGTGTATTATGATTAGCGATTTAATAATATGTGTCAACAGTTGATATTCTGACTTATGACAGCAAAATTCTATCTAATTAGAGGAAAAATTAACACGAATAGTTTCAAGCAAAAACGTACTAAATTAATGGTTTTGCAGTTATATAAGTGCATGAATCAAGCAACGAAACACGATCTTATGAACGCACAATAAATACATAAATACTTAGAATGAGATATAAGGTACCATAGGAGTTTCTTGGTTGATCCTGGAGATACGTCTGGGGACAAAGATGTTGATTCCATGACCTTAAATTTATTGACAAAGTCGTGACGAGAGGTATTCCCAAAGTATTGAACAAATACATTCGCCAAAAAAAATACATATGTTGGGTAGAAATTGGTCAGAGAAGGGAGGCCAAGATGTATGCACAATGCTTTACAAAAAGACGTTTTAACCTTTCCAAAATGACAATATTCATGCTCGAGACAGGTCGACAGTAAAAGTTATTACAGTTTCCCGGACAGTATTTCGATAACCATTTGGAAGTTGTCAACTGCTGACACACAAACTATTATATGTAAACAACAGCAATAAAATTGTCACACCTGCTTGTCAAGTATGCACCTTTAATAATGTTTAGCTCGTCTAATTGGCGAAAGCAAAGCACTAAATCTTGACCGTTTCTTCATTTTTTTAAAAATTGTTTTAGCCTTTCTAAAATATTTTCCAGTTTAGAATCCGAATTAAGATCTCATTAGAAGTTTTTTATCTCTTCGTTGATGCATGAATTTGTGTCAGTATTGTTGCACAGTATCAGATAGATAAAAATCGAATCAGCATATATAATCTTGGAAGTTGATACCAAAGGTTACAGTTGAATTTATTTTCTTATCGTTAAAAAGAGTTTTCCTTGGTAAAAACCGGTTAAAAATCGGAAAAAGGAGAAAACAAGGACGATAACTTCGTCGCTCGATATTGGCAATTTGTGTACTAGTTACTTCCCTTGGATCATGGAACTTGGTCTTTTAATGGAACAGCGTAAATATTTTCATTATTCAAGACGTGTTTGCACTTGGATAGAAGGACGATTTGCTTTTAAATTTACAAACACATCTGAGCGGGCGTGGCGTTAACATCAACATACATTCTAGACCGTGCATGCTTTTCATACACAAATGAATTAAATAAAGTTGCACAATAATGTATATATGCACTAAAATGCATCATTTTCTGAACGAATATTTATTTATTGATTTATTGGTATTTATGTACTATATTGGTGCACAAGGATGAAAGTTCCTTTTTCACTTGGGTTTAACGTTGCACTAACAGCCAGGGTTATTTGGTGAATTTTCCAGCCCAGGAACCTGGGTAGAACCTACCCACCTCCCTTAAGCTAGATAGACAGCTTCCTCACATGTGAAATTGTCTGATCCCAAGTGGGATTCAAACCCCCAGCATACTTGTTCAGTTCCCCCCCCCAAGCTAGAAATCTTGGATCCGCCTATGAACACCATAATTATTATGTCATACGTTTCATTGACCGCTATAGCAGATGATTGTTAGCGCATCATCGAGACAGTGACACGGAATAAAAACAGCATTTATACAAGTAACGCCATATTGTTGCTGTTTATGTTGCTTTTTCGTGTTGTTCCTGGTATTGTTGTCATTATTGTGATTATTATCACGAATTAATGCTGTGATAAATATAATGAAGTAATCGCGTGTATGCATCCACGTGAACAAACTCAAGCCTTAATTCCAGCATAATTTGATACTAATTTAAAAAACTCGATTAAAAATATCAAATCAGTTGACAAACATATTTTTACGATTTAGAATGTATCTAATTTATCATGCAGGCGGAATGGTGACTCAAGCATTCTCGTATCTGACGCATGTTATGGCAAAAGCTCAGTACATTCTGTATCCAATGATAGTTTTCTCGACTGAATCACTGAAATAATGTAAATAAACAACCTTAGGTCGTCCTTATAAATGTTGGTTTGCAGTTACGAGACCGATTCATTAAAAATCCCCCACCCACTTTTTTAGCGATTTCAACAATAATTTGTTTTTGTTTCTTTATTCCAGCTTTTCGTTTTTCAAAACAAACATATAATGTTGACAAAAATGTCTACCTACCTATTATTAAAAGTTTGAAAACCAACCTATTCTATTGATGGTTCTATTTAGCGTTTATTTTTGTAATTGCTTTCCTAGCCAAGCGTACAAGCATATTTGTGATAGCTCCAAAACATGCTAAACCATCCAAATAGGCCTGTTCACAACATATTTAGGGTCTCGCGCCCATTTTTTTCAAGCTGGAAAGCATAAAACATTTTTTTTCAACTTAAAGATCAAGATAAGTTGTACAGAAAAATATGTTACACGCCATCGTTTTTTTTTGCCAAGGTTTTGAGCCAATTTTCTGAACTATATACAAAATTATATAAGCAAAATGTTCAAGTTTAAAAGCTGCCATCTAAACTAAGATATGTCTATTAAACAAAGCCCTAAATGTAACATATTTATTCACCTACATTGTCTGCTCGATGACTTGATATAAAAATTCCTAGCAAAATAAAGCAATAATCAGACTCCATAATTGCATCGTTTCTTGTAAAACTTACACCAGCCAACTCAATTACATTTCCTTATTTCTCTCCCAATCAACACAATCGTCCGATCAACTTTTTTGTCTTTATAGTGGTCGTGATCTTTTTGTTCAAATCTATTTCATACAATATACAAATCCACATCTTGCACGTTTTCTCCGTGCGCTCGGAGCACGTTCTGCTGAAAATAGATAACTTGACTATTTACGATATTATTTTTCTTTAAACATCTGTCACCTGGCACACACAAGCTAGATCAACAGCTACATTGTTTCCTAGAAAATTGCCAAGTTCGCAGTGATTTTGAATAAACAAAAACAATTAAAATATATCCCAGAACTGTATTTATAGCAAGCATTCAGAACAATTTACCTTCAAATCTTTCATGATTATTTTGATATAATTAATCTCTGAGCAATAAAATATTCAATACGTTTTTAAATAATTTGAATATATTGCAATGATTACTATAGAGCAATAATCGTTTTTAATGCCATGAGATACGGCAGTCTTGTAAATAAAAAGAAATGAAATTTGCCTTCCACGTGACTGTATTTTTACACGGTCTGTATTTTCGATCGTTATATAATGTAATTCATAATGGTAGCATCTCGGAGAATGCAATTTACCCCTGAGCTAGTCTATAACAGACTCGGGTATATACGTAAATATTAGTTACATGCTATTACAGGTTGTATTTTTGAATGACAGATTAACAAAGTGAATGTTCACGTAGATTCTAGAATCTTGTAGTACTGCCAATCCTGCGAGGTATCAAAGGACTGACTATAGTACATTAATGGTTTCTTAGTTATACGACTTTACCTTATGGGGCCAAATCAATGTCAGGTAAAGTCTCGATGTAAATGCAACATTTGGGACAAAAAAAAACATCTTAATCCTATTTTTATCTATACATATATTAATATTAAGGTTGTCTCATTGTCATGTTGAAATATGGAGGAATTGCTACATACTGGCGCGAAAATAAGTAGTCTGGATGATGAAGTGTCTAAAAAATTCTTTTGTTCCTCTTAAATGGGGTTTAACTGTATAAGATAGACCGATTTGTGAACATACGGTCACACTGTAGCTTTAAATTGTAAACACCCGGACTTATACGAACGAGTATCTGTTCCGTGGGCATCACAGAGTGAGTTTTTACGGCTTCTTTCTTAGACTGACATGTCTTAGCAATGGCAGCACTTTTTAAATTCGAAAAAGTTGATACCTTTGTTTGTAAATAAGAAGTGTTTTATCTCAGTAATAGTTTCGTGGATCGTTTATCAACTGTTTAGCGTAAATGTCTAAATGTATACAATTAGCAAGACTTTTTATTTTAAAAACTGTTATCTAAGCTAAGACATGCCAATTAAACCATAAACCGAACAGGAAACTAATGGTTCGAATCGTGTTGGGCGAATTTCCGCAAGGTCTAAGTTCTATAGATAGCAAAATACAGCTCATTCTCATTATGTCCAGCACGCTTATATCATAATTTCGGTTATGTCAAACTGTTTCTTGAGGTCCCATTTTTTTAAATTTCTATTCTCTATATGATATTACTACGCTTAACTCCAATTAATCTATCTTCAAATTTCGTTTATTTCGAACTATAAGTTTGTCCTGGAAAACGGTCCTCGACGTGAATATAAGTTTTAAGAATTTGTACTACGCTGGATGTTTGATGAATAAATTCAAGTTAAAATGAAATACTGAATTACTAGATCATAGAGTGTCTAGTTGGAATCATGTTTTCATAAATTCCAATAAGCTGAAAACAAAGTTCAAATCAAAGTCGACACTGTAATACCAAGACGTCTACAAAACGTCTAATATTCGTCCTGTACAAGAAAATCTTTTGTCCTCGACTTACCATTAATAATCTGATACAACTGTCTAAATATTACTCCCTGGATTTATAAACAAATATTTGACTTACCAAATTACATTTCGTGATACTTGTATGGTATATGCAGTATTCATTCCATCAGCATTACTAAATGCCATCCGCGAGGCAATGGTCGCTAACAACCAATTAGGCATAAATTGGACAGAATTAGTAACAATTATCTCGCTGTATGAATAATTTGTTATTGTAATATTGTTGTTAGTGTCTGGTCTGCGTTGGTGTTGACAAAACGGTTTTCCACGCTTAGCGCAGCATGAGGTAACACCGGAGGCGTTTCTTCGTAATCACCGAGCAGACGATATCAGTCGAATGTGATAATTTGTTCCAGGTCAAGGTGGCCTGGCGACTTTATTGCAGGAATTCTTGGCGGTGAGCTTCACTTGCACTTTTACATCTTGGACTGCTCCGCACATGGGTAAATTTCAGACAGATAATATACCACAAATAAATGAAAATAAAAATGTTTGATATTCTAAACAGTATTGATCGTCAGCAAGGCCGTAGCAGGATGATGACCAAGTCACACTCTTGCATAGTGTGCCAGATAGAATAGTCTAAAACTTTCTAAATAAATACAGACTACACGTTGTGAATTCGGACAGTGTAAAGAATTAGATACAGGGAAGCATTCATTTTTGCCCGAACACGCTGGGTAGCCGGGAATTCACTATATTCCTGTTCTACAATATAGTCCACTCCACAACATTCTCCCAACTCAAAAGGTATACGTATAAAACAAGAAATCCTTTATTTAGGTGAATAGAGTTCAAAGCAATTACAAGCTATATACAAAATCAAGTTCACACCGGCTCACTTGACCTTTAAGGTCTCAGATATATGTTAAAGAAGCACACAAAGGACACAATCCTAAAATAGATTATAATAAAATTAAATATCGATAATGTGTTCAAAATCTGGCACCATGTCTATAAGTGGCTTCATTTTCAAATTTGTATATTGAGGAAATATTGAATACTAATAAAAACTTAGAGGCCGTGATAATAAGGTGGTCGTAATACTTTTTTTACATTGTATTAAAGTCTTAACTGGATGAGGTTCACTGTTCTGAACGTGGCCCGAAATCTTGGCATTTCTGATCAATTGGCCCCACGTACTCACATTACGGAGTAATTACTAAAATTTATCAAGTATTTTCCATCTTAAAATCATTCAAATTTAATTAAATTGTATAGAAAACTATCATAAATACATCGCCTTTGGTTACAGCATTCCGTTCGCAAATGTTAACTGTCTTATAAACACGTGTGAATCATGAGCCGGAATCAAATCACATTGTCTTATTGGAATATGTATCTCAACTGATTTCGAACACGCGATCTTTGGGTCAATAGGTTCTCACTATACCAGGCAAGCCAATCGAGCTGTGCTATTCGATTAATAGATACAATGTTCGGAAGAATCTCTGAGCATAGTGATAAAAAACATTTTTGATGCAAACTTACACAGATTTGTCTTTGGGCGAAAATAACCACGCAATGAAGGATTTTGTTCTCTCAGCAATCGTGAATTCCAATATGCAAATTTACAGACACACAAATGAATAGTTTCGAGTCTTTTTCGTCTCGGTGTAAGACCAGTGTAAGTATCGGCCTACTTCATGAATATTTATCTCTGTATTGCGACAAAAAGTTGTTTTATAAAGCGCTGATTGTGACACTAAACACTTTCAAGCATAAAAAAGACTGCAGTGTTCTGCAATTGCTTTAAAATGCTTCGGCAATTTGTTGTATAACCACATCCTATAAATTGTAGATTTCAAAATGTCAGAACAATAAAACTAGATATAATGAGACGAACTTCAATATTACTGGTACATTCTTTTTGCATTCACTGAAGTAAAGTGAAAACTGAGTTAACGGGCACCTGTTAATAGAGGCCACCATACGAACGACGGCCAGTCTTCTTCATATAATTATTTCTATGAAAGGTCAATAAAACCTCTGAATAAAGTCCATCTGTGCTTACAGACCAGGTTTCTTCTCTTCTTCTTGTAGTGACCTTTGTTTACAGTCTTGCCTGTAGCAAAGTTTGTAAGTTGATTGCCATGATAAGCGTAGGAGCGATTTTAAATTTTAAGAGAGACGTTCACGGGGATATGTAAATTAGCATTACGTAATCTTAACAGGCGGATTTTATGTTATACTGGTACATGTAATTGTGACAAAAAAGTGATTAACCTTAGAGAAATTGAATTTACACTGAGCGACATCTTCAATATTAACATTAATTATGCTCTGTTCGGTCTTCAACAGTTCTACTTTACTTCAACTTTATAATGAGACAATATACATGTATAAGTAACTATGCATTGTACTATGTTAAGATAATTTTCCTAATGTACAAAAAGTGTTCACAATATTCATATGTGGGTATGTGTATTTTGCCTGAAATTAACATTTAATCTTATCATTCAAATTATTTTCAGAAATAACAAGATCAGTAATTAGAATAAAGAAATCATGAATCAAGCATTTTTAGCCTCAAAGGTATTGTATTAAGGGAGAAAACAAGTGTTGTCCCTAAATTCAGGCAACAGGGATCAACCCCAATGGGCCCACTTCTCCAATTTCATGGTAGTGTATTCTCAACAACACAAAATCGTATATAAATTTGGCCATTCATTTTGTTATCAAAACACCTCTACCACAGATCGCGAAAACATGTGATACATCAAGCACCGAAACCCAATATTACGCGGTGCGGCCTACAACAGTATATTCTGATCACGTGTCAGCATTCGCGGTAAATATCTCCGTCAGTGTACTCAGAAGAAAATAACGTTAATTGTTCGAGAGCCTGTGTGATTAATACATAATCCTACGGTAAAAATATGCATTTGTGATTATTAGTGGTAGTGTCTGGAGTTTGATTCGGAATATTACAGGAATAAAATTAAAAAAAAATTGAGGATTTATTTCAGTTATAAGGGAAAATTGAAAGGTACGTATTTGTTTCAGTATCACAGGTATTATTACCCCTATCAGCTGACTTTTACTTCCACTCTCTTACTTACAATAAATGTGTGAAGTTCATACTGCAGCTTATAAGCCAGCCTGGCTTCACCTATTACGGCTCATCTAATGTTCGGAAATCTGTTTCTAACTGAACAAGAATTACCTGTATGATAGAAAAAGACGCTCGGTGGTACATTTTATTTGTCTGGCTATTTTCGAGACAACCCTCCTATATTTCAGAGACAATCCTCGTATATTAATATATTACCTAAGTGCCACAAAAATGTCAGGATATGAACATACTGGGACCATACGTATTGTTTCATGTCTAACAAGGTCACTTCTCTTAGAAATACCAGGTGACGAATTAAATAACTGTAAAGGGACGATATCCCAAGGAAAGGCACTTCTTTTATTTGGCAGTAATTATTACGAAAGATAAAATTGATAGTTTCATTTATATCAATTCTGTGTTTGCTCTGTTTCGGAACAAATTCACTAACTCAATTCATTAAGCAGGGCTTCATTTAACTCTTAAACAGCATTTTGACCCTTGAAATCAGCAAAAAATAAAGCTTTTGACTCTTGAGAGTTTGTACCAAAGGGTCAAATTTACAATAAAATTGAAGGAAATTTTGTTGACACTTCAAATTATAATCAACCAAGGGTCATTTTTGACGTCTGATGAAAACCCTGAATAAGTGTAGAAAAATCACAAACGTTATTAACTCAGTAGAAATACACAATATATGTAAATTGTAATTAAAATTTAATGTTTTTATATCCATAACATAATTATGAACTGAACAAAGTTTACAGTTACTATGAACTGATTATTCATCAGATATGTTATGTTTTTTTCTGTTGTCAATCTGAAATTGAATCCAGAAATAATAAATAGATTAGAATTGCACGACCTTTTTTACAGCTTAGACACTATTTAAGCTTAAATATAAGCAGGCTGTTATGACATTTTTAACGAGTCTTTCAAGATTTAGAACGTAAATGATGATGATAAGGCTCTTAACAAGCACTTGGATAATTGTCCTGACATGTTTGATATACATTAGAATGGGTGTGTTTCTATAATAAGTGGTATTTTTTGTTCGTATTTTTTCCTGATTGATCAGTTGTTACTCTCCCTTCTAACGATAAGTCGAACATTCCTACGTACAACATGTGTGAATCCACTGCGAAATGTAAGGCGAAAAATGCTTAACAGTTAAACCATACATTGTCTTGCATTGCGTTTTCTTGTTTTGTTTTTATGAGACATATTGCCACTGGGGTTTCAACGACGATTTTTCAACAATTTTTCAAGTTATTTACAATGTATGGCGACCGGTTCACCTTACCAGTTTTCCTAGACTGTGTAACCTGCACTAACGTCTTGGATTATGACGTCTGCGAAATTTAATCTATGATTTAATTTTTAAATCGGCTCTCAGCAGTATTACGCATAATATTTTAGTATTTATATCAGAACCCATCATCAACTATGGAAAACACGTCAGTTACATGCTTCAAGGTCAAGGTCCTTGTAAGACGATTAAACGAGTTAATCTGACGACAAAGTTATGGTTTTAAACAGTCGTTGCATGTGCATTGCGATATCCGAATGATTCTTTATTTCTTTTGTAAATCAAATGTGTGCATTACGATATCCGAAAAGTTCTTTTTCTCTATAATATCAATGTGTGCATTGCGATATCCTTTTTCATCAAATGCATTATTTAAATTGTCTCCCTTTAGGACTCTTTCAGTAAGAGTTAGCTAATCTAATTTGCTAATTTGATTGCTTATACAATCATCTTCTTACATTAAAACAGTGGTAGTTATATTAACACAGATTTACACAAGGTGATATCTAAGGATTTTACTCACACTTTAATTTATCATGTTTACCTTATGTCCTATCGGTATTTCTTATGTCGGACTCCTCGCAGTGCATCCCTTCCTATGTGGTTTAATAATACAATGTATATCGTTCAAGGGAGATAATTCCATGTGTCGCGTGTTTCATTCCTATTACCTGCAAGAATGACAAAACTAGATTTACGGTTTCGGCTTCACGTTTTATCCGACATATCAACTATAATTCAACAATAAATCTTCTAGGATCAAATATGCTCTATTCAAGTAATTGCTAGACATTGAATGTTTTTATAAATGTTTTGCATGCTGAGAAAGCACTAGGTACCTAAACTATACAGTACATCATGAAAGTAAAGATAATGTTATTTTAATACAGATATATTCCAAGTCTTTAAACAATTCAAACCACTTAAATTGTATAAAGATTTAATTGTGTGTTTTTTAAACACTTGTATTTTATTGTTTTAAACTTTGGTGGAAGCAAGTAGAATAATTACGACTTCATTATTATCTAAATCTATAACAATGACATAAAGAAGGGCGTGTTCGGGGGAAAACGTTGAAATAAAGAACTTAGTTGGAAAAATAATCACTTCACTGTACCCGAATCTTCACAATATCCGAGTTCATTCAAACCATGTCTTATTATATACGGTGAAACGTATTCTTTGTTTCGTTTATTTTAAACCGTTTTATTTTACTTCAGATAAATTATGGAGAGTTCGGATGAGGAGGCCCAAAACAGGGAAACCTTAATGGAAGAAGCCATTAAAATACTTAACCAAGAAGGATTTTCGTTGCCAGGAGATGTGGTGGATACGCTATACACCGTCGGACGTTCTAATGCTGCAGCAAGACGCCGTGGGGCATTAAGAGCTCACAGAATGAGTGAATTTGAATCAAAGGCGAAGAAGTTAAGAAACACGAGAGAATCTAGCGCTAAAAGAAATCAAGGTAGAGCTACTACCGTCACCTCTGAGCCAAGAGATGCTCCACAAGAGGCTAAGGATACGACTACCACGACAACAAAAGCTGAAGAAAGCCGTGATGATACGGAAAGCCGAAAAGATGCTGACAGTCATGATAATGCAGCCGCTGATACTGAAGTTGCTGCAGAGCCTACCACTACCACTTCTACTACCACTACTACTATAGCTGACAGTACACCAAAACTTGACAGACAAGGTTCCGACGACGTTTTTATTCAAGAAGCAGTTGACGATAGTGCAAGACCAAAACTAGAGCGTGAAGAATCTTCAGAATCAAACAGTACATGTAGTGCTAGTACAGTGAGAGAGATTAAGAAAAATGGAGGCAAGAACCTTGTCGAACGTCAGGATAGTACATCCTCTATCGAATCTTCAGCAAGTTCGTTAAACAAAAAGAAAGGTCTAGGGCGCTTAGAATCTGTTGGGTCTGATACCGGTTACAGTACCTCCATGGAAAATGTCGTACAAACAAGAGAGGCTAAAGCAGAAAATTTGAAGAATATGAACAAGGCTACAGCTGACCATCAGTCCGCTCTTAAACTTAACACTGGTTTGAGAAGGGATCTGTCTCACGACAGCGGATTTACAGAAACTGGTTTTCAGTCCTGCCAATCGCCAGCCATAAGCAGTGCAAAAGAAGCCCAGTCGTTAACAACCCAAGATTTTAATGATGTATCCATCTCTAATTCCGATGTCAGTGAAAGATTTATATCGTCTGATTCTGGCGAAGCACACGTTGTAACATCAGCAGCTTCCGACCTAAATGCCGCGGAAATGACATCAAAAGGTGACGCTGTAACAGATGACGGAACGGCCGTTTCTAGTAGGGCAAAGCTTGAAAATCAAGAAAGCAACTCAACATTATTGCGTGTGACAAATAAAGCCACTGATGAGGAAGTATCTAAAGAAGATGATTATGAATCAGTCAGTCAGACTTCAAAGTCTTCAAGGAACGATAGTATTTCAACCTCTGTAACTGGGCGCCAAACAGCTGCGTCCAGACATGCGGCATCTATCGAACAAGGCTTATATAAAGAACGTTCTAAACTAGCCTCATCTCAAGACGGAAGTCGCGTTGCGGCTGATATGTCTGTCGATCAACAACTTACTCGTAATCAAGAGATGAACAACTCAGAACAAGGCGATGATGGTACAAGTAAAAGTGAAGTGAAAAAGACGACGGAGAAATCTCTGACGTCTAAGTCATTAAGAGAAGAAAAACTAGTTGACGAAGATGGTTCTATATCTGGTAGTGTAACATCTTCTCAAAACATGGACTCTAATCTAAGATGTTCAGAACTTGATGAGACAATAACTAAAGCTGATGGTTCAGTTACAAAACGCAAAGATGACAGTGCTACTTCTTCCATGGTAGAAACATCTTCATCAGAGAAAAAATCCGTGAAGCAGTTACCATACGGTGGTGGTAAAAGCACAGAAATAGTGAAAAAGACTGACAACAGTTCTGTATCAAATGTGTCAAAAGTTAAATCAGAACGTAATGAAACTGCCAATGGTGTGTCAGAACAAAAGCACGAAGAAGACTCAAAATCAATGACTAGCAGTTTTTCTGGAGTATGCGAATCTGAAGACATTGTCAATGGTTTAAAGCTTAAAAGAATACAATCATCGGAAAAATCTTCAGAAAGTAAAGTGAAGTCAAGTCGGTCAGTTTCCTCGTATAGCAGCCGTGGTGGCGCTGCTGACATCGTCGAAATCCCAGCTTCCGGTAGACGAATGTCAGATTCCAGTGATGTTTCCAACTTTTCAAGCATTAGTAAAGAAAATATAAATCCACCTACATACGAGGAGACTATGAGTAATTTATCTCGCCATGGAAGTATTGGAAGTTTGTCATCTGGTTACTCGCGCCAAGACAGTAGCGCGTCATCAATAGCCTCGTCTGCAGGAGCTTTCAATGAGCGCCAAAGACAGAAAATGCTCGAAAAGGAAGGTTTGTGTCGACAAAATTCTTACGAGAGTGAGCGAGACGTAAGTCATAGCAGACCGAGAGAAACAATGCGACAGGATAGCTTTTCGTCCGATTCGACTATCAGCGCCGGAAGTGAATATCAGGGGCGTGAAGTCGTTCATCCAATCAGAAAAGTCGATGCTCATGTGTATGGTCGATCACATACAGATTCGTCCATTGGGAAGAAACTAAATCGGCGAGCCACTTTACAGGGTGATATAGTTGTATCTGATCGAGAGCTGCGACAGGCTCGAGAGGATATTCGATCTAGTATAAGGGGTAGAGACGACAGTTACATTGACAGAAGCAGTAGGAGGTACGAATCTCCAAATTCCGACCGCAGAGACCGGTTTGGAGACTTTGATTCTTTCGGTTCGGGTTCATTCAAGAAGGAAGTTATGAGTATGGTCGATAGATTCTTTGATGACGATGATGGTGATTTTGACCTAGGGTTCGGCAGGCGGAGGTCAAGTGAAAATCGATCATTTGAAGATCCATTGTTGTCAAGGCGACGTGACGATAACCCTTACACTATGCGTGATGACTTAAGTAAATTCAGAGCCGAAAAGGAAATAGTAAGAGGTGAGACAGCCGAAGTTGAATATGCAGCGTCTGATTCGGGTTACAACAGACCGTCACGTAGACGTTACGTTGGAGACATTGAGACTGATTTTACAGACGTTGCTAGTGACAGTGGACATAACAGATTCGGTGGAAGCAGACGAGAGGTGGATGACTTTAATTACAATAAAAATTTCGGTCAAAGCGATTCTCGTGCATCGTCTCGCGTTAATCAGGACAACGTTTACCAATACTCACAATTATCAAATAGAAATTCAGCAATCTCTGCTGACGACATTATTCACAGCGCGGGAAAATCAATACACCGCGACAGAGGCATAAACACATCGATTTCAGATTCATGTGAAAATATCACTCGTTCTAGGATAAACAATAATAGCTTTGACAATACGAATTACCTTTCAAACCGGGATGGTGATTATTCTAAGTTTCGTGACTCGAATTTGGATATGAGCGAGGCGACAAGCGTCTCTTCACCGGTACACTCAGTTCCGCGGGACGCTCGTAAAAATAAGCGCCGTACTGATACTGATGATTATATGGCAAGAAGCTTGCCAAATGTGTCAAAAGAATTGGGACGGTATCACGATCAACAGACAACACATTCTACGGATACGTCAGAGCGCGAGGAGCGAGAGAAATGGAATGACAAACGTCACAGAATTGACAAGGCGTTGTCATGGATTCGAGGCGAACTGGTAAGACAATAACTCATTTGTTTTCTAGATTGCATATATATAATGTTTATAATGCTGTGTGTAATACATCTGTTTAATGTCGTTCATTATTGTCTCGCAAACATATTGATAGGAGTTAACAAAAAACAGACGACACAATGCATAGAATGTCATCTAGGCGCAAAAAGCACACAGTGTTTATCGATACAAGCAAACGACACGCTTGTATTCTTATTCCCAAGAGTTTTCGCACAAAATATAATTGAAAACGCGATTGCTTGTTTAACGTTTGCTTATTAATAACTCCGAACATGTTTTAGAACGGTCAATCAATCATAAGATCATAGATCATAAAATAAAATCAATCAGTTACAACAATAAGTATTTATCTTTAAATTCATTTCGCTTTTTGCATTTCCGGAATTATATTACATGTTCTATATTTTATTATCCTTTTCAACTATGGATTATTTCGTTCGTGATGTGTGCGATGCGAATGCAACTACATGTACATTTGTTTGATGAATGGTTTATCACTAAAACAATTGACTTACTTGACAATTGACATTCTTATAAGCTTTTAGCATTGCTGTTAACAACCATGATATGTTCGCATGAACAACAACAAAACATCTGAGCTGGAATAATTTATTTGACAGGCAATTGTTACAAATTAACTTCAGGTCAAAAGTAACGTCTAGCAACTGACGGAATTATACAGTAAAACCCTGAAAACCGTACCCTTTCCGGACTAGGACAACTATTGATTATCGAAAAGAAAAATGGAAATAAAAATCATCCGATTTTCGGAGAATTCCGGTTTTCGGAGAGTCCGGTTTTCAGGGTTTACGTTGTACTAGGCCGAAATCCCTCACGTTCTTTACATTTGAAAATTATTTTGATGTTACGCTGACTTTTTATGCACTGTAAATGACAAATATTTCACCGAGACATTTGCAATGTTCTAATTTTCTGAGATAGTTACTTACTTAATTCAAAAACTGCAATCGGGGGAGGGGGTAAAACGTAACAGCCAGCCGTGTTTAATCTAAGAATAATGTATGGGTTTTGTTTTGCTGTACGGTGTTTGATTTTTTCTGGTTTATGTTCTAACCCGTTTTTTTATGACACATCTAAATTTCCTGAACGTGAGCTACAGAATAACCTCGATATTAAAGCCACATTTGGGACAAAAAGACGGTCGTATTATTGAGGAGCACAATACCGGACCGACAGTAACTATGATTAGTATTT
Organism: Lutraria rhynchaena; assembly: GCA_008271625.1. Taxonomy (NCBI): domain Eukaryota; kingdom Metazoa; phylum Mollusca; class Bivalvia; order Venerida; family Mactridae; genus Lutraria; species Lutraria rhynchaena. The sequence continues at coordinate 1,443,656 of VIBL01000066.1, forward strand.
AACAGGGAAGGTCTTAACATTGGAGTGGTCAATTTTGGAAATTTACCGGAACTTTGCAATGATCATGAATACAGATTTTTGATAAGTATTTAACATATACTGAATACAGTAAAGCACGGTTATAGTGAACTCGGATGTAGTGAAGTGCTGTTCTTTTCCTCAACCAAGTCATTCTTTATTTCAATGCGATGGATATACATGAAGTGAAATTTGTATTAACGACACAAACATTCACCATAACCCTGTTCTACCGTACATTAAATTTGTATTAACGACACAAACATTCACCACAACCCTGTTCTACTGTACATCAAATTTGTATTAACGACACAAACATTCACCATAACCCTGTTCTACTGCACATTGTTGCTTGCAATTCAAGAAACGAACATTTCGTGAAATTTAGAAAATAATTCTTAAAATCACACTACATATGTTTAATTGCGTTGAGTCTCTTTAAAAATTGTGTTTCCTATTTGTATTTTTCTATACATCGGTCGACATTGTTTTAAACCAATGGTTTTAATTGGGGCATTGCTCTTACAACCAAACAATAATATATGTTGAGAATAAGACGGGAGTGATCTGAAAAATAGATAAAAAGAGTATCGACTATCATGATCCATAAAGATAATAAAAAATAACGAGGTGCGTTCAAAGAGCGATCAATGTCTAACAGAAAGAGAGGGGAAGTATAAGTACTTGTAATGTAGTAAATACCAGAATATGGAAATACGATCAATTTTGATGTGTTGTATGCTATATCGACGAAAACACACAGGATCGTATAACTATCTTACCGAGGTATTTCCGTTATAAATGTACCTCATTTTGTATTCAATTTAGTCGATTAACATTATAAGGTATGACCTCGGTATGTATGTAAGTCAAGTCCCCTCCCCCCAAAAAAGTACGAAATTTTGGGCGTAAGTTACAGATGATAAATAACACTAAATACTATTCTAATTTTAACCCTAAATCTTAAAATTGTCTCATACATGTGCATTTTTACGACCTAAAATCTATCTCGCTATAATAGTACTACAAACACACGCACACACCCATGTGTGCTTGTGTTGTATACCTTTCTATTCTTACATGCATGTATTATTCGCCCGGTCGCTTTGCTAAATACTTTAAGAAATAGATAAAACGTTAGGTTTACGGACCTCGGATTTGTGAGTTTGAACCATGTAATTCTATTCTTAGATCTACGAGAAATCGTTTGGTTGATATGATTAGATAAAATGGGAACACAAAAAACCCACTGCATACCGGACCCCTTGAAACCGGAATCTTCGAAAAATTGGACGATTTTTAAGTCCCGTAATTTCCTATTATATATGCAATATAGAAAATGTGTCTGTATATTATTTACCAAAAAACGCTCCCGGTCCAACTTGAGTAAACAATCTAAACTGGTCCCCGTTCCATGTTGTAGTTCAGACAATGTCAACGGGAACCAGTTTATGATCAATCATGCGTGAATAAAGTACAGTAACTCCCGAATACCGGACTCCCTGAAAAACCGGACACTTTAGTGAAATGTCACCATGTGAAAAAATTCCTCGCTTTGCTTTAGCACACATTTATTGGTATAACAGACCGTATGAACCTCTGAACAACGGTCATATGTACATGAAGATAAAAGTGTTTCTCTCCATTTGTTGCTCATTGCTCTCATGTTTGACTGTAGTTTGCACCATTTGTACTGATCCGCTGCAATTTGATTAATTCAAACAGCAATAATTTATATACGTATATATACGCGAGAGTAGTGATGGCGAGTACATTACAATTAACATTTATAGAGATAACATTTAGTCATCAGAAAGCAGAAATCAAAGCACTGAGAGAAAGCAGAAATCAAAGCACTGAGAGAAAGCAGAAATCAAAGCACTGAGAGAATTTCAATAGGATACAGAATAGTACATCGATATTAAGACCACCTTTGGGACCCGAAAAAAGGTGTTTCCATCAAGTTGCGCTTACGCTGTTCAGAAAATGGTTCCACAAAACATAACTGTTCTCATGATATAACTCATACAACTGAATTTTTTCATAAATTACATTTTTTCTTTGATCATATTTTTCCAAGTACAATTGCAGGAAGGCTAATTGTACACACCAAGTACGTTCTAACCGGTATTAACGATTGTTGCAATTAAATCCGACGGAAGAGTTACCATGACAACGTAATTACCTATATTTCTCGGGAATTTTTGTGAATTTATGCAAGTGCTCTTTTTATTATATCAGAAGCTATTGTATTTAATCTGGTCCTGATTATATAAATGAACGGTCATTAGGAGTTTTATCCCTACCTCCATCATCGCTTTTGTATATTTGACGTAAAAAAGCACAAATAATACATGCGAATACACTGTAATTTCGACTTTATACAACTTACAAATTAATCATTCTATGAATCGTATTTTCTCTCATGAAATTCAAATTTTATATCAATCAGAAATGCTTTTAAAATGCAGAAAGTAAAGTAAGCTATTTTCGTTTTCTGGCTCCCGTAGAATTACCTCCCCTATCTAACAGTCGAAGCGATTACAGTTCATGCTCCATCTATTCTGATTCTTTCCACGCTTATAAAGTGAATACAGTTGAACACGGTTATAGTGAATCCTTGTGGAACGGAAAAAATCTTTCATTATATCCATATTTCAATACTTGCATATTCATTACAACGAAATGATGTCCGCGGAATAACTAATAATTCATTGTATCCGATACTTCGCTATGGCAGACTTCACTTTTACCGTGTTGACTGTAATACATTGATTGTACGTCAGTGATCTATGAGTACGTCAACTCTGATTCTGTTTACGTTAATGAAGAGAAAAAATACATACTTACTTCAGCTATCATAGCGTATAACAGGATGAAACAGCACTTAGACAAGTTTTTACCGAGGCATGCACCAAGAGTTCAAACTATGAATGAAAATGTGAAGTAATCAATGTACTGCTATATGAGATACTCGTTGCTAGGAGATAGACGTGAATTAACGAATACAGTAAAACCTCTTGCGATCACCTCAATATTACGACCACCTTGTTATAACGACCACTTATTTACCGACCGGATTTCAATAACTTCCATATAATTCAATTTGATAATGAGACCACCCCATTATTGCGACCGACTTTTCGGGTCTGGAAGGTTGTCCTATTATTGAGGTTTTACTGTATGTGTATTAATTCCTGTCCTACGTACATACTTATGCTTGCTATTTAGAGGTAGTTGTTCAAGAAAGGTACCTCAAACTAAAGGACAGTTTTGTTGTTCGGAAGGCTATTGTTATGTTTTATCATAAGGAAGAAAAAATTTATTAAAGTGTACGTGCAAGTTGGATGTATTTATTTTAAACCTCATGACAGTACAAGGGCATTTTATCAGATAACAGTGTACATAGGCAGATGATAAAACTGAACACACGCAGTAATTGTATAAAAGCATTGGATATGAACACCACTAAATGAATAGTTGAAGACCAATTGGAAGTTTAAAAATGGACGTATTGTGCAATGCAGTTAAAGAAAATGAGTGTTGGGATTTTGACAATGAAGAATGTAAAGATATCGCAAACGTAGTGGATTCGTTGTTACATCGATTTATTGATTACATGAATGAAGATTATCCTGCCCTTCGTATCAGTCGGCTCGTTCGTTGTGGGAGTATGGAAGAAAAAACGAGGCTGTTGAAAAATAGGGCTATTAAGAATATAAGCAAAGGCGGAGAAGTCGAGTTTGACTACCTTGCCGTTATAAAACAGTGGCCAGATACTGGACCATTACGATTTAAACATACACATGCAGGATATATGGAACTTCATTATAGTCTCAAAAATAATCCAGTAGAAAAAGAATTTCTACATTCTACTGATATCAGTCAATACATTTCCAAAATCCTCAGAAAAAGCTTGATAAGAAGATGTGAAGGTAACTTATGTGACTCTATATATGTCAGTAAGTCAGAGAGAACCCGACAACGAAATCACAATTGTACTGCACTTAAAGGATGTTCTGTCTGTGCAGTTTATTCAAAAACTGGATGTATGTTCCTTGATTACAACAGTTGGCTAAACGAAAAAGTGCGTTTTTGTTGGATTCCATGTAACCGCATGGCTACAAACAATAAATCCAGTTTCGGCCCGGACTTTTTAGATGACTCCAAAAAAAAATGTTCGTTGCTAATAAATCCAATGTCTTTGGAACAGATTTACATAAGCATCGACTTCCACCCAGTGTTCGAACTAGATCTTTCACGTATTGTTCAGGATGAAACCAGGCAACCTCCCTCTTCCATTCCTAACGACCGTAGACAGCCTTTATACCTTTTCCCAAAAAGATATGGAGGTCAACCTGTAAATGATCATATATTCTGTTGGAGAATTTCAACTATTGAACTCGAATTGGCGTTGATCAAATCGACGACATCCGAACACCGGTATGCATACATGACACTTAAATTTGCATTGATTACTTTAGTGGAATGTTGCTTTGATTTCCTAATAGACCCTCAATTTTTGAAGCATTCTTGTAAAATCACCCCCTTTATGATCAAGACAATCTTCTTCCATCACATAGATAAATGCCATCAACCTGGACGTGATATTAAAGATTGTGTTGCTGACATGTTTAAAGATTTGTTGAACGCTTTTAAAAACAAAAATCTTGAACACTTTTATTTAAAATACAATATTTTTGAAAGCACAGAATTCGACGAAAAATTGCATCGGCATTGGACTACTTTTCTTGAATTTTTGACAAAGCTATTGCTGGAAATTAATTACTCGAATGTGTCTGACATAGTCAAAGATTATTTATCTTTGTGTTTCATTCAACATGGCGCAATAAAGTTTGAATCGGATCAGGAATTCATTACGGGAGGGGATCTTAGTTTTGAAAAATTCTTTGAAAGAAGATCTAGCCAATCTGCTGAAGAAACATTGAAAATTACCGCCTATAAGTACAACAACATTGAAAGAAAGCGTCAGTCGGTGTCAACTTCGTTGAGTGGCACTGTGCCATTATTTAAGCGTATTTATGAATACATAGAACGGGCGGAGAGAAAGAAAGAAAGCGAGATACAGCCTGTGGAGGACAAAGAGAGAAAGAATGAGAATGGGAAGACGACTGAAGAAGAGACAGAAACAAAGGCAGAAAGTGGGAAGACGACTGAAGAAGAGACAGAAACAAAGGCGAAAAATGTGAAGACGACTGGAGTAAAGACAGAAACAAAGGCGGAAAGTGGGAAGACGACTGAAGAAGAGACAGAAACAAAGGCGGAAAGTGGGAAGACGATTGAAGAAGAGACAGAAACAAAGGCGGAAAATGGGAAGACGACTGAAGAAGAGACAGAAACAAAGGCGGAAAGTGGGAAGACGACTGACTCGCATATCATTCCTCTGTGAGAACAGACAGCAATTATACAATTAAGTTAGTGCTAGTACAATTTGGGATTGGTAGTTTCGGTTTATACAGGATAAGTCATTGCATAAATTATTTATCCGTACAAAATGTAACTCGCATATCGTGTTTACAGACACGCAGTTCATTTGATTCGTTATCTGTTGTTCAGTGTCTGGTTCCAATATTAAAAACTCAATTGTTGGTGATTTTTTCAACAATATAGTGATAACATTTGAGTTTATCAGAGCTGACATTGCAAGCATGACAACGGTGACGTGAAGTATGGAGATAATGATACATTGGGTTCCCAAGAATTCACTGTTACCGTATTTTAATCTAACCTTGAAATTAGTTGGCGACATACGCTGCAATACGCTTTGTTTTTTTTAATAGAAATTAAACTGACTTTTAGTGTTGTTTTAACACGCGATTGTTAAGTTTGTATTACTGTTGAATAATAAGTGTATTGGTTTTGTCTGAGCTGATGAGTAAAAAATTCATTCATTAAACTTTTGCTTTTAACGTTGGAATTAAATTATTTGCTTCTGATGTTCGTGTTTTACATCCGCTTTCATCAGCGTATCATTGAAATAGGCTGTTAACCTCACTAGATTCTCTACCAGCACTAGCCTTACTCCTTGTAAGTGCCTGTCCATTTTTTCTCATTAATAATTTTGGGATGGAGAATTAATGACCTACAATGCAATCTTCTACTGAATCGTCATAAAGAACTCAAGTACACGAGGTCCTGTGACTGATATTTGAGCTAAGCGTGACGGTGTTTTCAACGTTTTGTCAATCGAATGTGTTAATTTACCCTACAAAACTTCCTCATTTCAATCTTATCACAGTCAAATGTACCCGAAACGTGTGTTACATGTGTTATCTAAAACGCGTATTGAATTCCGAAGGTAAAAATGTTGTGTAAACAATATTAAACTTTTATGTCGTTTATTATGTGGTAAAACTACTGTGCACTAATTCAGTTTGACAGTGGCGTAAACATTCTTAATATAGATAAAGGCATATCCTGGAATAGGTTAATAAATAAAACACATACAATTCAAATCAAGAGTGACATAAAAATGTTTTGCCAGTACCGTAGAAACCCTCTTAAGCGGTCGGCACTGGGACAAGACCATTTGACTGATTTAGACGGGAAGTCAATTTAGGGATGTCTTAAGTCTAATTAACATGTGCAAATACATGTATATACCTATTTTGACCGGCCAGCAGCTACCATTAATGCTGTTTGTGTTTTTTAATAAATTGTGAAAAAGATGTTTCACACAGATATAGGAAAAGTTAAAAAAATAGACTGATAATGTTATTTTCAAATAATTACACTAACACTACATATATAAAAAACAACTAAAAATAATAAATTGTAAAATATAATATTGATTATTACTCAATATTTCCTGGCCTTTAATTGTCTGGATTGGTGCATTGTCTTCATACTAACAACAAAAGTTAAATGTAAACAAAGCGGTGTCATAATAACAACGTGTGTGTGATAATCACATTATGAGTCCTCGTGGTGTATGCACTTACTGACTTTGGTTCTTATCTGTGTCATTATCAGTTTAGATGGTTATGATTTTGCTATGTTGACCGCTTCTATTTGACAAGAGTGCCACGATAGCCCTTTTTCGCTCACCTGAGTAAAGATTGCAACTTCTACTGTTTTCCTGTGATTTGACCTGATGATCTAGTTTTTTTACCCGACATTTTACCTACAGACATTCTGACAAAGTTTAGGGTAGATCCAATCAAAACTGTGACTTCTAGTGTTAACAAGGTTTTCCAATGATTTGACCTGGTGACCTAATTTGTGGCCCTAGATTACCTATGTTCGAATTTGTCAAGGATATCATTGAGTCGAACGTTCTGACCATGTCTGATGAAGATTCACTCAAAAGTGTGACCTCTAGAGTGTTAACAACGCTTAGGTGTGGACGCCGTGTGCACGTAGTACTCAGGTGAGCAAAACTGTTGACCGATGTGCGTAATTTAGGGGCACCTGTTTGCAAAGGTAAATTATACAGTGGAGAAATCGGGACCTGAATCGGAACCGATTTTCAGGGACATATGTATGGTACTTGGTCTCTCAACAGTGCAGTTTATTGGTGACAGCGTAGTCGGGTACCACGCTTCAAAGTATTTGTTCCATTTTTGGCAGTGTTGAAACTTGATATAGGCGTGTGTACACAGTTGATAATGCGAGATTGATCAGCTTTTAGACATTAAATATGCTTCATTACAATCTTTGGACTCGTAACATTAATAAACATAAAGTTCAATTTTTAAGCAAACCCTTCTAATATCAGTATGCTGAAAAATATTTATTCTTTCTAGCTCGTATCGTAGTACACCCGTAAACCGATATTACCTCGCAGCTCTACCATGATGACAAAAGTTTGGCTCACTTGCGTTAATAAAAAACAACCAAACAACAACAGAAATCATGCTAAACAATGTTTTATTTGATGATACATCGTCTGTCTATTGTTCTGAGAGAACTCGTGTATGAATTGATTATGATAAACCACAGAAGTACGGAAGTTTTGCTGACTTTTTGGAAAATGCCTAACTTAGAAAAATGGTTGACTCGAAATGCTTGAAAGGTACATTTCCCCTACGCTTCATATTATTGTACTCGGAAGGGGGCGGGGCTAAATTCGTATATTGTGCTTGAAGTTATCTTATTTTTATTTCTTAAGTGTGTACAGCAAGCATAATGTTGTGTGAGGGTTCGGGGCTTTACCCGAATAAAAAGCGAAAATACGGTCTTATAATTGTGATGGTCTTATTATCGGGTTGAAATACAAAGGTGATCTTGAAAATTGGTCCGAAAAGAAGTAGTCCTTATAATGAGGTGTCTCTATATTGAGATGGTCGCTTAAAGAGGTTTTTATTGTGCTGCATAACAGAAATATTGATATCTGCTAACCAAAAGTGCGTGACAACACTCGAGGAGATATAACAAAATTTAACGCTATTTCTGCGTCAGAGGCATTTTTTCTTGAAGTATCCAAAATATAGGCAGCATAATTCAATACCTGCATATTCTCGACTAGTTACAACAGGTAAGATAGAGAACACGTAGAATATTTCTACAGACCTTGAAATCTGTGCGCAATATACTACAGATACAGTTATGCCGCGTTATGATAATATCGCTTAAATTGAATTTTTCATACCCTCGATATTTTTTTCTCGGATCCAATGAGTATCGACATAACGATGCTCGACTGTATATCAAATGGAAGAAATCCCAGATATCCTTGTCTTGCTGTTTCCATATATTTCTGGTTATAAATACAACAATAAGCTATAAGAATAATCTATACAACGCCTGTACGATCATTGTTCTGTGACTTAAGGTGTATAAATAAATTGCCTGTCTGTTTAAAAACCAGATTGGTACAGCCCACATTTATTCGTTTGTATTTGGTTTACATTATTGAATTATGTTTTGTTATCATGTGATTTATTTCACTGGGGTTAACGCCGTTTTTTCAACAATTTTCAGTTATATACGGCGATCAGTTCCCCTAACCAGATTTCCTTGACTGTATACTAACCAGTACTAACTTACCCTTCCACAAGGAGCCGGCAACTTCTCCACATGTGGAGGAAAATCGACATTTTTGTCAAATTTTCATAGAAGGGTATGACCTGCCGCGACCGGGATTCGAACCCGGATCTCCCGGTTACAAGTCCAGCGTACTAACCACTGGACCACGGCCGCGGCTATATTTTGAATTATGTACAATAGTCACGTTTTTCAAACCAACGTTTCTTGGTTTCCCAGTCAATGCTAAGTTACCCTCTCCCTATTTTCTGAAGGCAAATGATCACTTTCTCTCACGTTGTATTTATAATAAAACGTCCTGGAGAAATGCATGTCTTGCCTGAGTCTCCATTACACATATTTTGACAGGGGCTTTGAAAAGGTCCGACTCTAAAACTGTCGTTGCTACAATTTTGCAAAAGGAAATCGTAAAAAGATCATGAAAAAATCATAACTTGTATTATGTATAATACTTTCATTGCTTTTCATCTAATTGTTTTTTGCTTAAACTGAATATCAATACAATGACAATCATTGTAACAAAACAACAATGTGCTAATCATCATGTGCACTATGTCTGACAAACGTAAAAGAATACGATTACGGGTCATCTTACACCAAATTGGTTATGTAATAATGTTTCCAGCCTTCGAGCAAAGGCTACAGATTTACGTTTCTGAATGAAATCCCGTTTTTGTCAAGACGTTTCCAAGGAATGCTATACCAAGACTAATGTAGTGAATTTACTAGTCACACTTTGTCTTCCATACAAACATCACCATTGTCATTACATATTTCTTAAAACTTCAAACTTGTAATTGGAAGCAATTTGTTTTGTTCGTTCACTTCGACTATCATAAGAAAGTTCTGCTGTATCTGCCACCTTCACATAATATTTCCCAGCAGTTTGTTTCCAGGTGTATAATAAACAATATACACGCCTTATGTCATTATTGTTTATAATTGCATAGACGTAATAATTTGGTTCGTTATTTGGAACATAATGTTGCTCAAAGAGTGCCTGCAATACTTCCAGCCATAAAACATCTTCAATTTTACCACAGTAAACAATATGTACGTAATAAATTTCACGTTTAGTTGGTGCATGAAATACGCACGCGATCTTTCAAAGTCGCCCAAAGAAAGCAGATACATTAGAGATCTATATGTCTTAAAAACATGCTTTTCACGATCTTAACCACCGAAATGACACACGTAAAAATGCTAATTTTGAAAGATGCGCGCGCATCATGATTACTAGATGATAATGAGTAATATGTTAATTACGGACAACTACGAATAATTTGCTAACCACAATGCTTAGGAATGTTTAAATGCACGATGCCAACAGAAATAGAGAAATCTTCATCGAACATAGCTTTGTTTCCATGGCACCACGGAAATTGACTGGAAAATTGAAAAACATATGTTTAAAAATCAAGATTGTTTATTAGTAAATTCCGTTGCAAATCTTATTTTAAGTGCTTCCCTTAGCATATACTCAAGTATGCAATTTACTGGTCCTTCAGACGAATCTAAAAAGTAAAACTTCAAGTTGCTGAATTCCACCTTGGTAGCAGGTCATTCTAAGTATGACAAAATGTAAGGACCAATGTGTGTATGACTGATTGTAACAAATTCAGCATTTTGTTGAATGCATTAACTATCAGATTCAGTAATTATGAAACAGCAAACGCATTCTGAACAAAATGATGATATGGGAAAATGTAGAATATTAAACAATTATTTTCATTATGTCAATAATAGCAGTATGAACATTGCCATACTTTTTTTAAACACAACATAAGCAATTACAAATAGACGAGAGACTACACATGGTAGGCACATTCAATTAGGAGACAGAATTATTTGTTAACATTATAAAATCTCACTTCTAGGCTTGAAACGCTAATTTAATGCAATAATTCAGTTCACATGATAACTCACATACCATAACAGTTGGAATCAACCGCGGTCTACCATTATAATGCTCTTTAGGAATAAAATTGCTTGCATTGCAATGGGAAACAAAAGACAAACATTTACTTAGTTTGCTTGTTTCATGTGACTTATTGTTACTGGGGTTTAACGCCGTTTTTCAACATTTTTTCAGTTGTATTCGGCGACCGGTTCACCTAATCAGTTTTCCTGGACTGAATACTAAGTAGACTGAATACTAACTAGTACTAACTTACCCTTCCACAAGGAGCCGGCAACTTTTTCACATATGGAGGAAAATCGACATTTTTGTCAATTTTTTATAGAAGGGTATGACCTGCCACCACCAAAACCGATCTCCAGCGTACTCACCATGGGAACAAAGCCGCGGCCATTAATTAATTTAGAAATAAGATGAAGAATATATATACATGTATATAGTGAAACTTCAATTAGTGACCGCTTCAACATTAAGACCATCTCAACATAACCACCAATTGTTTTCGGTGTTGCTTACAATATCTCCTCTCCATGTATACAAATGTAAAGAGACCGCATTAACTGGTCCTAAAGGTGGTCTTCATATTGTTTGAAAACAGTGTAACAATCACTTACTCCCAATATCTTTGTGGCATTTCCTTTTTGGCAACCATAAGTTTGTTTTTGCGTTCGCAATAACTTTCAGCGATTTTTCGCAAACATGCTGCACCAGGGTATAGTCAAACTTGTGAACTATGACTAACAAACAGAGCCCAACTATATTACCTTTACACCCAGTTGGCCTTAATCTAGAAGGTTACTGTGTGATTTGTTGTATCAATAAATGTTCGCATAAAATACCATTTACTCATGTGATGATCATTCAACTTTATTTCGACTTCCTTTAAATTCAGACAAATGATTGGGGAGTTTAAAGCAGTGTAGCCATTTTTCAGTTCTTCAACTTACAGATTAAGTTCAATCTACGAAATTTGTGGCCTGAAAGAATCTACGCCTCAGATGATAGGACTATATAAATGTGTTTAATCATATTTGAACCATAAAACTTAGCCGAAAAGAATACATGATAAAGTCATTCCAGATAAAGCGAAGTAAATACGGAAATGGGAAATATTATTGAAGTACAAAATTCTGGTTTTGCAATCAAATGCTGGCAGAGTGTTTTAACAGACTAATTGTTCCTCCTTGATAATGTGTTTCATATTCGATACAGACAAACAGTAAGATCATATTTTTGCATGAAGATTTTATTGCTGACTGAGATTGTACAGAATAAATATGTGAATTTGGAAACTCATACACGGTATAACCCTTGAAAACTGGACCCCTTCCGAACTGGACCAAAAGTCCGGTTTTCAGGTGTTATACTGTATATATACAGAGAGAAAGAGAGATGTAACAAATAACCAATCAACTAAGCATCTGTTTATAGTGACTTGATCAGAGCAAGTAACGGAACATTACAAATACAAGGCCTCACAAAGAAGGATCCCTGGGGCCTGAGAAGATTAGGGTGAAAAATGAAAGAGTTAAAGTTTAAAACAGAGGAACACATTCATATGGTGTATAAAAGTTAAACCTAGAAAACACACAAATACACAAATTTGACGCAGCAGTCAGACTGCTAGAGGTCTGATGAATGAGAACGGAAGACTAGAATTGATGGAGGCTCCGGTAAAAACCTGTGTAAATCAAGTCTTACTGAGCTAATGAGTTGACTATGTTTCAAACCTGTGTGATAAACGTTAATTTCAATGATTTTTCTGCCTAATTCATTTTTCTCTGATTATATATTTTTGTGTTTTATTTAATGAAATCTTGATCAAATCTAACAAAATCAGCCAAATGAGCACTAAGAGGGGGGTCATCACAGTATGTGTGTGGTATATAGACATGGTATTTGATATAACTCACAAAAGACACATAGTTAATACTAAAAGATAACGTATCATATCGTAATATCAAGTTTTAATCAAAATTTCAAGTTCTCTTTCCAGTGATCTTATAACACGATGATTCATAAATGTCAAAGAACCGTCAGGTAAAAATTTCTGAGTTACTAAACAAACCCTATCAGCTTTTAATGCAGCCTCAGCTGGTTGATTTAAAACACGCAAGTATTCCTGTAAATATCGAATCAACAGTTTCAGAACATTCTCCGCTAATACCCTGTTCTCTTCCTTGTGGCAGATTAATGTAAATCCACTGTTTCCGGCGCCTAACCAAACTACACACTTCTCTGTAAAGAATGGTTTATCCTTCGCTAGTCTAAGAAATCCAAGTTCGAATTCCGGAAGTTGATCATCCTGATTTAATGCTTGCATTTCCTCTTCAATGCTCCTGTTTGACACAGATCGTCTAAACTGATATTCAGAATGAACCTGACAACAGAGAAAATTGGAATAATGGCAAACTTTTATAGTTTTAATAATTTCATCTTTTTGTAGGCATTGGATTGGTTGATAAACTACAGTTAAACCCCACCTTACTGTTATAACCATCTCATTACAACTACCCATGGTTTGTCAATTATAATTCAGATGAAATGGCCTTGAAAGATAGAATCAACAACTGAGTGTTTACCATCTAGATTTATATCTCAACTATAATGTAGTCCTAAGTGCCAAATAATATAATCATAGCTTTCAAATATAATTATTATGACATGATAGAGGTTAACAAACTCTAGTACTCTAATACTGCGCTGTAAAACCTGAGTACAAATGCTGAGAAAATGGCGTATATGCACAGCTAATTTTAATTCAGGGTATAATGGTAAATACAGGAGGAAATCACTATTCCAAACCAGTGATCGAACTTAGGACCATTTGCTCAGTGGGTGGACGTTGACATTATTAGCATTGATAGAGTCGACCCAACACCAAGGCTGCTTGAAGTGGGCTAAATTCTTACGATCGCTACATCATGTTTATTCCGCCTATCATAAATGTATATTAGTGATATAATAATGTGTTTAAGATTGGACTTCAAGTTTTCACATGATGGCCTTTATACACAGGTGGTTGATCAATAAGGTTGATTGTTTGATTGTTAATGGTAAAATCAAGCATGGAGAGTACAATCTGCTCAGGATAGACATTACTAAGAAATCGATACCGCATTATAGCTCCTTCAGTCGACTGTTAATGGCTTATAATAATAACTTCTAGCAATGCGCTGGCATCAACTATGTATTCAAGTATTCCCAGCTTTATTTCATAGATAAACGCACGTAATTGGTGCTCTTTGATAACTTTAAGTGTCAGTAATAAAACGTTTAATGTACTGTAATCAGGAATCACTTGATTCTAATCTGTTCACATAATACGCTCTGCATCATCAGTTGTTTACAAACAGATAATGTAAACGAGGTAACTCATACTACAACACCGGTATAAATTTACTAACCTGAGACGCTACGAATCTTATATTTGCTTTTCTTTCCGTCCTAATCCCTGTTGGAGTACGTTCATCTTCGATTTCACTTTCGTCTGCTCCATATGTTTGATGAAATAACACTTTACACTGTCCTGGAAATAGCGTGTGGATAATGAAGGCGTACACCATTATTTCCGGGATCCTGAAAATGTTTGTTTACTATGACACCGGTTGAACTTACATTCTGATACCCTCGGATTTTATTATACACGTGTTTTAAGTGGATGCCACCAAGATGTTTCGAATGTTTATCTATGATTATTCATCAGTTGTGAAGTCCACTTATATTGATTTGGTTAGATCTATCTTATCTGGTATATATTGGAGGAAATACACAATAGGCGCACACATATACTACACGTGTATAATTTGAGGGTAGTTCTTCATTGTTTTTGAAGTCTCAAAGCAATAAATCCTTTTTATATCTATGTAATAGGAAGAGGAAAAACAAAATACTCAATGCGGGGCTCGAACCCTCGACCTCTTGCTTGCAAGTCAGATACTCTACCAATGGAGCTAATCGGGCTTGTACTATCACAAACATAAATATTATATACAGCACTACTACACCTAATGATAACAATTTCATTTTAATATCCGAGGGTCTTGATATAAACTCATTCAAAATTCGTTATACACATTTATACATCAAAGACCTATACATAGTTGGTATTTGTATTTATGTAGTTCTATTTAATTAAAATCACCCTGTAACGACAAACTGCATGAATCAAATGATGTCCTACAGTTTGTAAGTATGATATTGATATATTATTTCGTCATCTGCGTCTATGTTAGCCCTGTGATGCTTATTACACGAACAAGTGTTTGTTTTTTATGTTTCATATAATACACACGTTTTATACTTAATTGTTGATTACATGTATATCCAATTCAGTTCCATAAAGTATGTCCCTTTTTTGAAAATTATCATAAATACTATTGTATGTACATGCATCTCTCTCTCTCTCTCGCTTTCTCTCTCTCTTTCTCTCTGCATAGATGTGTTTGCGTGTGTACGTGTGTCTTTTCTATTCTATGTATATTTATCAACATTTAATGCTATACAGTTTATTCTGTTTTTGATTTTTGTTGTCGTTTGATATTTGGTATATTTATTCTATTCTGTTCTGTTCAGTTCAGTTCTATTTTGTGAAGTATTATATAGTCTATTCTATTATATTTATATTATTCTATTTTGTTGAGAATACTTTATATTATTAAATTCGTGTTTGTTTATTCTATTTCGTTCAATATTGTATAATATTATATAACAGTGTTGAATTATTTTCACTTCTAGTTTTGTTCAGTACTTTATATTCTTGTTGTTTTCACTTATTCTACTTTGTTGATTACTTTATAGTTTATTTGGTTACATTTATGCTCATTCGGTAATCCTCGGCAGATTCCGTACCTCCATTTGACGGAGTTGGTCTGGGTGTACCGAATGGTGTATTCTGTTTTGTTTCGTTGTTTACTATCCGGCTTACCTGTTCTGTTATTAGTATTCTGTATTATTTTTCTTTCTTGTCAGTAAGTTATTTACATGTTTGTTTATTTGCTTGGTTTACTTATTCCAGAATTGCTCATTTTGCTATTTCGCTCATGTAGTTATTGCTGGCTGTGTGTTTTCCTGTTTCGTTTATTTTATTTCATTTTTTGTAAAATTTGTTTCCATTTTGTTCAGATTATATTTGTATTTTGTTTTGTTTGGTTATATTTTTTTCGATTTTACTGTTAACTCTCTAAAATAACATACTAGTACAGTCAAACCTGTGAACAAAGGCCACAAAGTGAGAGAAAAACCCGAAAAAACCTTTATGTTCAGTTGGCTTTTATTCAGAGGTCAAATTAACATATTCATACAAATGAAGGTGTGCTTTAAGAGCGGCCGTTATTCGCAGGTGGTCGGTATTCAGGTTTGACCGTATATTATGTAAGTAACCAAACTACACGTCTATTTTTGAACGAATCTTTAAACTGGTTCATGTATAACTTTGCAGATGAATCTCGAACCACCACAGGTAATGCTATGATCATGTAGGCTTGTGACTGCACAAAAAAACTAGTTTGCTTATTACTACTAGGCTGTGATAAGTTGGCTGCTAGATGATTAACCAATACTCTGAAAATTAAAGTCTAAGGCTGGAAAAGAGTGGTCATGTTTAGGGTTGACTAAAAAAATAAGGGTAAGTATGGCGGGGAAATTTTCTTGTGATTTTTTTTTCTAATCCTACCTAAGTGAGAATACTAGGTATGTTTCGTTCTCAATCATTCTTCGGATTTTTGCCGTTAGAAGCCATAGGGTCTGCACCAAAAAGTTATGGACAGTCGGGTTACTGTAAACACGACTATTTTTTTCTGGTCTTAGCATGATTCTCTTTGAGATTTGTTTCTTTCATGCCGCCTAAATTTAGAACCATTTTTGTTTTTGCAATTTCCCTACCTTGCAATAAATCATAAACTACATCTATTATAGCAATTATGTTCTAAATGCTTGTATAAATATGTGAGAAATTTACTTCTCTGGTTCTCTGATTGGTCTGGTGATATTGTTACATGGATATTGCATAATTATATTATACACAAATGCACTTTAACGAAAGACGAGGGGTTAGTATGGATTTCTTTCATAAAAGGCATAGTTTTGGTATGACTCTATGACCCATATGTCATGCTGATACAGTGCAACCTCTCCAGAGCAACACCCTTTGGGAGAAGCCAAATTATGTTTTTGTTGTTCTTGTTGGGAGGTTGTTGCCATAGAGAAATTAATGAATAGTTAAAATGGGGAAAATCATGCTGTTGTTGAAGGGAGGTTGTTGCTCAAGAGAGAGCCGCTCTGGAGAGGTTGCGCTGTATGCCGTAAAGCATGATAGGTTTGGGAAGAAGCGGATGATAATCCAGCAATCAATTTATCATGGCCTCGTGGTTTAGAAAAAACATATAACTATACATAATCTGTCTACTACATCTACCTAGTTCTATTTTTACCTTCTCTTGCTATCATATCATAGTGCAGTGTATAACGAAGCATGATTTGTATTCTCTCTGCTGTTCTTGGAATGATCCGCAATGCACCTGTTGCGATTCAGTCACTGGCTTGGCAAAAACTCAAGCATTACTAAAAAACGCCAACATGCAGTTCATTAAAGATGCAAACCTTCTTTGTTTGTTTTGCATGTATACAAAGCTTTATTGTGGCCCCAACTGCCCCAAATACATTTCGCTTTTCTAACTAACTAGAGGGAGGCACGTTTAGATTTTTTTTCAAACCGGAAGTAGCGTATCAATATTGGGTGTTTAGACGTTACTCGGAAAACTAGCAGATTTTTGTATTTTTTTATTGCAAGAGACGTATATATTTCTCCAGAGCTGGTAGAACTTAAAATAGTTTTTCTTTAGTAAGATTTTTTATGGATTTTCTGGAAATATTTTTACGAAAAGCAAGAAGAAAAGGTCTGTTCCTTTAAGAATTACTTTGCGTGACGCACTTTCAAACTGTTTCGTTTCTTTCTGGCACTTTTTTCTCCAGATACGCCGCAATTTAGCATATGTAGTGCCATATCACAGAAGACAAAAAAAACACCGAAATTCCCCATTTTTCTTTTGGGTTTTTCGCTAAGTTACACGCACTAAGACATGAACACACACCGAAAAAAACTTGAAAATCTTATTTTGTGGATGGCATATTTTCTGATCGGGCCAGAAAAAAATGGCTTGTTCACGGTTACCCGACCGACCTTTATCTTTTGGCGCCGACTCTAAAGTTTCTAACGGCAATATCTAGAGTACGAAAATATTTAGCTATTAATCGTACCTCGTGTTCTCACAAAAAGGTGTTCAGAAACAAAAAAGAAAAGTTTTTTGACCTCCCTAATGTAATTATTTTGGTTAAGTAACCCTAAACACGACTATTATTTTTCTAGCCTCACCTAGAAACGTGACAGAATGCATCAACAAATTGATCGGCAGGTGGCTAACAGGGTCCCAGTTTCTCTAAATCTTCTAAATCACGAAACTTTTGAAGTTAATTATTTTCATGGTTGTAGGAATCACACAAGAAATGGTCTGAAGACATAATTTGACTGATTGCTAGTTTGATTGAGAAAACATTCCAAACGTCAAAACCTAAATTCTTGAATTTTGAATATTGGATACATCAATGATGACTTTAGAGTTTTGGGAATGGAGTTTGTAAAATTGGGGTCAGTATGGGGTTCTTTTAAATTGGGACCAAGACTGGGTTTGTAAAATAGAGGTCATGATGGAATTTGCCAAATGAAAGCCAAGATGGGTGTTGCAAAATTGGGACAAATTATTATGGAGTTTATGAAATAGGGGCCGAGATGGGTAATCTGAACTAGGGGTCAGAATGGGATTATTGGAATTGGGACCCACATAAAAATTATGAAAATGATTTGTGATAAGGGAGAGTTAAGAGAAAATGATTTGTGATATAGGGGTCAAAAGGGATTTTTTTGAACGAAGAACCATGGTGTAGTTTGTGATAGGGACGGGATGACCTTGCCAAACATTCAGCGTACTCAATTTGTAGCCTGTAGAATATTTACATTACATCATTTTAATTGATACTCCAAGAACTTTTCTGTAAGAGCGCATGAAATACACACGGATGTATAATATATACGATTGTTTTCTTTTGTATAACACATTAAGGTTTTCATATGCTGGCGTTCTGTGTAATACATGTATATTTGTTTGTACTTTAGTGCGCATTTATTGCACACAGTCTGGTGGTATGTACGCATGGGAAATATTAGTCTGTCTAGCAAACTAAGCAACTGACAATTTTCATAGATAAACAAAACCTCCTTCTTGATATTTGCGAGTGAAATTAATGATTTCGATTGTAATAATGCACGTGTGCATATGTAAAAGTCACGTGCATATATATTATCATCACGAGCATATAATTATTTAAGTCAGGCGCGTTATATTTAACAGTCATGTGCATTTATGTAATAATCATATAACTTGGATATATATATTTATATTTAATATTTTTGATATAATCTAATTGTCACGTGCGTAAAAGTGATAACCACGTGCATATATTTAGCAGTCACGTGCATACACAAAATATATTTATCTGCCACGTGCCACGCGTTTATGTAGTCACGTGCATGTAATAGTTGATAAATGTTGTGATTTGTCCTTGTTAATATAGAATAACAAATTAATACATGGTACATACTAGTATTGTATATTTATATTCTGTAAACAAATATTGTGATGTATCCGTTCACATAATTTTGCAATTACTAAAAAAGTGAGCGCAATATACAGTGTATATACACGTAATTCACAATAAACGCAAATATTGTAATGGACGTATTGTTCGTTAAACCCTTTGTTTTCTGTTTCAGTTAGAACATTTCATTTCACAGTAAAACCTCACGTAACGACCACTACGATATTAAGACCACATCATTGTTAGGACCACTTACTTTCAGATTTATTTTCCATATTATTTTCTGTATTACGACATTCTAAGATGGTTTATTTTCGGTCCACTAAGTGGTCTTAGTATCTTTTTTTTCAAGTTGAACTATAGAAAAAAAGAAAACCATTCCGAATATAAATAGTCGTTATAATGAGATGGTCTTCGTACTGAAGAGGTCGTTAAGTGAGGCTGCACTGTTATAGAATATGCTTGTACTAAACTTGGCACATTATATCTGGGGTGATTTGGAGGCAGTAAAAAGCGAGTAGCTGAAATAACTAGATTACACAACATCAATTAAGTTCATTATATCTTAAAAAAATGTTTACGTCATGCCAGACCTTTCATGCGATGAACACCGTCACATCGAGAAACATCACATTCGGCTTGTTAATAATTACATGATTTTTTTGTAAATAATCCGAGTTTGATCGAACAATTGTATGTTATAAGTTGAGTTAAATCCCATTACGATACATTTATTCTTCAAATCAAGTTCTTTTATTGAATGTTGACTGTAGCCTTTTTTGTTCGAAATACATACAGTATATACAATCAAACCTTATGGCCTTTATTCGGAAGTCAGGTTGATCTAAATAATCAGTGACGGGTTTGCAAAAAATGACCTTTATTCACAGGGTGGTCTTTATTCAGAGGTGGCCGCAAGCACAGGTTTGACTGTATGTATTTACAAATGTATTATCCTGACTTACGCACCCACTTATTCATGGCTATATAATATGTTGAAAAGAGACAAGAAGAAATCCCTCCGTCTAAAAACCCCTTTTTGTTCTTGTACAGAAAATATCCAAGTATTAAATCTGTAAGTAAATGTTAAGGGTCCATAAATGTCTTATATTTTTATATGGTTTATCGCCTTTGAGTACATATGTGATTGTATCTATCATTGTTACAAAGACACTAATTATCTAACTAATTACGTTAAATGTTGTATTTAAATGCACGTGTAAGCCCTTCAAAAACTAGCCCAGCTTTTTAGGCGCTTCTACCATCCTAAGCTTGTTTTAGTAGCTATGCGTACAGAAAGTGTAAAGGTACTGACAAAATGTTTGTATTACAATAAAACCCTGATATGGAGACCACCTTTGGAAACAAAAATCAAACGGTCTTGATACAGGATGATCTCATTATCAAGTTGAAATATAGAATAATTAATGAAAATAATGGGCCGTTATAATGAAATGGTCTTAATATTGAAGTGGTCACTTAACGGGGTTTTACTGTAATTTTCTTTGTTACGCAAAGAATACTGAGGTGGTCTCATGATTAGGTTGAAATGTATAGGAGTTATTGACAGCAGGTCCGAATATAAGTGGTTGCAATCAGGCCATTATACGCTGGTTCCTGGTCCAAAGAGAACATTCTTTCCAACTCCACAAAACACATTTCATGCGTTTTAGGCGCTTTCTAAATCGTTTTGTATCATATCCTTTGTCGCCACATTGGCGAACTCTTGTCTATGTTTGGTGTAAAAAATACATTCAGTGTAATAATTACAAAGATATAATTACGGGAACCAGCCATTAGTCTGAAAAATATCCGTCTACTGACTGGTACATTTTGTATTTAGAATCATCCGTTATTTTACATTCTCACTTGCAATGCTGGCATAGCCGTGTTTTCCTTGGGGCCGTGTCAAAAAAATCTTAACATCACTTTGCAGATCTGCACGTCTGTAATCAGACTTCAAGGCTTCAAGAACTACAGACAGTAAATATTTTCCTTGTGCCTGATTGATTGTGTCGTCAGACATTGTATGCAAAACATTTATTTCCTATTTTCTCTGTACTATTCCGTAGAAAACAAGGCTTGGAAACGTTTGATGAAACAAGGAAACTTTTCTTAAACCAAGGGCAAAAATTCTTCAAAATCTAATAAAGAAAATATAATGAAACTTGACATAAATGAGTATAACGCCAGTTTATCCCTGAAATGTGTGTCCGAATAAAAGGGAAGCTGCTTGTAGTCAAACTACTTCAAATTTTCATTATATGTAGGCAAATATGTTTCTAAAACCAATTAAGAAAATTAACAAAACATTGTACAAATGAGTTCAGGACCATATGACAATTTTATTCCAGGAAATATGTGTCAGAGGAAAGTTAAACATGATTTTTACAGTTACTTTACGCCAAACAAATAGCATGTATCTGGAGAAGCCACTGAAGTGTTCCTGAAAATAATTTAAGCAATAGGGAGAGCTCCAATTGACATTTTATATTGTTCTGTCCTTAAATTTATTGAGAATAGATGGAATAGGCAGAAAAGTTCCTGGTTTCCACTACAATAACGTTCCCATTCCTCCCGTCTCTGACTTTTGTTCGACCTATTTTTCATTTTCATAAAAATTGTATGTTTCTGGTTACATATTTAATAAAGATACAGTTTAGGTAGGTAGGTAGGTAGGTAGGTAGGTAGGTAGGGAAATATTTTTTGGATTTGTTTATTTTTATTATTCTCGAAAGCCGCTTTTGAGATTATTTTTTTTGTCTTACGGTTAAAAAGTGAGACAGTTCTTTGGGCCTAATAAAAATTCTAGGATCGCGGGGAAAAATTAGGAAAGGTCGGATAACCAGACACAAACTATTTTTTACGCGTTAAGGGAAACCAAACACTATTCTCAAAATGCAGCCTAGTCATTGTTCGATTTTGGGACTTGGTTCAGAATTGGCTGAATAGATTGACTTGTTGTGTAATTGATGACTTGAAATGTTTTTTCAGGGAGTTTTACGCACACAGGACAAAGTATTGATGTCACAATTCCAGAGATGCCAGGATTCCATTGAAGAATTGAAGAAACAGAAGCCATGGTATGATGTTTATAGTGATGATGAGGATTATGACGAAGATTATGAAGATGGCGGGAGACACTGGGAAGATTGGGAAATTGATGGTAAAGCTGAAATTGTTGATTCATACGATTATTGGATTGTAAATCTAAAGGAATTTGTCCTTTTTTGCTGTAAAAATGACCTCGAGATTTGTCTCAAGGTGCTACTCGCTCATTGGTCAATTAAGAATATGTTATGAAAATAGCCAATCAAATGCTTGGGTTATATAGCCTGGTATCCTAAATGAGATTTCTGTCTTCTGACTCTAGGCTCACTTTTGTGAAACAGAATTTGGTGACCAAACTTGGAACATACCCTTGTCATTCATTGATCAATAGTTTTATTAAAGTAAGAGACAGCCAGTAAGGCTCTGTGGGCAGGGAGTATTATAATGATCGTAAATAATAGAAAATTTCAAACACCGAACACCGGCTTAATGATTTGATGAAATTCTATTCCTGATCGTATCTACTGTTGTTACCACACCTGATAACCATGATGAATGTTGGCAGTTATAGCTGTAAGAACTGGTGAGTTCCTGTAAAGCTCAAGTTAGTTAGCTTGCAAAAATAGATGTAGTACAACATACGCTTAATTTTACTGTTATCCTTGTATTTGTCTTATATATGCAATTTTTATTTTTGTTTCCCAGAGGATGTGAGGTTAGATTCGTGAAGCTTGTTTAAATCCTTGTTGTAAGAGGTTAAGTATGCAGTTTGGCCTGCTTAAACTAGTTTAAACCCCTGTAGCTTTACTAATGACCGTTCCAAGGCGTACCCTCCAGGATATTGTGTTTTGACTAATATGTTTTTATGTTTCTATGTGTTGCCTAGGTTTTGGGGCTGGTTGGTTTATGTAAAATCAGTATTTAGTGGAAGGAGTTTTTTGCATGTGTTTTTTAGAAATAATTTTTTTATCTAGAATTGTTGGTACCACCGCTGGTTGCATTGTCTATTTTTATTTATTCAACTTTCGATTTCCCTGATTTTGACCGCTTTGCAAGAGGGAAAAAATGGTCGTTCAGATAGAAATACACATATGAAAAGAAATAATGGGTTATGAAATTCTAGACGAAATTTTGATGACAAAGTGTCATGGTTTGTTTCGGCTATAGATAGGCTGTTTGTAATCGTCTGAAAGGCTGTATCTTATCATTAACTGTCTGTTGTCGGTCTATTTACAAATACACATGATATACTTATGTAATATTTTTTCAGAATTTGATAGAAGAGACTCGCGGGATAACGAATTACGATCGTCTGCATTTAACAGTGATGCCAGACGTACTTACCATTCATCAAAGTCATCTCAAAGACCTGCTGCATACACCAAAGATTCGCAACGAATTTCTATGACAAGTATAGAATAGCGTGATTTTGAACATTTGAATCAAGACTCCCGTCCGCGTCACACACATGACGTCATAACTTTTGCTGACTATCGTATGACTTGTTGTTTGTGATAAAAAATTATTCTATTTTTGTTAACAGCAGTTTGCCTTTGTCAAATAAGTTTGGCTAAATAACAAATGATCGAATATTTTGATTATAAATGCGCGCTTTAATCATTGTTTTTAAAACATTATCAGCCACCATCTTTATCCAGAATTGTCCTTCCTTATCACTCGTATGTGAATAATAAGGAATGACAACTCTGGATAGAGACTGTATCAACCAATCAAAAACCTTCATTGACCAGACAGTATTGTGAATTCATTTTTGTTCGCATACAGAAGGCCTGTGTCAGCGCTATTGGTTTGTAAGTCTGTCTTTCGGAATAGCTGCAATCATTTTTTTATATTAAACGTTAAATGCTAGCTGTCAAATCGGTGCGTATGTGGACTTCCATTTTCTATTACTGGTTACGTCATTACCACCCGAATCACGTCACGTGGTGAAATTCAAAAATTCAAATTTTAAGCGCTAAATTGTAGACTACTAGGGTTAATAGTATATTTTTATAACGAGCTATAAATAAAAAAAATGCATGTTTTTCTAGATTTCTATAGCAGTTGCAGAGATATAGAATATTTTTCTGATTTGGTAAATATTTTTATTACCATTATTTGTTTAAAATTTTGTAATAGGTATACACGTGCCATATAAAATCATGGCGTACGGCCTATCAGTAACTTCATGATGTCTCATTGTATCTGTATGCCATACAAGATTTTTTGTCCATATTTTGAAATATTTTTACTTTTTTGCCTCATTAACTCATTTTATGATAAGATAATTTTTATTAAAGGTAAGAGTTACGGACCTTTGTTTAAGAAAATGATCAAAATGACTTAGAATTCATAAAACTTGAAGTAGTAAAATTTTGTCACAAAATGTGCCCACATTTTATTCTTCTGTTTATGGTAGTGTCAGGTTTTATTTTTTGTGTTTTTAATCATCCTGGCTACTGAATTACAATTTGTTTCCATCAAAGGTTCATAACTTATGCCTTAATAATCACTTATTACGCATTTTATGGTAATAATGCATGTGATATTGAAAGAAGGTTTTTTGTCTGAAATTTTTGAGAATGAGTTAATATGATAAAGAGCATTCTGTTTTAGGGTTGTGCAAGCAAAAAAATAAATGCTTAGGTTACTGCTAACATCCCTACCAACTTTATGGTCGGTACGTCAGTAGAACGTTTTTGTTTTCAAATCCATTTTTTTATTTCAGTGATATGCAATTAAACATGTGTTTGCAGCCACCTCCAAATAAAGGCTACCCTGTGAATAAAGGCCATTTTTGAAATACTGTTTCATCTAATTATCTATTAGATGAATTATTACTAATTATCTAGAACAAACTGACCTCTGAATAAAGGCCATCTGTCAATAAAGGCCACATTTTGTCTTTCCCAAGGGTGGTTTTTGTACACAGGTTTGACTGTAGTTCATTTGAAGTAATTGAAAGGGACTGAGACAAGTCTATGGTTTGTAGAAAATATAAAATTGGTCGGGTAGTGGATGCCTTTGTTAAGCTGTATCTTTATTTTATTTTTAAATTATTGAAGTCTGTATATTCATTCCTCGTGTTTTTTTATATAAGTGTGACAAATGTTTTGTATACATGAAAATTAAAACAGATGAATTATGGTTTCTATGGAAACCAATGCTAGTTAAACTGGAAAGAACTCAAATTAGGCAAATTTTTGTGTCATCATTGCATAGCAATGTACAGTGAAACCCTAATACTTAGATCACCTCATTATAATGACTTCTTTAGTTTCAGAGGTGGTCTAGTACATGGATTAAGAAAAATTAACAGTTTTTAGACATCACAGTAGATATACAACACTATCATCTGTTATTGGTATACAGAGGTTCGGGTCAGGTTTCATTCATTTGCTCGCAAAAAATGTGTTTTATTCAAGAGCATGTATTTAACTGCCTTGATTAGTATTAACATATTTTTTTAAACCAAAGAAGTACAATTTTATGCAAAATAATTCACATGGTTGTGCTTGTATGTTCACTCAAAGAAACTTCTAACGCCCCCTGGTACTTTGATGGCTGTTTTCTTTAATACTGTGAAATATGGTAGTAGTGTATTAAAATTGAACATGTGTGTTTTAGATATTTATCCAATATGTTTGTGAAATGATTCTGCTAAAATTGTGTATGGTTCACCAACATTCTGGAAGTGAGGGCGAATTAACGTTAGTTGTATTAAAGAATCTCCTTTCTGTTTAAATGTTGTTACTAATTGCGTTATTAGAAAATATGCTGCTGGGGGAGGGGTGAACTAGAGGTTTCACTTCATACATTATGTTCATGTTTGAATGAAGATATTGTATTATTTTTGTATGTTGTGTGTATTGCCTTCTTGTTATGACGATGAAATAAAATTTTAATTGGCAACATTGTAGTTTACTACCAGTTCTTTGATAACCTGGTTCCCAGCACTGACACATTTTTAATGGTGTCAGGGAAATGATGCGACTTCATCATCGATAACCTGGTTCCCAGCAGTCACATATTTTTGAGTATGGTTAGGGGAGGAGACTTAATCTTTGAAAATCTGGTTCTCCACACACAACTTTTAAACAAGGGGAATTCCAGAAAAGTACTTGGTCCAATGTTGATACTGAGATGAATGACCAGGTTCTCATCTTAAGCATCTGATTGGTTGCTTTTCACCTTTACCTTCCATAGTATACAAATTTAAAGAAAAAAGCTGGTTTTCATTGTCAAATTTATACTCCCTTGTAATAATAGACACAGAACTCACATTGATACAAGTATCAGCAAGCCAGCATACACAAAGAGAACAAACAGGATACATAAATTAGTCATTATATTTATTTACAGGATGTTTCATAACACAAAATATTTGGCCTAGCCAATAGATAAGAGGTATTGTGACAAATATGAACATAAGACAGTCAAATTAATGAACAAAGAACTGGTAACCAGTCGTTAAATACTAAATAGTAAACTGGGTGCCAGTCATAAAATATTTCAAACTATAGACTGGGCATCAGTCATAAAAAAAATTCACCATAGACTGAGAATCAGACAAAAAATATTTCACTGTAGACTGGGCAGCAGTAAAAACATTTCACTAAAGATTGGGCGTCTGTCAAAATATCTTCACTGTAGACTTGGCGTCAATCTTTTGAAATTCAAAATTTTAGCCTTCAATGTCAAGATAAAAAATCTGACACTATACAGTCAATTTGATATCTTTGGAGGAAAAGGTAAATTATGTTAAATCCCAGTGAAAAAAAATCCAATCATCACACTTGTCAATTCAAGGGAGGTAAGAACCACTGATATAACTAATAAAGGGAGACAATTTCACTGAATTTCACTTTCTATGTCAAGAAATTACCTCTACTTAGATTATGAAATAAACATGCATAGTACACCATGTAAAATGATTCAGTTGTCTCAAGGACACATTAAAGCACTTATTTATAATATTCAGCACTAAATGAATGAAACAAGCTACAGCCAAAATTATATAATAATAGCAAAACCAGCACTAAAATTTCAGCCCTCAAATTCTAGTCCAATGAATCCAAGTTTAGAGAAATACACGTGCAAATATAATGCCAGGAAAAAGTCATGTTTACTGCTAATTGACCATAAACATTAGGGTAGGTAGGTTGTAACTTCTCTCATTTTTCCCTAAACATATCTGTGTATACTATAACGGTACTATTCATCGGCAAATATATTCATATTTTTAGAATTTGCTGATAGTCAGTTGGGTAACTGTAAGCAAACTATTTTTTTTCCTGGCCTTATCATGTCAACTAGGGT
Source organism: Lutraria rhynchaena (assembly GCA_008271625.1). NCBI lineage: Eukaryota > Metazoa > Mollusca > Bivalvia > Venerida > Mactridae > Lutraria > Lutraria rhynchaena. Next base: position 1,471,620 of record VIBL01000066.1, read on the forward strand.
TTCAATATTCAATAATAGTTCAGTCTCGGTGATATCAACTGTGACTCTGGGATATTCAAGTAATTGTATATAATAAGCTTCAAGTGTTACACTATGACATAACAATTGTTCACAGTTTAAAGACTATAAAAAAATGGACATTACTGCATGCTTAACATTCATTTATTCAAGTAGTTTTCTACTAGCCCCTTTTCAAATGGGGAAGCACCATCATGCATTTTTAAAAGCCTGTTTTGCACCATTTGGCCTTAAAGAAAGGCCCTCTCTACCACTATGACTTAATTGCCAGAATTTTCAAGTGAGAATCTATGCATTTTATAACACACACAATAAACCTTTGAATGCATGTCAATCTTTGAAACAAGTCATCCACCCTTGAATTTTGAATCTTCACACACACACTTTTGTAAAGTGTAAGTACATTTTGAGTGTTGAGTACCGTAGAACACAGTTATAGTGAATTTCAGGGGACTCAAATAATCGCTTCATTGTACTCATATTTCACTACAAACATAACAATGAAATAAAGAAAGGGTCTACTAGTTGAAAAAAAAATGCTTCACTGTATCCATAGCAATGAAAACATGCAACAAAGAATACTTCATAATTCTGTATCTGAGTCTTCACTATTTCCAAGTTCACTGTTATCATATCAGATCTCAAACATGAAAATATACAAATGTTTCTGCTCTATAATATCTACTGCCAGTGCCCAAGGTTATAAAACTTGAATTTGGTCTTCGAGCTCAAATCTCATATTTTGTCTTTTAACGTTCACAGTTGATTATGATCAGACAATAATGATATCATTGATGCATTATTCTGACAGCAAGATTGACCTGAATATGTATATCAAACATTAATAATCTCTATTTTTTCAACCATAGTACTTTGAGAACAGAACTGAGATTTAAGTTCTGAGACTGTTCTCAAGTATATAACCATGGGACCTGGAGCCATTTTTTTGGTCACAAAGAAATCTGGCGGATTATCTTGTAATCTTTCCAGACTAAACAAAAATGGACACAGATTATGAAAATTTGAGAATGGAATCAAATCTCAAACTTTCTAACATCATGACATCAAGGCAGATCATGGATTAAAAATAATTTAACACTGTTTTTAAACAACACGGTTGATATGCGTCAGCACTGTCAGTGTTTATTCACGGCATGTGGGGGTCGTGACATGGGCGGGGGCATCGATGAGTGGTCTTTTGGCTTTGGCATCCATCGTTCCACTTCTGTGACACAAAATAATATTTCCTTCGTGACCGGTCTCTGGATACTCTCACACACAGCTGGAAAAAAAAAACAAAAATGGTAAAACATCAAATAGCGACCTTCTCAATATTATGACCACCTTGTAATAACAACTACTGATTTTTGGACTGGGCTTCCAATAACTCCCCTGTAATTCAACTTGATAATAAGACCACCTAATTACTACACCGTTTTTTTTTGTCTCCAAAGTAGTCTTATTATTGAGGTTTTACTGTACATAAATTTGATCTCAAAATATTACACAGCATATAAGTCTTAATGTATAAGAAAATTGCTATCTATTTTATTGTTTTAAAAATTGAGCAATAATTTGGCATTTGGCAACTTTTCCAGCTTTAGTGGTAGAGGAAGTTCCCAGGTGTACACCTGGGCATAACCACCGACCTTCTGTAAGCTAGCTGGACAGCTTTCACAAGTGAATATTGTCTGGTCCAGCAGGGGATTCCAACTCCCATTAGTGAGGGGCTAGTGATAACTAGTGAGAGACCATCATCACTAGACCATCGAGGCCCCTCTATAGAAATAAGCAAGCGGGCCTGAAGACTAATCTCAAGTTTCAATTTTTTACTCTTACCTACAGCAGTAGTGTAATGATTGGGAAAAGATTTGTCTGTTCTTTCTCTCATATATTTCCAGCTATTTATCGATGGATCAAAACTACATTCAATAATCTTCTTGTCCAATTCCTTAAGTTCTTTTGTAAACTGAAATATAAAAAATGTCTGACTCAAAAATAAAATCATGAAAATTTAATGATAAATTATGGTAAAATCATGAAAATTTAATGACAAATTGTGGTAAAATCATCAAAATTTAATGATAAATTATGGTAAAATCATCAAAATTTAATGACAAATTAAGGTAAAATCATGAAAATGAGACTTTGATTCAAATCTTGAAATTTGCTGGACATAAAAAAGCAATACACAGTATAGAATTTGACAGATATGCTAACCTTAATAAAACAATACACAGTATAGAATTTGACAGGTATGCTAACCTTAATAAAGCAATACACAGTACAGAATTTGACAGGTATGCAAACATTAATAAAACAATACACAGTATAGAATTTGACAGGTATGCTAATCTTAAAAAAGTGATACAACATAAATCCTACAGCAACATAAGAGTACAATGTAACAATATACTACCTTCATTTCTGAGAAAGGTTTGTCCAATCCAGTAACATACAATAATGCTCGCTTCTTCCTTAACATACTGAAAATATAGAAATAACATTATTGTTTTTCTGTTTTTCCCCTAGAGTTCACTGTCGCACCAACAGCCAAGGTCATTTAATGACTTTCCAGCTTTGACAGTGGAGGAAGACTGCAGACATACACCTGGGTAGACCCACTGACCTTCCTTCAAGCAGCTGGACAGGTTCCTAACATGAGAAATTTGTCTGGTCCTGGGTTGGATTCAAACTTAAAGTGGAGTGGAGCTAGCCATTACTGGTCAGAGACCATAACCACTTGACCACAGAGGTCCCTTAAATATAATGTAATTGAGAACAAATATAAAATAGTTAACTGAACAGCAAGTAAGTTGTCATAACAATGAAATGGTTTTAATATTTATGTGATCGTAACACTGAGGTCGGTGTATCATTGAAATGGACCCAAAGTGACCATTTTATTGTGCAGGTTTTCTAAACAAGATATGTAAGATTTCAGGATTTTATATTTTCTAATGAGATCCAGACATTTTTGAATATGAAATGAAAACTGTTTCAAGGATAGCAGTTAACAAGTACATTTGAGATTGTAAGTGGTGTAATTCTTTGGTAACTGTTCTTCCATTAAATGTAGGTAACCAGTCAACAATGGTGGTCTGGTGGTAACATGCTTGACTTCCAATTGAAAGGTTGTGTCTTGGCTCAAATCTTGGCTCTGGCCTCCGATATTTCAGGGACGTTTTCCAGTGTCCCCCACTACACTACTGCATGAGCCCAGTACTAAGCGGAGAAAATCACAGGGAACAGGTGAGGCGTGTATTGGTGTTTTACACAAGATGCATGATGAAGAACCACGAGGTCTATTCAAAAAGTGTATGGATATATGTCCTCCTATACCTTCTCCCCTCTCTCTGGGGACTGTCAAATTGGCCGTTAAACAACAGATAAACATAAACAAATATAATAATGCTAAGGATACTAATTCATACATAAAGTGTTAATTCTTACCCTTCTCCACCAGCATCAAGTGTTATATTTAACTTAAAATCCACTGAATTTAATTCTGGTGGCTTCCATTTCAACACATCAGAACATCTACCAGGACAATACACCTACAACATGTAAATACAGTAAAACCTTGTTATCATGAGCATCAATATCACCAGTACCTGACTCAAAGACTTATTAATGTCCTGTCAAATTTTGTTCTAAGGTGCATAAAGTTATCCATGTTTATTACCAGCTTCGATATGCTGATAACTCGAGCACAAAGTACAGTCTAATGACTTAACATTAAGAATTAATAAACTTAATTATCTCAAGTAGTGTCATATTGTATCATGTTTCCACCTTATACAATAATACTTACATACATTCTATCTTAATTTTGTTTGCTTTATGCATGGGTGAAAGCTGAAAATTAAAAACAAAACCTGAAAACAGGTTGCTATGGCAACGATATAACCTTTTATTTTCAAAATATTAACAAAACTAACTACTTACATCTGGTACTGGTTGAAATATTAACCCATCAACTTCATGACTCACTTGACTAGCAAAATCACCATCTAATATCTACAATACAAAAAAAAACATCTAAACTAATATATTGATACAAGTGTTTTTTTTTCACCAGCATAGTGTGTTTTTTACCTTTAGGGGAAAAGGTGATGGGGCCCTTATAAAGGGGAAAAATGGTTTAATAAGGGGAATTTTGAACTGTGCAACACTGTGCCCTCCCCCTCCCAAAAAAAACATGACAACATAACAATAAAATTCATAATTTGAAGCATAAAGAAATATGAAAAATCGGTTGTTATAATGATGTGGTCTTAATACTAAGGTGGTCACTAAATGAGATGTTACTGTACTTGGTTTGAACTTTGATTTTAGAAATTATTTTAAGAGAATGTTATTTCTGTGATGCTAGAAAAAAACATACAAAGTGCAGAAATCAAGTCCACACGTAGGTAACCACTCAACCAGTAAAGACCTTACAAGACACAGTTTAAGGGCCACTCTGGTTGAGTGGTTATGGTATTAGACCAGTAATCACTAGCCTCATATCATTGTGAGTTCAAATCCCATTGAGACAAGCACCAAATTTCGTCACTTAAACAGCAATGAAATTATATCACTTGAGAAAGCTGTCCAGCTAACTTACGGAAGATTGGTGGTTCTACCCAGGCGTACACTTGGGTGTCTTCCTCCCAATGATGCCATATAACCCTGGCTGTTGGTGCAATGTTAAAAAAACAAGAAAATCAGTCACAATTAAAAGAAGTCCATACAAGATACAATTTATATATTTACCTTTCTGGCAGTAACTACATCCCAGAATGGTTTCATTCTAACACTGAACGGTTCCTTGGTTTTATTTAACATACCCTGCACTACTTTTGTATTTCTTGCACCCACAATCTCCTTCTCAATACATGTTAACCTTGTGTTGAAATTCGTCTTTCCCACTTCATTTCCCTGTAGCAATGAGTGATTTAATTAATGAATAACTACATATCAGAAACAGCTGTTAATAGGACCTTGTGCTGATGGTATAAGGTTCTTTGTTAGATAAAGACTATAAATCAAGCATGAACAAAACTGAAGAAATTCAATGTAAAAAATAACCAAAATTAAAATAATTTACTTAAATACTAAAGAATAAATTTAAAATCGAAATCAGGACATAGAACAATCATATCATAGAAAAATTTCAGCATACAAAGATCAAAGATTTTGGCAGAATAATGTAGTAGAAATACACCAGACATTTTTACAAAATAATTTTGCTATTTCTATAAACCATGAAAGCTGCAGGGGGCCCCTCCAAGGTTGAGTGGTTATGGTCTCTGAATCCCGAAAATTCTGGAAAACTTTCAACCATGTGTACTTACCTCAAATCTGACTATGTCATAAACGAGGTAGCGAGGTACATTTTTACCAGCTACTGTGTCGAGGATCATTTCCCCATCTAGTAAGGTGTCTTTTATATGAGCACTGAGATCTTTCCTCCGTGGAAACTGAAGAGTAGGAGAGGAGAATTTCACAGAAAAACCTCGTTATCTCAAGGGGTCATTGGAACAGACTAACTGCTCGAGATAAATATGGTACTAGTAATAATGGCATATTTGCTTACTGGTTATAAATCAAAAACCAAAAATGACAGGACTTTAAAAACTCCTAAAGGTAAGTTGGGTGCTTGTGATAATGGTGCTCGTAATAATAAAGTTTTACTGGAACAAACGTAATACAGTCACAAAGCTATGTATCATGATTACTTAAGTAATTACCCACTACATATAGAAGTATTCTATTATAGTCTTTATAGTGTGAGGTTTTTATGTAGTTTTTGAAGACTGAAACTGAGGATTTCATAAGACTGACGCTCAGTCTACAGATGAATATTTTGTGACTGACCATACCCAGTCTACAGATGAATATTTTGTGACTGACCATACCCAGTCTACAGATGAATATTTTGTGACTGACCATACCCAGTCTAAAGATGAATATTTTGTGACTGACCATACCCAGTCTACAGATGAATATTTTGTGACTGACCATACCCAGTCTACAGATGAATATTTTGTGACTGTTTAAAATTTAAAGAGGAATGTAGCAGAAGATATTTTATATAATATTTTTACCCACACTGCAATATATAGTAATGCAGAACTCACTCACAAACTATGGGAACGTCAGTCTGCTTTAATCAGCCAGAAAAGATCAATTCCTTCTTCGTTCATAGTAAAATTAAAAAAAATTCATTTATTTTACCAGTCAGGACATGTAATACAGCTCTATTGCATATGCTGCTTTCATTTATTGGTTGTCTTTCACAGTACTAGTATAATAACATTCTGAGAGGCAATTTAATTTTGTCGTTTAAACTCACCTCTAAATTTGGTATATGAAATACTGTGTTATCTATTTACACTCACCTCTAAATTTGGTATATGAAATACTGTGTTATCTATTTACACTCACCTCTAAATTTGGTATATGAAATACTGCGTTATCTATTTACACTCACCTCTAAATTTGGTACATGAAATACTGTGTTATCTATTTACACTCACCTCTAAATTTTGTATATGAAATACTGTGTTATCTATTTACACTCAACTCTAAATTTTGTATATGAAATACTGTGTTATCTATTTACACTCACCTCTAAGTTTGGTATATGAAATACTGTGTTATCTATTTACACTCACCTCTAAATCTGGTATATGAAATACTGTGTTATCTATTTACACTCACCTCTAAATTTGGTATATGAAATACTGTGTTATCTATTTACACTCACCTCTAAATTTGGTATATGAAATACTGTGTTATCTATTTACACTCACCTCTAAGTTTGGTATATGAAATACTGTGTTATCTATTTACACTCACCTCTAAATTTGGTATATGAAATACTGTGTTATCTATTTACACTCACCTCTAAATTTGGTATATGAAATACTGTTATCTATTTACACTCACCTCTAAATTTGGTATATGAAATACTGTGTTATCTCTGTCTAACATGAACACCTGACCAGGTCCATCTATTAACATCATAAAACTGAAAATATACAATACATCATTTACTTACAGACGTCTTGGTATACTTGGTATACAATAAATGAATGCCTTTAAAAAAAAAAATCCAAATCTAACGTCTGTTTATATACATATGTCTCAGTTCAAACAACTTAATACTTGTTCAGTTACCAAGAATTTGCAAGCAGCACAGGATAATGTACTAGCCCCTACATCACTGTGAGTTTGAATCCAACCCACGACCAGATAAAATTCTTATGAAAGGAAACTGTCCAGCTAGCTTACAAAAGGTCAGTGGTTCTACCCAGGCATAGGCCTGGAGTCTTTCTCCACAATTAAATATAGAGAAGTGTATTGCCAAATTACTCTGGCTATTGGTGCAACACTAAACCCAGAGAAAATAGAAATGAGCTATGCTTCTAGTAAGGGCTGTGATGGCACGAACACTGAAAGGGAGGAAAATACCAGTTCCTTTTAAATCTAGCAAAAATATCTTACCGTGTACCGTCTGCCTTCCAACTACATTTATATGGCTTTTTTCTGAGGAAATCTAAATTATTAATATCCATGGAAACGGGTTGTGAACCTGGAAACCCAGCCCTGAAATTCATGAAATAAAAAGTACAACTTATTTCTACAGAAAGCCATGTAAAACATAATGAAGTCGGTTGTTTATAAACATCCTTTCTTATCACTATAAAAAGATATATTAGTCTTTCAAGTTAAATGTTTTTCATAACATCATACAAGGAAAATAAATGCAGTAAATTCTAACTGTTCCTCTGTGCAAAAAGAATAAACAAATAAATCTTTTGGGTTTCAGTTAGCAGCTGGCAATTAATCTGAGCACTTTTCCTGCATTCTGTATCAGTATTTACATTTAACTGCCAACTTCTCTACAGGAATGTCAGCAGTGCAGGATAAAATGACGTAAGACGTAAAGTCTTCACCATGTGACACACTCCAACTCTTCACCATGTGATACACTCCAACTCAAGGGTTTAAACTCACAGAACCCGAGGTCCATAGACCTAACACATTAACTAGCCAAGTTGGTGGGCAACAAGACACACAAGGTAAAAGGAAAGACTGAAAAGGCCAAGAACAAACCTACCCCCTCCATTGACACATATCCTGAACACGTTGTTGTATATTTGAAAGTCTAGGTTGGTCTGTTACCTGGGTTACACCCGCAACTCCATCAACAAATTTGGCATTCTGTCAGAATATGAAATCAATGCAATGAACAAAAGAAAAAAACGACTTAACTAAAAATTGCACAGCGCAACCTCTCCAAAGCAACACCCTTTGGGAGAAGCAAAATTACGTTGTTGTGGAGAGGTAGTTAACCAAGAGCAGTTAAATTAATAGTTAAATCGTACAGTGGGAAAAAACCATGCTGTTGTTGAAGGGAAGTTGTAGCTCAAGAGAGGGCTGCTCTGGAGAGGTTGTGCTGTAAATAATTCATAAAGTCGAACCTGTGAACAAAATCCAGTAGAGTGGAAATTGGATGAGTCTTTTATGCACAGATGGTCTTTATTTATAGGTATGTTTGTCAATTGTATCAATGAATGTGTTATAAACAGTGGCCAGTGTTCCTAGTGACTACTTACTTATTCAAAAAATGCCATAAAGATTTTGACTAGATACCTTTCTCCAAAACAAAAAATGCAGATTTTATGCCTGTCTATTCATAGTAGTACTATTGTTGAGTAAATGTCTCATTTCAAATAACTTAAAAGTTAAAAAAATAGTTGTATAGTTGCTATGGTAACTCACTTTTTTCACAACCTCTCGTTTGAATCTTTTACGTTTACCATTCTGGTCATTTCCATCTTCACCGATAGAATTACCATCATCATCAATACCATCTTCAGATTCTTTAAAAATAACATAAAACACATCACCATCTATTTCTTCAAAGGCAGTTACTTGCAGAGTTCAGTACAGGAACAGAATCTAGGGACTGCCGTTAGGTGTGAGGTGGTTAAAAGCTCACAGGTATGTAACAGAAATACTGTTGAAAATTGGGAGTAAATGAACATATTAAAAACATCTTTCATGTATTCAGTCCATCATTCAATACATAAACTAAAGACAACAACTGAAGCCTTGCCATTCAAAATTCAAACTGTGTTTTAAAACCAACCAGTCAGGTGCTTGATCATTAGACGGGTTTTAAAATTTGGTGCAATACCCTAAGAAACTGTACAACTCGTCAAATCATAAGAAAATCTATTTGAATAAAATATACATCAGCACCAGAAAATACACAATATGATTTATTTAAAATCCAAAAACAAAAATATTGGAAGTTTATGTTACCATCACACCAATCAGGAAGGGGTGGGGCTGGAGGCGTGTCCTCCACATCACCATAACGAAAGAATAACTCTTGTAGATAATCTTGTTTGTATATTCCAGGAGGTCTAGCCTACAAAAAAAATGAAAGTGCTTAATTGTTCAGTATTTATAGTAAACTCTTATAACAAAAAATAACTAAGGCCATCCTTTTTTCACACTATTTATGATTTATAAACAAACATGGTACATATATGGTTGAAATGGAATTGGACTTGAATGAGTAAAGTGAATTTGTTGAGAAAGTAATGTTTTTCTTGTTTATTTAAGAAATAATGTCTGATTCAGTGATTGTTAATAAATCTGTATATATCATTTTCATAATATTTAGTAAATGTAAGGGATAATAATTAATATAAACCACATACTTTAGCATAGGCAGCAACAGCAGCCTCAACACTGAAAATATAATTAAAAAACATTTAACAACAAACTACTTTTAAAACAAATAACATACATGTATTATAAAACAACAAAATTCAATAAGACGCATGTATTTGTATCCTTCTTCCCATACTGTGAAACATATTGTATTGCTATTTCCATGGCAACAAAAAATCCAAAAATAAATAATTATTACTATTCAATATAACTCAATACAGTAGAAAATTTAGAATTTGAAGGGACCTTTATTCTATTTCATCCTATACAGACAACAAGTGAACTAAAGTCTTATCAGCGAAATGATGGCTATGTGAAGCCAGTGAACTTACATCTCAAAACATCATAAAAAGTACACTTAAACTTGTGAACAAATGCCACCCTTGGGAAAGACAAAATCAGGCCCTCATTGACAGATAAATAAAACATTGACAAATAAAAACATCAGCCGACGAAATGACTTACCTCCAATCAAGTTGTTCAATAAGATAAGATATGATTAGAAATCCTGTTCTGTTGAAACCATGAGTACAATGTACACCTAGAGAGAAACAAAATCATGCGAATAAAATCATGCAGACATTTCCATACAGACCTAAGCTAAGCACCATACATGATTTACATAGTCAATATTATTACAGCTTCCAATTTTTTTCTCTCTGAGGTTTAACGCTGCACCAACGGCTAGGGTCATTTGGTGACTTTTCCAGCTTAAATGGAGGATGAAGGTCTCATACAGGGCGTGTTAATACAATCAGAATGTATAAAATTGAGTCTTGACATTGTGTCCGAGAGCAGCCAAACATATTACAAGACTGCACACAGAACCAACCAGAGACTAAGCTTCAGACTAAAAGCACTGATTAATTGTCAATTAATGTCAATTATAATGATACTTACCAACAATTTCCAGGGGTTTTTGATTGATAAATCTTGCACATACTTGTATGAAAGTCTCTGTTTGTTCTTTTGAAGGTGTTTCACCATGCCTAAAATATAACAGTATGAACTCAGGGTACAACACATAAATACTGTTAGCTCTGACACTAAGTATGCAGAAGCATTACAGGGAACAGAATTATACAGGAAGTTTTAACTGCATATATATGCGAATATATAGTATTTTTATAGGATTTGTGACGAGGGACATAAAACTGTGTGATAACCATTTGTAAATTTTGGACTTTCTTTGTCTCTCTCCCAAAAAGAATATGGATGAACCACCCAGCAATTTAATAATTATCAACAATTATATTAATGAAATTTGCCGTTACTCTTGGCAGACTTTAAAGGGGCATTAACACATTTTATTTCTTTGATATAAGAAAATCATGCATATAGGTGTGCCTATAATTATGTCAGCTGAATCATTTTTTGAATGATCTGATAAGCAAACAAACAAATTTAAACAGAATTATTTTAAATTGTATTACCCTCTACATTGCATCTTCACATATCTGCAACCCTTGGCTTCTACATCTTTACTGCTGTAAAATCGTGTGGTATTAGTAAGATCAATAACTAATCCTAACTTTTTCTGAAAAAAATCAATCATCATACATTATCTCAAGAAATTAAAAAGTGCTTTAAAATAACACCATGTAAATTTGCCTAAATTTACAAATATATACGGATAATTGTGCAGAGGGTGAATTAAATTCACTCAGTCATGCAATTTTTGTCTGAGGCCAATTCTATGTGTTCCAGACATCAATGAGTGGGTTTAATAACAGTTTACTACAGTATGATAATGGTTACATCCAAAATTTCTAGATCGACATTCATGTATATGACCGAGTTGCACAAAGATAAGCGGAAACAACTTTGGTAGAATCAATTCATTATAGAACTCTCAAGACAGCAGAAATAGCAATAAAAAGACCACTTATCACTTACATGGCAAACTTTGATGATACAAAAAAGTGAACATTTAAATGGTTCAAATTTATAGACATATTCTGGTAAGATAAACTGAACATGAAGAAACCTAGGATATATAACCTTGTGTACTTTCAATGATTCCATCAACATATCAACACCAAATCTACATTCTTCAGGTACATCCTCATCATATTTATTATCCAGTGGTGTTTTGAATGGCACAAATTTATCTACAGTGCAAAGACATAAAACTGAATGTCCTGTTATCAACAGTTATGTACTAACCCAAACTAAATTTTTTGGAATGTAACAACCATTAATCATTAAGATGATCTTTTGCGCACGCACACACACACACATTATATATATATATATACCAGTCTATAATTTTGTATTACACAAAGAGGGACTGGGACTTGTAATACAGACATGTAAAACAACTACAAGGAATAACACTAAAACTAACACAGGAGGTGCTTTAGTGTAATTCAGGAAAGATGAATTCACACAAACAATAAACCTTTATTATTCTTCTCTTCTGGTTTTTCAATAGAAATGTAAAAATATATAAATGTTTTTGCAATTATAATTATATTCCTTTTTTCCCAGATAATATGAATTGGCAGTCAGATAATAGTTATTAAAATAAACTGTAGCAAAATTGGTCAGTTGGAATATTTTAATACTGAGATGCTGTAGACAAAACAAGTGGCATTAATCAAATTTCAAAAAGCAAGGTAAGAAATGCCCTTCAGCAAAGCACTAACCAACAATGATTTGACCCTTCCTGGGACAATGCAGCCATCTTGGAGGAGGACCTAATTTGTTTCTCCCAGACATTGATGTGATGTTCTGAAACAGAGGTAATACCAAGCAATCTCAATAAGGGATTATAGTTTGCCAATAAAAACTCCTCAACTCACTAATAAGGTTCCAAAAAGTAAATCTCTTAGTAGATGAAAGATCGATGATATTTATAACCAAAGCTCAATGTTTAAAATAGCACATTCCAATGAAGCAACATTTAGATATTACAGAAGGAACACCATGATAGCATGAAAATACTGTTTCAACATTAATTAATACGTACACATGGACTTGTCTCCAGACATGTTCTCAAAATTGTAAGATAGTATTGACACTTATTGCACTGACATTTCCCTAATCAGAAAGATTTCCCGAGTAAATTAATCGAAGGACGAGTCTGAATGAGCATGTGGAATATCTTGTGCATGTTGGTGATATATTCTTCATATGAAGGAAGTTTTTATTTTATGTTACTACAAACCCTGCTAGCTTAGAAAACTGAAAGAATGCTGAAGTAGCTTTAAAAAACTTTCACACTTTACACAGTACATGCATATCATAAACCTTGGTTATAACATGTGATATGTTGGAGTAAAGCTGCCGAATTTGATACTTAAATTGGACCCTAAACAGTCTAACAGGTCGTGAAAACTAATGACATTCAGGCTTTTCGAAATAATCGTAATAATTCTACCGATATAACCTGATTAAAATGTCACATTACATCAATTTTGAACAACATACCAGAAATGAGATGCTAAGTGAGATGACATAGCCAACAATAACAGAAAATTGTCTTTTTATTAAACAGAACAACTAAACCGGAAGTTGTTATTTTAATAATCTCAATTGCACCTATTTACAAATTATATTAATAAACAATTTATATCTAGACATTAAAGTTTATTGAACGGTAAAACTATATTTTTAATATTTTAAATATATATTTCTTAAACTTCCAATGGATCATATTGCTTTCTGAAAGGTTACAAGTAATAGAGACTATTAGAAATGGCTGCGCCCATGGATTGCGTGTGACTGTTTTGAATTGCTTAGTAAAAAATTCTTCTCCGCTATCAGAATGTCAAAATCTAGGAATAAACGAGTCAACAAAATAACGAAAAGTATTGTTAAAGAAAAAGCTGAAGCTACCATGAAATCAGGAAAGTTTAAAGCAAAGAATCAAATTAAAAGTAAAACTATTAAAGGAAAAACTGGCAAAGGCAAAGACGATAAGTCAAAAAGAAGACCATGGGAACACAAGAAACAAGATGAGGAAGAGTCTGATTTTGAAGAGGTCGCTAACCATCATAAAGAAGAGCAGGTAATTAATTACACGTGGAATAATGTGATTTGATGAAGACAAAAATTATGTCACTATTTCTGATGGAAGTCTGACGGTGGTGCAGAGCACTAATCTCATGGAACTTTATGTGTACATGTTCCAGTTTCTTTGTCTGGTGCATTATCCTACTCTGCCTGTATCGGCTCTTCAGACGTAACATTTGTCTGAATTTAATGGTTGTAAGTACATTATCAGTGGTATAAAACTTAAATGTATGAAATTCTCAAAAATACATGATGAAGTCGACATGAAGATATTGATAAATTTTAAAAATTCAACACAATGGTGAAGTCACAGTGATTTGTTAACATTTTGAAATATGAGGATCTTAAGAGTTAGAATTTATGCTGTTACATATTTATTTGTAACACAGATTTAAGTGCTAATATGGTAATAGTTTAATTTTTGAAGTTTCACTTTTGTTTTATTATTTATTTTGCAAAATATGTGCTGAGAATTATTTTCTCTTTCAGTATCATTTTTTAAATAGAAAATAAGTTTGATGCATAACTGTGTAATAAAGTTAAAAATATGTGACTCCTGTTTTTTAGGAGGTTGACAATAATGACTACAATTCAGACATTGATGAATCAGAAGAAAAGAAGAATGTTAGAAATCTTGTTACGCAACAAAACAGAAAAAATAAGAAATCTGGAGGATTTCAGTCAATGGGTATGAGTGCATTTTTCAGGTTTTATTTACTTGTGTTAAAGAAGCAAATTTTTATTGAAGGGTATGACTGCTGCAGCCGGGATTTGAACCCAGATTGCTGGGTTACAAGTTCAAAGCACTAACCACTGGACCATGGTCACAGCCTATATCAGGGGTGTAGAAATGTTTTCATGTAGCCGGTCAGCTACTAAAAGTAGAAGGGGAGTCTGGGGTTCAATGCAGTATTGTGTCCATTGTTTCAGAGAAAGTAGCCGGCGGGAATGCTCAAATAGCTGGTTGATTTTTCTGGCTTGTGGCTCATTTCTACACCTGTACTACATTGTTAATAGAATTTGTAATTTTCAGTGATAATCTTTTTTCTGTTACAAATGTCATATTCTAACTAATGTATAGACTTTATAGAATCACGGAGACTGTTGATTTGGTTAAAAGTAGTTATGCCTCTGAATAAACTGCATATCATTATTGCCTTATAGTGCATTTAAAATGCATTGTATTCATTACAATGACATTTTATAAATCAGTCATAGTAATGTGTTTATTGCATAGTAATGTGCTTATGAGTAAAGTTGTACACTGTTATTAAAGCATTATTGTTATTTTACTTGTCTCTGAACATGCATGACTCTGGTATCATTATATACTCTAGGCTTGTCACACAATGTTTTTAAAGGAGTCACCAGAAAAGGATATAAAATTCCCACACCTATTCAAAGAAAGGTAATTATGAACTTTATTCAACATTTTTTCCATAAATTTTTGGCTACATGAAAAAGCTCAGTAGCAGATTTTCTAAGGTACTTAAGTTAAGCTCACAGGACTAGCTTCCTGTTTTAGAGACTTTCTTCAATAGTGCCTCATTTGTTAAAACCTTATGTATAATCATTTTTACATAAAAAGGCTTTATAACAGACCTTTTCATGCACTCAGGTCTGTCTTAGAAGACAGTTACAACTATCCATTCATTACTTTGTCTGAATCTTGCAAGAACAGCTTGACTTTGTTAGTCACTTTTATATTTCGAATATTTCATATTTCTTCTTTACATAGACTATTCCTGTCATTATGGATGGTAAGGATGTCGTTGCTATGGCGAGAACAGGAAGTGGTAAAACAGCAGCGTTTCTTATACCTATGTTTGAGGTGTTGAAGACTCACTGTGCTAAATCTGGAGCCCGGGCTCTCATCATGTCTCCAACCAGAGAACTTGCCCTTCAGACTCTGAAATTTGCAAAAGAGGTGAAACATTTTTAATAAAGAGTTTTATTTCTGATTTAATAGGCACTGAAGCCCACGAGAACAACATATTAATACACATATATACAAAGATGCATAGAAATATACAGACATAACAAGTTGATAGAGAAGTGGAATAATCTTAAATCTGTCTTACTTTGATAATAAGACAGACTTTTTTCCTTGTTGCTTTGGGGTCTATACCCTTAGCTATTGAATTTGTTAGAATTGAGAATTATTTTGTGAAATATGTGGAATAGGGGATTTTTTTGTGGAAAGAATTAAGATAAAATTGGAAATCACCTTGCAAAAATGGTCCAAAATATCTCATGAAAAGTGTGAGTTCTTGTATGCAAGTAGTCAACATTTGTTAAAAACTTTAAAAGCAAAATTATTCAGTTATAATTGCTTTTGTATTATTGAATGTGATAACTTCAGGGTATGAATTTCACTAAAGTTTTTGTTATACATTTTACCCTGCATGGTTTACATTTTTCAGCTTGGTAAGTACACAGGATTACGTGCTGCTGTTGTTCTTGGTGGTGACAGAATGGAGGACCAGTTTGCTGCCCTACATGCTAACCCTGACATGTAAGTTGTTGTAATGTTTCCTCTTTCAGTTTGTATTAAATTGATATCATATAAGATACTACCCAAATTTCTGTGCTAATCAAAACTAAAATCAATATATTTCCATTTAGTTCAAACTGTGGTACAGTCAAATCTCACTTTTCCTGATACTCCATTTTTAAGGACAGTTTATAGAGAAGGTTACTTGTAATAGTTAAATCGTACAGAGGGAAAAATCATGCTGTTGTCGAAGGGATATTGTTGCTCAAGAGGGGGCCGCTTTTGAGAGATTGCACTGTATGTACTTTTCAATAATTAATTCAATCATGATTGCATCAGTTTCTATTATATATGTCAATTTCAAAAATAGTTTTGTCAGTTTCAAAGAAAATTATGAAATCAATGGTTTATACATTGTAATTACATTTCAGTATCATAGCAACACCGGGTAGATTTATGCATGTTGCTGTGGAGATGGAACTGAAGCTGAAATCAGTCCAGTATGTGGTATTTGATGAAGCTGACAGGTAAATTTATTGTTCTCTTATACAAGTGAAAAAATATCTTTCAACCATGTTTCAATTGTTGATCCAAAGTCCTGCTAATTTGTTAATGAAGTGTTATTAAATAGGCTGGAAAAAATAGTCCTGTTTTGGATTTCTTGACCAAAACAATTAGGATAGACAGATTAAAAAACTGTTCATTTCTATTTTTTATCTAAGCACCTTTTGTGAAAATATGTGGTGTGATTTATCCCCAAATTATTTTTATGCTTTGGATTTTTCCCTGAAGAACCTTTTGCTCAGCACCAAAAGATGATTGGTAACTATGAACAAGATTATTTATTTTCCTAGCCTAATCGTAGCATAAAAAGCATCAAGTTCAATATCACAAGAATGGTCAAATTTCACTGTGTGGCCTTTATTTACTGGGGGCTGTTTACTTAGTATGAATTAATTTATGCTTTCTTATTCCGCAGGCTGTTCGAGATGGGTTTTCAAGAACAGTTGAATGAGATATTGAATCGGTTACCCGAGTCTCGACAGACTGTGCTGTTCTCAGCTACATTGCCTAAACTCCTTGTGGAGTTTGCTAAAGCCGGGCTTCATGACCCAACGTTGATAAGATTGGATGTTGATGCAAAACTTAGTGACCAATTAAAGGTGAGTTTGTACATTGAATAAAAAGTGAACCAGTTTTATAAAAAGTATGAATAGAATCAACTCCGATTTCTCTATCTTACCTTGTCACATCTTTCATCCCAATGAACGATAGTGTGTATCGTTTCTCCATACTCTGTCAAGAGAAGCATACAGGAGAATGCTACTGTAGAAACTTGTTATTTAAAACTTTATTAAATGGTTAACTTACTTCACAATTAATCTGAACAAATGGCAATTTTGTACTTGCTTGAGGTAATCATTTATTTTTTTTGGATGTCAGGAAAATTGCTTAAAACGTAGGCTGTTATAGTAAACACTGTTGTTAATTTGTGTGTTAGTTTGATAGTTTGCTTGTCAGAAACATTCATTTCGTAAACATGAATAAATGAATTCAAATTAAAGTTTACACTTTTGGTACATAGTTTGATGAGATTGTTTGTCACATGCCAGAGACAAGTTCATACTTCCATTGTAACTGACTAGAAAGTTCAAAGTTTTTGGTCATACTTCAGTAATTATTGAAATCCCTTGTGTTATTTCATCTGTATTTGTGTGGTATTTCAATGATTTTACATTTTTTTCAGATGTCTTTTCTACAATGTAGAGCAGATGACAAGTTAGCTGTACTGTTACATTTACTGAAACACGTTATACCAGAAAATGAGCAGACGGTCGTGTTCGCTGCCACCAAGCATCATGTGGAATATCTAAATCTGGTACTGTCTGATAAAGCCCTGTACTGTTTTATTATTCAGTGTTCCCACTCGTGTAAAATCTTGCGTAAATAACGCAGCAAAATTGGAAATCATGCAACACATTGATCTGGTGCAATGTCGCACGCGTATGAATATTCTGGAAAAACCGATTACGAATCCAAAATAGACAAGCCGTGAGTGGTGCGTTGTTATGATGTATACATTAAACCAGGCTGGTTTTGTTTATTCTAGTTGGGGACTATACTTTTATGTTTAAAATCGATAACTTTACAACTTCACGAGTTTGATTTGTATGCATATACGTATGCTTTTTTTGTAAACGTTCGTACCCCAAAACTTGACATCAGACTACAGTGCAACCTCTCCAGAGTGGCCGTCTCTAGAGTGACAACCTCCCTTCAACAACAGCATGCTTTTTCTCCACTGTACGATTTGACTATTTATTTAACCTCTCTAGAGCATTAACTTCTCAACAATGACATGATTTTGCGTCTCCCAAAGGGTGTTGATTTGGAGAGGTTGCACTGTAGTTGCATCTGTCACAGACTACCATTAATGATTTTTTGTGTATATTTTAGATTTTACAGAAGGCTGACATTCCTTGTACATACATATATAGTTCCTTAGATCCAACTGCTAGAAAGATTAATATTGCGAAATTCCAGCTTCGTAAGGTGAAGGTCATGATTGTAACAGATTTAGCCGCCAGAGGAATTGACATACCCCTGCTGGATAATGTTATTAATTATAACTTCCCCGCAAAAGCCAAACTGTTTGTACACAGGGTTGGTAAGTAAAAAGTAGTAATTGATGGCCATATTTAGGAATAAAAAATGGTTTATTTCTGGTAACATGCTCATTAGAAAAAGGTAGCTAGTTTGGGAATTTTTTTGTTTTTATTATTATTCTTGAAAGCTGCTGTTGAGATTTTTTCTGTGCGGAAACTCAAAAAAATGGATGTACCGTTTGTCAAGCCGAATAAAAACTCTAGGGTCATTAGGAAAATTAGGAAAGGTTGTGTAGCCAGAAACAAACATTTTTTTACACCCTATTGGACTCGGCTTTTGTATGCAAGTTTGGTAGAATGTTAATTGCATTGTTTACAAAAATTTATGTGTCGGAAGGGAGCCATTTATTTTACACATCCCTGTTTTTCTTGATGTGATTTTTAAGTGTTTTTCTTAGCTGATAAAAGTATACTAAATGTGTTGTTTTGACAAGTTTTAGTGCCTCGAATTGTTTTGTTGTATCTTAAGTCTGTTCCTAGGATAATGTTCGGGATTGTATTTTTTATGTTGTTGCGTGCATAAATTGTTGCGATATTTCAATGTTTATCGGGTCTTTTATAGGTCGAGTCGCTCGCGCAGGAAGAAGTGGTGTAGCGTATTCACTGATTTCGTCTGATGAAATATCGTATGTGTTTGATCTGCATGTGTTTCTGGGTAGATCTGTGAAATTTGTTCAAGTTGGAAAGTCAACTAAAGGTGAATTTTTGTCCATTTTGAAAAAGAATTTCTTTATGTGTTTCTAAAGTGTCAGTTTTATTGAACTTAGACCTAAGTCAAGTATCAGGATTAGATGCTGTTTTTTTGTGGTTCAATAATTTTCAGTAGAACAATTTTTTTGGCCTCCATTTTCTTTGACTTGTAATCACCAGCCCCACACCGCTGTGGGCTTGAATCCTAACCAGGACTAGGACCAGGAAGCTGTCAAGCTGGCTTACGGAAGGTAGGTGGTCCTACACAGGTGTGAGCCAGGAATCTCATTCCACTGTTGAAGCTGGAAAGTCGCCAGATAGTCCTGGCTCTTGGTGTGACATTAGACTGATGATAGTCATTCAGAGTACTGCTCAGGAGATAAAGAAATTAGCTGCCAAGAAAATTAATGGAAGAAAAATGTGTAAAATATGCTGCTTAGTATTGGATAATAAACATAAAACTTGTGTCTCTGACTTGAACTTGATTCAGGCTTCAACTTTTAACAATATGCTGACCTGTTTACTCTGAGTTCGCCGTAGTTACTACGGAATTTGATACTGAATTATTTCTTGTCTGCCACGATCATCAAACGGAGAATGCTTCGTCCATGTTTGTTGTTAGGATTATGTGACTTACAAAGCAAGTATGCAGATTTGTAAAAAACTACAGACAGACTATGAAAACTACTGATTAATGGTTCCAAAACTACTTACAGGCTTGGGATGGGAGTAAACTGGTCTGCAATATGTCTGCTTGGAAGGCTGATACTCGAAAAATGTTTTTCGTGCAGACTGTTTTTATGTTTTTTTTATATGTCACATTATGTGTGTTTGTACATATATGTTGTATGTATTGTAGATGAGGATGGATTGTATGGGTGTGTTCCACAGTCTGTGATAGATGAAGTTGATGAATTTCTGAGAGCGTGGCATACTGAAAACTATGATATCGTAAGTCAAACAACATATATATCCTACTTACTTACTTGCTTACTTTTAAGTTAGACATCAACTGTGGTCGTGCTTAGTTTATTTATAGCTGGTGATCTGGGTTCAAATCCAAGATGTGGCAGGTCATACCCTTCTATGAAAATTTAACAATAATGTCGATTTTTCTCCACATGTGGAGAAAGCTGCTGGATCCTTGTGGAAAGATAAGTCAATAAGATTAGAATACAGTCAATGATAAACTGGTTAGGTGAACCCACTGTAGTAGTGTTGAGATATTGCTGGTAATGCTGAGATTTGGGTGCTAAAATGAGATTTGATAGCAAATGTATGCTGAAATGTGAGTGCTGTGGCTTTGACTTCTAAAGTTGCTTCTGACTTTGTCATAATTTCTTCATTATTAAACATTTCTTTGTGGCTTTTTTTGTAGGAAGCCATGATTAAAGTCTGTTCTAATGCATATGGGCAGTATGTAAGATCTAGACCATCACCCGCACAGGAATCTGTGAAACGTGTTAAAGATATGGAGAAATCTGGACAACAAATAGGCACACATCCCTTATTTGGTAATTATTTCCTGTTACGTATAAAATGAATTATCATTACAGATCATTGGCACCTCTTTATTGAATTTAAGGTAGGGCTAGTAAAAAAGACCAAGTTTATTGTTACTTGACCCAAAGACTTAGAGTAAGTAGGTTGAAAAACTTTTCTGTGTGATTTTCTAAACATCACTTTTGTGAGAATTTGATGTCCAATTATTCTCCAAATATTTTCATATTTTGTCGTTAGAAACTTTTTGGTGGATGCCAAAAAATGGAGTTGATCAGGTAACCATAAGCATGACTATATTTTTTTTTATCTTAGTCTAAGTCTTTGATGATTTTTTTAACCATTTTCTTTATTATCTGATGATATACATGATGTGGACCAATCATTATATAATGTGTAGCTATACCCAGATGTCAGTCCCACATTCTGTGAGTTGAACTTTGATCACCTCACTTGCTTGGTGCATGAATTTTGGTGCAGACCTAAATGAAAGCACTACGTTTTCTACGTCTGCCATGAAAATGTTTCCATTAAGATTTATTTGTAGTTTTAATGTTCACACAACATATAACATACTTTTCAGTATTTTCAGTGGTTTGATTTTGATTTTTTCTTTGCCTAATGATAGAAATATGAAAATATACAAATATTCCTTTTTTGTCTGAATTTTATTTGCTAAAATTCATCACAACACCTTTTGCCGTTTCCTAAGTGACAATGACGGCATGATGACTTTCTTATTTCTCATTCTGCTTTAAGACGACATGGAAATTTTATCTTCAATGTAATTATACACAATCTCTGCCATGCAAGATAACTGTTGCTTTACATTACAGGTATAGAACAAGGTACAGAGGAAGCTGAAAGATTGAGAATTCTGAATGCTTTAAAATCCTACAAAACAAATACTGTAAGTGATACACATAAAATATACAGTAAAACTTCACTAAGTGACCACCTCAGCATTAAGACCACCTCACAATATAGACCACATGTTTAGTTTGGTTTTCCTCATTTAACTTAATAATGGGACCGTCTCACCATTAAGAACGGTAATGTTAGTCCTGAGGGTGATTTTAATATCAAGATTATACAGCGGTCAATCTTGTTTTTTTAGCACTCGGGTACTTAAGCCTGAGGTTTGAGATCACCCTTAAATGCTCTTTTTCCATTGGTCAATGATTAGACAGTGCCTATAACCGACCAATCACAGGCTTCATTTTTTCAATATGATTCTGATTTATGTCATCAAGCCCCACATGTTTATGTTTTAAACACGTTTCTCAACCTTATTAAATGTGAGAAGGTTATCTTATATTATCACAGTAATGATTGACTTGAGGCCATTATCGATGCTATTTCTTTCTGTAATTTCATGTGTTTTACTGACTGTATCTGATATACTAGAAAGAAATTCAATAATTTTCAGTCACTGAAAATAGTAATTATACTATAGTAACTATCTTTGTCTTGTAAGATTTGTGAGTGTGTAGATATTTTATGCGTATGTTCTTTGAAGATATTCCCTCACTATGCATGTTAAGTGAAACAAGTACATTGAAAGTTACTTTGTTTTAATTCACTCCTGAAAATTTAACTTAAATTTTTCATTTATTTATTTTAATTGCTTAGCCTACTTTCTGGTAATACCTTTACGTTTACAGACAATATTTGAAATCAACTCAACAGCGAAGAACAGTAGTTTCAGCGTTATGAAGAGAAAGCGAGATTTTCATGGTAAAGTTATTGACACTCGACTTCAACACATGGAAGATAAAGGTTATGCATCTGATGACAATGAAGACAAAGGAGTAGGTGAAGGGGCTGAGGGAGCTGTGGAATCTGATCTCCAGGTTGGTTGTCATGGTAACTTGACCTGAGTGATTTTATGCAAGCTAATTCAAAGTTAAAAGTATATTTTACTTTCTTTCTTAATTGCTTACTGTCTGTCTTAAATTGTAACTTTTACTGTGTGTGGTGTTTCTATTATTTTGTATGTTCTTGTCACATTAGGATGCTTTTAAAGTTGTGATTGGTCGATCAAATGCTTCAAGCAATCAATCAGATTCGAGTACACAAATGAGTAAGAAAAAGAGACAGAAAAAGGAAGCAGTGAGAGATGAGGAGAACTATATATCATACCGACCAGCTGATTATCAGACAGAACAAGGGTAAACAACATACAATTCTACTGAAACTTATCTGTTTTCTACTTACATCAAGAAATTTGTAATTTAAAGGAACATTGCATTTCTAGCTATTAATTTTCAAAACATTTACATTTTAAGTTGTGAATTTCACAAAAATGTATTCAGTGACAATAATAGTAAAATAAAGGTATAACTCTTAATGCCTGTCTTTACCAATCTTTATCTTTTTCCATTTAATATTTGTTTGAATAGTATTTTAAACAGTTGTTTACTCCTGATGAATGTAAAGGTTGATCAATAATTTCTGTATTTAAGATAAAAATTATTTTTGAAAAAAATAAAACCAATCTCAGAATGCTGAGTTTCTATTGGTCAATTTGAAAACTTCACCTAGAACCAACCAATCAGAAGCTTGATATTTTAGACTGGTCCCCCAAAAAATAACAACACCAAGTCAAAGTCATATGAATTAATAACATCATGTTTTAATTGTAGATTGAAGCTTGGTAGTAGTTTTGACCGAGAAGCGTCTGGGGCCACATTTGATATTAACGGCGATGATGAAAATGCTGCCAAAAGGAAAACAAATGCATTAAGATGGTAAAAAAATTCTGTTATATTTTACATTTAATACGAGATACTAAAGTGGCAACTAATTTTTATTGTATTTCAAGTATTTTTGTACAGAAGAACTGTACAAAGGCACCAAAAGAGAAGAAAAATGGCTTTTATGCATATCTGCTTTACTGTGGAGGTAAATGTGTTGTGTTAATAAATGTGTGCTATAGAGTGACCATTAAGTTCTTATGGTACAGTCCATGTAGAATAGACTGAGGATGTGTCATTCAGTTGACTGATAAGTATGTTGTGTGCTGAGTTAAGGTGAGAGGTTGTAAGACAGATTCCTTATTTTGTGTTTGTCACGACCAGAGACAGGCAGTGTGTGCTTAGACTGATAAAACATTATCTATCTTATTAGACTATTGTGAATTGATTGTTGTAATGTTTCTTTTTCCCTTAATTTTTCTTTCATATTTTGCAGGGATAGAAAGAAGAAGAAATACGTACGGGATAATAATGAAGATCCGAAGAAGAAAAAGATAAGAACAGAGAGTGGGGCCTGGATCCCTGCTTCGTATAAATCTCATGCATATCCTTTTAGTACATGTAACAGCGTGTCCCCTAAATATGTATCATTTAGGGTCCTAAATCTTTTGTCCCTCTTTTAACCTTTAACCTCATGAAGACTTTGAAATTCATTGTCTATGTCTTCTTGGGTAGCTTTTGACTCTCATAATTATACTGTATCTCCTCAGAGATGCATTTTTACACGTTTGACATTTTTGGTCTTACTCACAGAATTATTTGGTCCATTACTACCTGTGTTATATTCCCTTAACTTTGATCACATACAAGGACTGGGTGAAGAAAACAAAGATAGACACTCAGGTGGAGAAAGATGATGATGATGATGATAATGATGGTGAAAAGAATAAGGGCCCAGGAAAGGCCAAAAATAGACTGGCTGTTTTAGGGGTTACAGACTTTCGACGAAGTAAGTTCTTTACTGTTCACAGTCAGATTTGTGCACTAAAGTCACCAAATACTGCTTTAACTTTGATGATTAATATCACCACAAGCTCAGGGTCATGTGGCAATTTTTCCAATTTTAATGATGGATTGAGACCCAAGGTGTACATCCTTCGTAAGCTAGCTGGACAGCATCCTCCTGTGTGAAATTTGCCTGTTCCGAGGTGGGATTCGAACTTGCAGCAGTTAGGGGCTATTGATTACTAGTTGGAGACCACAACCTTTGAACCATGGAGACCCCTAATAAAAACCACCAAAGGTTGAGAAAAAAGTAATAAAAATAAACTTGTGATAGTATTGTATGAGACCTATCTATTCATCCAAATAAGCTAGAATTTTATTTATGAATTATGAAATAATGTTGAAGAGTTTTCATTATATTTTAGATTTTTTATTTTTTTTGTGTCAATTTTAAAAAATTGGCATAGATTTAATCTACCATAATTTTGATGAAACTTTTTTGAGATACTTATCCACTTATTTTTAACAATGTTTTCAGGGCATACAAAAGGTTCCGAGGATGGAAACCCTGGCAGAAATAGAGATAAATTCAAACAGAAGAAATCTGAAATAAGACGTCCAGAACAGATCATGAAGGAACGAAAGTTAAAAGCCAAACAACAAGCTTTTCAAGCTGAGAGACGAAAGTCGCATAAAGTTAACAAGGCCAGACATGATGCCAGGAAACGTAAAAGATAGAAAAAACTCAGAAAAAATAACAAAGACAACAGAATTCGTGCAATTTTAAGCCACAAATTGAATTGAAAAAAGTGACAGAATTTGTGCAATTTTAAGCCACAAATTGAGTTTAAAAAAGCGACTGAATTTGTGCAATTTTAGGTGATAAATTGAACTAAGAAAATAACTTAAGACTCCCTGAGCAATTTTATATTCAGCATGATGTCTGCATTGTTTCAGTAATTTTTGTTCTTCCTCACAAAAAAGGTATTTTTTAGGCTGGTCTGCTTGGCACAATAGGTGGAGTTTTAGGTATGTTTCTTGGGTTTTTGGGTTCAAGCCCTACATGCAGCGTAATCATGTTCTCTGTGACAATTTGATTCAGGATATTACGTTTATTACCATTTATCCTCCACCACTGATCATTCATACAGAGAAGCTGACAGTAATTCTAGCTTGTCGGGGAACTAGGTTAGCACTAGTACAGAATCCAGGAAAACTAGTTAGGTTAATTGCTTTCCAGTACATAACAGGAATACTGTTGAAAGCCAGCATAAAATCTGGAAAATACAATGGATTCTTCAAAAATGTCAGAAAATTTCATTAAGTTTTTGCTGGAATTCTGGTAAAATTGACTTTAATGATGTCTGGTTGTGGAGACAATTATGATTATGATGTAAAAGATGCATGTTGTTGCATTATGCCAGGTTGAGATAGTGATATTTTGAATACGTTATAATGCTAGGTGGTAAGAGACATGAGTGATTATGATTGAAATAAAATTTGGTGATATGAATATTGTGTTTATTAAGATTGTTTCATTTGTTTTGGTGTTTGACTTGAATTCTGTATTTGTTTGAATATCTTATTGGGGTGATTGCACGAACACTTCAGAATAGGAACAAAAAACAACATTTGAACATATTCACGCCCCTGTGTGTGTGGCTTTTTTTATGTGATTTATTGTCACTGGGGTTTAATACCGTTTTTTTTGTCAACAATTTTTCAGTTATTTACGGCGACCGGTTCACCTAACCAGTTTTCCTGGACTGTATTCTGACCAGTACCAACTTACCCTTCCATAAGGAGCCGTTAACTTCTCCACATATGGAGAAAAATCGACATTCTTGTCAAATTTTCATAGAAGGGTATGACCTGCCGCGACCAGGATTCGAACAAGGATCTCCGGGTTGCAAGTCCAGCACACTAACCACTGGACCATGGCCACAGCCCTTGCCTCTGTGGTTCACAAATAACAACAAACAACAAATCTGAACATATTCATAACTTTTTATTGCCTCATCCTAGTATATATACACAATGCAAGTACATGGACTGAAAATGTTCAAATTAAAATACAAAAAGGCCAAACCAGATGTTACATATATAATCATACATAGAACTGAAAACATGTTTCAACAATACACTATATAACTATAGTCGGAATACTATAAGAATTCATTGCTTCAAATACCGAATATTAATCAAGAAAACAGCAATGCCTGGAGTTTGTAACAGGCAAAATATGTGATGGTATTTAAATAGCAAGTGAAATGCCCTCATTTTCCTTACTTAAATATGCCCTAACAAAGCAAGAAGTACTCTTAGCCTTACAGCACATTTGATAAATTTCATGAAATAGGCTACACATCAGACCGGGGCTTAGAAAACACCCATTTAACATGGTCAAGATTGTACATAAATTGATATCACCATCACATTTTGTTTCATTTGCTTCACATACAAAACAAAGCTATGAAGGACCGAAGAAGCATGTTTTAATTAAAAATTGTCACACACCAACATGAAGGTTTTGAATGAAGTGAAAAACTAACATAAGCATTCTCTTTATGAAGAACATATAGCTAAATGAATGGTTTAGCTAAAAATATAACTGCATTTTTTTAAAAAAAAGTTGTTGAATTACTAAAACACAGCACTGATATTTATTGCATAAAATTTGACTATAGATTTTTGGAAACTTAGAACTTGCATGGTGCTAAGATTTTCCCTTGTCTTAGTTTGAGAAATAAACTAATGCAAATGACCCCAATTTGGGGAACCATTTTTACTCCACTCAAACTCTTAAATCCTCAGTCCGATATCAATGCATTTCAAAAACTTGAGTTAAAATGATGAAAGATTTTCACCAAAAAAAACAAGAAAAAAAAACATGACGAAAGGGGCAACAACGTGGCACAAAAAACAATCTACACAATGTGTTAATGCAATACACGCAGTTTATTTACCAAACATGTTTTATCTGTATTGAAAAATAAATACATGGCATGTTTTGTACTATCAATGATACAAATATGATTAAAAATACACAAAGGAGAAGAATGCTATCTTCTTCTATATATATTACAATAGGATCACATGACTAATCATGTGATAAATATCTGTCACCTGACTTGTAAAAAATAATACGTCTGATTTCTATAACATTACACACGCCAAGTGCATTATTTCAGACCAAAGTCACATGACCACCATGTGACTTGAACATTGTCAATGATTTCTATATTTAGATGGAAAAAGCACCATAAACATACATGTGCATGAGGTGATACAGTCAAACCTCTGTATTAAAACCACCCTTATAAATAACATTAAAATTCAGACTCCCTTTAACAAATAATACTGTCAATGTTTTCTTCATGCATTGAAAATTTTGCGATTTGAATCAATGTTAACTTTAGTTTTCACAAATTTACCATAAAATATATTTATTTTCTTATTTTAATATTTTTTTGTGATTTTCTAGACTTCTGAATATAGTGATATTAGACAAATGCAAAAAAATAGATATGCAGTAAATAAGAATTCATCCTTCATTGAAATCACCCATCATATTCCCAGAACATAATCAGATTTTAACTGCCATCAATGGTTAGAGAACTGATTGTTTTTCCATAAAGATGGTTATTACACACAGGTAAGTCTGTAAACAAAGAAGTGATCAATTCTACCCTAAGTAAAAAGCAATTAAAGAAACATCCAGGTTCTGTGTTGTTCTTAAACTTAATCACTACAGAGGTAAAAAATCAATAAGAAAAATTCTTCAGATGAAAAAACAACTATTTGTCATTTAGCCTACATTTCACTTTGTTCTTAGAAGAACCGGGCTACTCTCATGTTTTCACTATCGTGATATTACTCAATAATTAATGATAATTAATCACATAACTAGAGACAAATTAATCTTTCCAATAATACATCATGTTGTAAGGAAAATGATGCAATGCAGCAATGACGTAAAACAAAGGCACTGCATCATAATCAATATTTAACCCAGTCTGTATTGTACACATTATCAGAAGAAATCTTATGACACGTTGTTCACCAAAAATAACTTAACATAATTTTATTCCTAAGAAATCTGAATTTAATATTACACAGGTATCCTACAAGTGCTGGTATCACTTCTAGTTTGAAAATTTAATTAGTTTATCACAACTTGATTTTGAAACAAAACATTAAATAAAAGTTTTTTTTTGTCTTAATATCAATGCAATTATAATTGTTTCAAATATGGAAAATTAACATCAAAACAGAAGGCTCTCATTAGGTGAGAAATTAAGGCATTATGTGTTTATTACTTGTAACACCAAACAATATAAATACATTAAATGTAAATATTTCACTTCAAGTCAAAACCTAGTTACCTCCCTTTAATAGTAAGCTAATACAAACAGAATCACATTAGTGAGAGCTGAAGTCGGTAGATTTTCTTGCACATGGCTTGTAATTCAAATCAACAAACAATTATATACATGAAATTAGTCCAAATCGAGTGACAGCCCTTTCTTTTGGCACCTTAAATTGTTCCTCAAGTTATGAAAACATTAAGTAAAAAAAAACAATCCTGGTGACAGATCATCAGGAATTTTGGTGATCAAAATAAATTTTGATTTCAATCAGATGGCATAAATATCCTTTCATTACAAACATTACACGCAAGATGTAAAATATTAAGTTATTAAAAAATAAATTCATTTCATAACCAATGTTTACTGCACCATAAATGTTGAATATCAGCTTCACAAAAATACGCTATGCTTTCAATACAAATTTCTTAAAATAATTAACAACAAGCTGAAAACTGCTGAGGCCAGATGAACAGTGGTGTTTCCAGTTACTTCCCCCCTCCCAAAAAATGGGCAGGTTGGTCACAAAATTTTCCTGATTTCATTCATTTTTTTTTTCATCCCAAATTATTTTTGTGCTTAGTTGTTAGAAAGTTTAGGATCAGTGCAAAATTACAGAGTCAACCCAGTAACTGAAAACACAACTTTTTTTCCTGGTCTTATGGACAGACTAACCAATTGACCACACTTAGATGCAAATAAAAATGCGCTAACCAATGAGCACGATAAACTGATTGATTTTCATTAAAACAATCCCAAATACATGGAGATAGTGTTGAAAATTTTGGCATGTTCAAAAAATACTTAGATACAAATATTAAAAACAAGCAAAGAATTATTTGACATTTCATATTATATTATGCACCAATGACGTGCATAACAATGTGAACATTTAATATGATGTAAAAATCACAAATCAAGAACAATATACACAAAATTTATGTGCAGAAAAGTGAAATGTTTGCGTCACGTACAAATTTCATAAAATTTTATTTGTACTTCAAAATTCTGAAGCATAATACCGTTGAGTAACATTGTCAGGTTTTAAGGTGTAAGAACCAAGGGTCGATTACTTTACAACAAACATCCACACTGTAAATCAATGAAATGAAAACATGCAAGTAGGTTTCCAACATATGTTAAACACAATGAAAACTGCATTTGACGGTACAAATGTTTACAGTATACTTAAAACATACAGGTCTTAATAAAACACAGAAAAAAAAACAGGAAAACAACAGATAATTCTCCATCAAATTCATCAAAATATACAAATAGTCTTAAAAAATATGTTGAATTACTATAGAAAATATTTACATCAATGCAGTCAGCAGATGAAGGGTGACATAAAGGCAAAACTGGGAATCACCATAAGCTAAAAATAGATAGGAATTCCTTGAAACTATTTATAGCACATAGGAAAACCACCTATCAACTATTGCCTAAGAAAAAGGAAAAACCAACTGAAAAGATGATATAATACTCTAAAAAGTGTTTTCTGACGTGTAAATGTTTGATTATCAATACAATATTCTGTGTACAACATCAAAGCACTGGACAGAAACTGCCTCCACCATAAAAGCAAACTTGTACGTTGAAAATACTTAAGTATTTCAGTTGAATAAAAATTCAACACATTTTTCATCAAAAAGTTCTTAGCAATCACAATTGTTACATACATACAGAGTTGACATAATTTCCAGATCATTTTTTTTGTCGACAAACATTTCATCAAAATGCCAGTATTTTGGTGCATTTGTAAGAAAAGCAACTTTGAACGACACAGTAAAAGGACAATTTTAACAAGTAGCAATGTACGAAAATATGTCAACTACAGACGAAACAAAATCAATCAGAAAGACTGAGGCAGTGTGGCCTATGCCAAGTGAAACCAGCATTGCTTGTACTGTTTACAAAACGAAACAAATCATAAAACATTTTAGGCCATATTTAGACTGCTTCCATTTGTAACATTCCTGACATATTGAAAAACGACTATTTTGTCAATTATCATAAACACAACTGGAGACAAAATCCAGAAAGTTTAGACCAAGAAATTTATTCATAACTGCAACAAGTCTTTCACGAAACAAGCAAACTCTTCAGTTGTGGAGATATTTTCTCATCATTTGAATTTTAGCAAATCTTTCAACTAACACATTGATAACAATAAATACAGGAATACTTCAGATGGGAGCAAGTGTTAAGGCCACTAAAAAAAAGACCAAAATTTTCGGTGTAACCGTCTGATGAAATTTTGCAAACAAAGGAAAAAAATACAAAACACTCAATAAAGAGACTAGTCATAAGTGAAACAAAATGTACTCAGAGCAGATCTGTATTTTCATGAAGCACTTTACTAAACCAAATTTCATTGGCTGAAAATCTGAATAAATTAAAACTTCAACCAATTAGAAGCTATGATATAAATGTACTCATGAAATAAAATGATGAAACACTAGAAATAGATGCATAGCAATTTTGACATACTGATCATCCATAATGCATATAACAAGAACAAGTCAGACACTTATCTCCCTTTGTAACTCTTCAAAAAAAAGAAGAATATAAAAAATAATGACCCAGATTTAGAAAATCACTATTCGGCACACCTCAATCAAAGCTGAACCTGATGAGCCAATATTAGTATTACTTGTAATTTCTCACATGTAAAACAGACAAATATGGCAGCCTCCTGAAAAAAATACCAGTCATGTATTTTCTTTATATTTTGTTTGTTGTATACTATGTCCCGTAAAAAGCAAAAGATTACACCACTGGAGTGACAATTCTTCAATGAAAACACTAGACAGTGTTTAACAGATGCCATTTTAAAAACTTAGTTGAATATAAGTAATACTTCCATAGCAGTAAATTGACAGCCATACCACAAATATAAGGCATAGACACATATTAAGCCACCCAGTGCATACGAGGTTAAAGGTACAGAATTGGCCAAGGTGCACCAAATGAGAATATTACCCAATATGAGATTGAATGTTATAACATAAATTCAAATACTAAAATGGTTACAGTAAAATTTTGCTCCGAAATGAACTTGAAATAATAAACAGCCCTAGAGAAAAGAATTTTCTCAACACTTGACATCACAAACAAACTTAAAGAGTATAAAACGACAAGGAAAAAATTACAAAAATTTAAGTTATTAACTGGGGTAACATTATATGACATGAATAACCATTTACCGCAGTCTTGAATTAACTCACAATTTCAAATTAGTGCAAAAGTGTACTATTATACAATTTTTGAAGATTCTAAACAATAATAATATGTGACATACCGTTACAATTGAGAATTATGAGGCAAGAAAAACTCAGCATAAAATGGTTTCTGAAAAATCATGAAAACTGTAAACAATTTTAATATAATGGAGGTATGTGACGGAAAATCACCAATTTATCTCCAATGTAACATTTCTGACATGAGTAACTCTACTAGGGATGGTGACATAGTAACACAGGCCAGGAGGTACCAAATAAGTTTTTGTTCAATATTCAATAAAATTATGACTTTTTCCAACCAACCTAAAGCATTTAAGAAAACTGCTCAAGACATAGAATCTAATAAATGGTGAAAAAATGAACTTATTTCACATCAACCAATATTTTACAAAATTATTTCACATCAACCAATATTTTACAAAAGAGTATTTTCAATCAACACTCAAAATGTGGGTGGGGTAATAAAATTTCAGATTCTTCCGAAATTATTTAAATACTTCCTATAAGTGTGGCTGTCTGTTGTTGCTGTCTGCTTTTATCCTGGTTATTATGATCAATCAACTAGCAAATTACTGTCATCTTAAGTATGATATTTTACAGTCAAACCCAGCAACATTACCTCCTGTCAATAAATACATGTACATGATACCGACGACAGAATGTCAAGCAGGAAATCGGTTCAAGATTCAATTATTCCGAGAAAAGTGTTTCAAGTGCATCACCTTTCCTAGTAAATTTTGAATATGTAAAATTAAGCAGGAAAATTTTCAATAACTTGGAAAATATCCAAACTTAAAAGCAACTCAGCATAAGGAAAACTGAATGATAATCATTTTAACAGGACACAGAATATGGGACAAAAAACAATGAAATGATTGCCATCTTCTTAAGAACTGTGATAGATATGAAAAATCTATCTTCGTTTGTAATATAAAACTTTAATCTGTCATTCTCACTATGTAGACTGAATTTGGCAAAATAAAAAAATCATTTCATTGGTTAGAATCGCTTCTCGGAAGTGTTACCAAAAATGAATGTTTTAAGTTTATAAATAAATTCAGGTAGAAAAAAGCTCTGCAGATTTAAATTGATAAGATATTTGTAACATACTACATGTATATTGAAAGGGGTCCACACTGTCAGATTTGACTGTAACAAGAAATAAGTATATGTAATCTATCAATGAATTAATGAATTGTTTTCACTATGAAATCCTAGTTCAAGGCTTGAAAGTTCAAAATAGCACCATGAAGTCTAGTCATAATCTTCCATTCTAGTAAGTTAAAAATAAAAACTAGATAACTATCATTTGTATAAAAAATTATTTCCATGGCAACCAGTTGAATTTTCAAACCCTGAATAATAAAAGGACGAACTATAGACTATAGAATTAAGGAGAAATCGAGGTCAAGTGAGGTCAACTGGGGTCAAAAACAGGGCTTTAAGTCTCTAAGAACGTCACTGTAGGTCATTGCGTATGTGCTCACATGATTACACATGGTTTATGACCGTTAGCCTTGGTCTTCAGGCGAGATTTAGGACGGTAATGCTCCAGGAACGATAGTTGTTTTGCATTTATGGCGCCACGCCGTTTCCTGAAAAACATGAAATTAACAAGAATTATATCTATGCACAGAAAATACTGTGCAACTAGTATTATATGATTTATATATTATATGATAAAAGAGTATCTTCATAATATCCATATTTCACTACATCAAAACAATGAAAAAAGAAGGGCATTTGGGGGAAAATATAACTTCACTTCATCCAATTTTTCATTATCAAAGTTCACTATAACTGGGTTTAACTGGGATTATACTTACATTCGAATCAGTTCTACAGCATCTTCATATTTTAGTCCACATTCAATTAAAGCTAAAGCTACCAACACAGGAGCTCTGTAATATAAAATAACAACAATAACAAACAAATAGACATTTTTTTCACAGGGGATCAACATCACACCAATAGCCTGGGTCTTTTGGCTACTGTTAAGCTTACGGTGGAGGAAGACACAATGTATACACCTGGGTAGAACCACTGACATTTGGTAAGCTAGCTGGACAGTTACCTTGCATGTGAAATTAGGTCCTGTGTGGGATTTGAACTCACAGCAGTAAGGGGCTAGTGACTACTAGCCAAAGACCAAAACCACAAGACCAAGGAGTCCCCCAAATAAATGAACATTTTTTAATAAGTTTGATCAGAAAATTTCCAAACCAGAATGAAAGAATTTTAAACAAATAACACTGCATTACTAAGATTGATAAAATCATTTTTTTTATGTTTTAGATCGCGACTAAATTTGGGGTTTCCAGATTCTAATAGAAAATACAAATCCGGAGTCTTATCCTTAAGTACAGAATTTTTACAAATTTGTGTTTCAGCAAATGTGGTGTTTTATTTTCTTTCAACAAATATTCAATATAAATGGTGTTTTAATCAAAGCGTCTCAGCAGACAAGAAATGAAATATGCATATTTCTACAAAGCAGGTGCATTTGAATGATAAATTAGGTTGTTATTTCAACATCATAATGACATAAAAATGCATACTGGAAATAAATTACAATATTTGTGGGACAGAAATCATCATAGAAAGCTGTGATTTGTGATTAATATACAATGATAGCCGTAGATTATGCAAACAGACTCTAACAAGGGATGCCAAAAAAAAATAAATGAACAAAAAAAATTAAAAAAAGGTGATGCCAATAAGATGTATCATATTCTTAAAGTTTTCTCTGTTTTTGAAAACCAGAAGGACAGTTTCCACACATGTGAATATTTCTGGTCCAGGGTGGGATTCAAACTCACATGATTAAGGGGGAAGTGATAAAGCCATCCTTAAAAATTAAACCAACTGAGGACAAAGGCCATGGCTTCTCTTTTTTAGGCCTCAGTTCAGAGGTTCAACGATATTTTATCAAAATCATACCTTCCGAGTCCTGCTACACAGTGGACAGCGACACAACATCCTGGTTCTTCTTTAAATCTGGTCTTGAGCAAGTTAAACCATTCATCTACTATCTTACTTGGTGGAGGATTACCGTCATCAAACTGCCAGTCCTGAAATAATACACATACATACAATTTAGTCGAGTTTATCACAGAAACATTCAGTCATAAAATAGACACAAAGTCCTGAAATAAAATATACAATAGAACCTGAGTTAACAGCCTGCAGTAAATGAAGGTCATTGTGTGAACACATGTCTCAACTGCATAAAGTCATCAATAAAAAAATGTTGGTTTGCACTTAAAATAAAACTTTTGAAACTAGTTGTTCAAAATTGTAAAATTCTGTAGTACTATAAACATAATGCAAAAAAATGTAATTTTTTGTTTACCTGATGCATTATTTACTAGTCCAGGAAAAAGTGGGAGAGGCTTACATTGCAAACTAATATCATGGGCCAAAACACCTCCGAAAAAAGGCCAACTGCCCAATAATCTCATAATGCATTTAGCGTCCTTCCAGGACCTACGTTCACAGGTTCAACTGTAGCAGTCCTAATGACGCAAGATATTTCTACACTGACTTCTATCCAACTTTGAAATAAGTAACATAAACAGACTAATACTCTAAACAGACCTAACAAAATTCCTTGCAGGAGAAATTTTCATAAAGACACCTTCAATATCTAAAAATACACACCATCCCAAACAACCTACACACAAGTACAGATACCACCATTAATATCAACATTTTAATGTCAAGCTTGCAGACATCAAATTAACAGCAAATTGTGAAAAGAAAAATTTCAGCACTTGACCCTCCTTAAAAAAATTATCAGTTTGCAGTAATATGACAGACTCATTAAAAATCCCCAGACCGAAAATTTATTTTCTGATATTGAACAAAAAATTTTTAGTGTTCTACTTTCTAGACTTTTGTTTTCAGTGCAAGCATTTAATGTTAGCAAAAATAAAATGTCTGCCTATCTACCAGCCCACTATCAAAACTTTGGACCCCGTAACAACAACATTTTTTTTAATGATAACCTTATTTTAGATATCAAAATCTTCCCCAGTCACATCACCCATACCCTCATACCAGACATGTTAAGTTATCCACCGCAATTTTACAATTAACACTAAATAAATCTAATAAATCCCAGGAGACACCTCAGCACTTTTATTATTCCAGTCTTTGAGGTAAACAAATTGCAAAAGATCATAAAAATTATAACGGATTTAAGTAAGAACAAACTTTCCTCACTTTAAATTGACCAAAAAACAACAAAATGGCCAGATTGGGAAATATGCCATAAAATACAATTCCAAGCATTGTTGGCAGGACTCTCTCCCTCTTGGGGGACTGGGGCTGGGGCCCTGGGAGTGGGGAATTTCGCGTCATTTTCAGTTCAAGGGAGAATTTCAAAAGTCTAATTAACATAACATAACCTGCTTAAATTTTTTTTCAGATGGGGGAATTTTTACCAAAAATAGGGGAAAAAAGTATATTCCAGAGGTGGGGAATGGGGCCGAATTTCTGCCTCAAATTTGGGAAATTGAGAGCCCTGGTTGGTCTTTATTCAGAGGCTAATTCGTTTTACTAAATCAATTTTTTTTCCAAGGTTAGAGTCACACCAACAGCCAGGGTAATTAGGTGACGAGCTGTAATGGTGGAGGAGGAACCCCAGGTGTACATCTGTGTAGAACCACCGACCCTCTGTAAGCTAGTTGGACAGCTTCATTTCAAGTGAAATTTGGTCCTGGGTGGGATTTGAACTCACAGCAGTGATGAGCTTGTGACTACTAGTCAGAGAATATAACCACAGAGGCCCAAATGAAATCATAATCTGCAGGCCGGTGAGTGTTCTTTGAAAACATGGAGGTCTTAATACACAGGTGACCTTTAACTCAGGTTAGACTGTACATATTCAATGAATAAAGACTTTTTTAAGTAACTTTTAAGGTTCAAAAGAATTCATTATAACTGCGTTCTACCGTATACAGAACTGATGGTTACAATTAATACAGATACAAAGATGACATAAGCATAAAAAACATCCTGATAAACAATGTGTGCATCAACCCAAAACATACGCAGTAATATTATATCTAAACAAAACATTATGACGACAATTAGCAAGACGTCATAAATGAAGCCTAACAAAACTGGTAAACAATTAGTTTTTACGCAACCACTGTAATAATAATAACAATACAGTAAACAAAAACACGTGTTTCATACAAGAATACCAACTTGTCATTTGGGCTATTATAACATACTTGGTTTGTTCAAGAGATTATATTCAGAGGCAAAATGCAACTGTGACATGGAGGAAACTTGGCCTAATCACGATGACAACCCATGAGCCTGAAGCCTGGGACAAGAGTCAATTTCATGATAGCTTTTATTCACAGTTGGATTCCAAGAGGGGACAAAATCAGTATTTTGTTAAATTGTTTTGAACTCAAGTCAATATGAATACCTGCAAGCCTAGTACGGCTGATAAGTAGGTCAATAATATTGTTATAGTCTAACAGACAAACAACAAAAAGATGATACATAATAATTGTTAGGAAGTCATTCATTCTTTTACAGGTAGATTTTGGCAAACACTTCTATCTAAGTGCCAAAAAGAAACCTTTCTTATATGATTATCAACAGTGTAAAACAGGATAGTAACAATTCCTGCAGGCTAATTAACACTACATACAGCTGAGTGGTAGAGAGTGGGGAAATCAAAGAACTTGAGAAAGAGGAATCAGAGCTTTAGAGAAGGGTCAAAGAGCTTTAGAGAGGGGGGAAATCAAAGAGCTTGAGAAAGGGGAATCAGAGCTTTAGAGAAGGGTCAAAGAGCTTTAGAGGGGGGAAATCAAAGAACTTGAGAAAGGGGAATCAGAGCTTTAGAGAAGGGTCAAAGAGCTTTAGAGAAGGGTCAAAGAGCTATAGAGAAGGGTCAAAGAGCTTTAAAGGAGGGAATCAAAGAGGTCGGGATCAAGGAGTTTCAGAGAGAAGCAAAGCAATTTGGTGGGGAGAAAGAACTTAAGCAAAATAAATCAAAGAGCTTTAGAGATGGGAAGAGAGCCCAGGAAAATAACCTTGAGATTGGTAGAGGAGCTCAAATCTAATTTTTGTTCTCAACCTACCTCAGACCAATGCGCTTACTTGCAATGTGTGAATAAGTAGTTTTATCAGTTGATTAGTTTACATAACATTGAATAAAAGTAAAATAATCTCATCCTAATTAACTTCAAAGTATTGAAGAACAAAACCTGAGTTCTGAGTTGGGAGATTAATCTCAAGAATAATAACCTTGGACCTGGTCTACATGTATTGATCAACTCTCAGTGGAGAAAATTTGTCAATTTCTTAGCCATTGTAATTTATTTATAGAACACAGCAGACATATTGACATACATTTACTATACAATAGATACTTTCTATTAAATTGTACATAACATGGCTAGGTATATAGGTAAGCAATTGAACCAGATTTAAACCGACAATCTGATTGAGTCTACAAAACATTCAGGTCTCCACATGCCAGAAAATATGCTCAGTAACATTTTTCAAGACTTAATTACCCATTAAAAGCTAATTAAAAAAGTTAATTTTTACATTTTTCAAATTTAATAATTCTTAGAAAAATCTCAAGTGCAGAAGTTTTGATCCCAGCATCCGATTTTTCAATCAACAGAAGACAAATAAACAAGTTTCTTTTCTCTTCCTCAACTTTTAATTCTATCTAGATTTCTAAAATTGGGTTTTAATTTCAAAATAATGCAGACAAGTGATGATAACAGCAGACATAACAGACTCCAATCTTAAATTCTTGTCCTTAATTCAAGTCTTTACAATAAATCGAATAAAACATTTACAATGAGGTATGTGAGAAAACATCATTCAAGCAAGTGCTTATTACATTTCAAGGGAAGATTACAATTCTTGGTCACCATATATACCCTAATCAATCCTTAAATAAGGCCCCACCCCTTCCCAGAACAATGAAAAAAGTACAGAATTGTGGATATAAAACCTTAAGTCAAAGTGAGGCCAACATAGAACTAGAGCTCTGCAGAGCAGCACCAACACTTGTCTGTTTAATAAGCAATTTTGATCAAAATTCTAATTTATAAAGAGGCATAACTCCAAAAATATAGCTTTCAGAATAATGTCCCTTGTCTAGCAACTGCACCTTGTCATGATAATG
The DNA here is from genome assembly GCA_008271625.1 of Lutraria rhynchaena. NCBI lineage: Eukaryota > Metazoa > Mollusca > Bivalvia > Venerida > Mactridae > Lutraria > Lutraria rhynchaena. The sequence continues at coordinate 1,511,221 of VIBL01000066.1, forward strand.
AAGTATACCAAGTGTCGTGTTGATATTGTTAAAAGTGTTTGAGAAATGGGCTATATTAAAGTTTTTGCATGACAACGATGCTGCAGTGATCATAATAGCTCGACTTTTTCTTCAAAAACAAACAAGCTAAAAATATGTAACTGTTTACATCAAGAAGAAAAATAACTTCAACAGATCTTATATAAATGTAGAGGTTATGTTGTATATATTAGGTCAACTCTGTATACAACAGTGACCCAGAAATCACAGAACATTCCATAGAGTAATGTACCATAAACACCACTCGTTTGATGTTCATTACCGAATATACCAAAATAAACACACCAGGTGACATTACATTTAGTCATCTTCTTTGTTTCTGACTGAACAAATTTCAGATGCTTTGGACATAATCTGAAGGATTATAAAAGCATTTTTGGCAAGTTAATTTTTTTTCAGCTCTGTTGCAAAAAGTTTTGGGGAAGTGATTAAGGAAGAGGCCCCTACTCAGTCAAGTGCTCATGGTCTCTGAGTAGTAACTACTAGCCTTTCATTGTAGAATCCAACCTTTCAACGGGGATAAGAAAAAAATTCACATGTGAAAAAGCTGCCCATCCGGCTTTCAGAAGGTTGGAGGCTTAACCAAAGTGTACAAGTGCTGGGGTTTTCCTCCATCTTAAAACTAAAGAAGTCGCCAAATAACCCTAGCTGTTGGTGTGATGTTTAACCCCAGAAAAAAAGACAGCTATAGAAAGTGAATTTTTCTCAGTTCTTGTACAAAGTTCTTTTTAAAATGGATAATTAAGGAGGAGAATCTATTTGAGGAAGTTTGGTACATGTAACAATTGAGGCTGTTCAATAAACCTTGTGCGAGAAATTACCACCATATGTGCAGTCTTGTAATACAAGCATACAGTAAATCAATGTAACTATCAACCACATATAATATCAATAATGCGAACGTTACCAACATTCCGTTACTATGACAGCTGGGGCAATGAATGTGTGGATGATGTGGAAATGGACTGTGTGTTTAATTCAATACAGTAAAATGCAGTTTTCATTTCTATGAAAAAAAAGAACTGCATGTTTGTGGAAAAATACATAATTCACTGTATCCAATTCTTCACCATACCAGAGTTCACTGTAACCAGGTTTTACAGTACTTAGGATTTTTCCATTTCAAACCATATTCTTATTTCTGGGGCTGATATTAGAAATTTTACAACATTATGATCATATCATGAAATATCACATAACCTGATAATGTTATACCACATCAATAATTTTATGTACAAACAGCAAGATTGATTTTGAGACCAGGAACCAATCTTAACCTTAACATTCAGGTCTGAAGTCATAAAGCTCACTATCGGTTCCCAACTCAAATCTCAATTTCTAATTTTCAAATTTCACTTTCTATTTTTTTACAGATTTCTCAAAGTAAATTAAATAAGACAATGAAACATAAAAGAAACATGAAACATGATAGAAGCATAAAAAAATGTCCTGATATACAAGTATGCATCAACCAAAACATACAGTCATACCATGTACCAAAAAAAACCCTTTAATATAACGACAATAAGCAAGATGTTGCTTTTGAAACAAAAGAAAACTGGTAAATATTTATTTTGTACACAGCCATTGTAATAATAACGTAAACAAAAACACACATTTCATACAAAAATACCAACTTATCATTTTGGCTATTATAACATAATGTAACATAACATCGCTAACATTGCTAATATCACCCAGTTTTTGTATCAAAATGATGTAATTTTTTTAGCAGTATTCTGCATGTAAATCGATGGATTGAAATATTTATTTGCACAAATTATTAACACACAAACTGGTCTGAAATAAGTTGCTATAAGATTTTTTTCGATTACGACAAAACATTTTTACTTTTTTTGTGATTAGGCCAAAAAATAAATACCTGGTTTCCACTGACATCCAAAATGCTATACAATTGGTAAATTGGCAGAACTTTTTTATTACATTATCAGGAAGAGATATTGTTCATAAAAAAAGATCAGATCGAGAAGAAAAAAACTGAGACTGAATATGTCTACGATTGGCAGGAAAAAATTTCATGAAATTTCATCACAGCAGTAAATATTTCGCAGTCTGGTAAACAAAGGCTTAATATAGCAATCTCTGTTATAATCATTATATTGAAAAATATTTCACTGATTTACAATTTTGTCTTCATCAGAGAGATGCACAATACTATACCAAGCCAAACATTGCAGAACATATCTCATTTATCTTAGGGCAAAAAAAAACCAACTGGTGTTTATTGGGAACATAGCCTTTCCTAAGAAAAAAAGCAAGACTTTTTTATGAAAAAAATATCTCAAATGTTTGGTACTTGTTAATTGACAACTGATCAAAGTCAGTATAATGGTTTTACTGAAATAAAAACAAACTTGATGCCTACCCTATCTAGCTGTTTTCACGTCTTTGCCCTAAACACACAAATTTTTACTTTTTTGGCCTAATGACAGGTACAAAACAATGATTACCCTTGATAATGTGATATAAATAAACCTCCTTCACACTAGCTTCTCAGACAAAACACAGCTTTCCACAATTAGCTTGTATACCAAATATCTTCGAATAAATGCATTTCAATTCATTTATGCCTCCCCCTCCCTATATGAAAATAACGGAGCCACCCATAAACACTTAAATTATTCTTAAAATAACATCAAATCAATACAAAAGAGGAACTTGACAAGCTGAGAAAAAATCGGCAAAATGTAACACTCTTTGGGACATTTATTAGATATATTTGGTAATACAGTCGGTCAATAAACCAAAACGTCTTATGCAGAATTATGCTACCAACTGAAAAATAGTGACATGACAAATGGTCTAAAAAATCACCTGCAGGAAAATGTTCGCAGACAAGACAAAAACTCACTAATGTAGTTGTCTAACAACAGAGAAAATCAGTCACACTCGTAGAATCGCAACATTTAATTTCCGATTCAGTCTCTCCATCCATGTAGGCAGTAAGTGTTCTACGAGATTCCACAAAACCAGGTTTTTGAGAAGACACTTGGCAAAGCTCGTTACAAACCAATCACGTAACTATTGTGTTTCAACTAACAACCTCATGGTTTTGCTTCACAGAAGTGAATGTTTACAACATTAAAACATCCATATGACAATTCTGACTTCACAGAAATGTTCTTAAATAATTCATGAAGTATGCCAAGAAAAAAGGTTTGTTGACATTTACTTTCAAACAGAAACAATCCCTCCGAATAGAAAAATCTAGTAAACTATGCAATGCCTTTATTCCAACCATATTCAATAGCAAACATTTTCAAAATTATAACTTTGTTTATTTGTTTGTTCATTCGTTTGTTTATTTGTTTGTTTGTTTTTTATTTGTGGTTCAATCTAACATTTGTGGTTCAACCACATTTATCAAAAGTAATTAAGTAACGTATGGCAGAAGGTAGACTTAACCAGCAGACCCTGGTTAGCTTTCAATGCTACTTTGTCTGCTCCCTTCATTAAGCAATTATCCAGTCCCCTCTCCACATGACATATAAATCAGAGGTGGCCAATAAACATTATTTTGGTGTAACAAATTCAGTTAAACTTTCAAAGAGAAAAAAAGATCAACTCCTCTGGTAACTCTATTTTTCAAAGGGTTTAATGTGACATCAAAGTTGGTGACTTTTCAAGCCGTAATGTTGGAAGAAGTCACCAGATGTACACAAGGGAGAACCAATGATATTTCCAGCAGCTAGCTGACAGCTTCCTTACATGTGAAATCTGACTGGTCAAGGGTGGGATTCAAGTTCACAAAGGTGAGGGGCTAGTGATTACTAGTCAACCACAGAGGTCCTAGCCATGTCATCTAATGAAAAATCGGGATGGATACTTTGATATACAACAGGCCTCTTGATAAAACCACATACAGCCTTGAAAATCTTGCATTAATACATAAGGTAGTAAATGGTTTATGATTTGAAAGAAGACACTAAGCAATTATCTAGATAAAACCAAGATATTTTACAAATACATTAGAGGAAGTTTATAGATTTATTATAACAATAGACTGCAACATGCCAAGCAGGAAGCAATCTATACAGATCACAGTAAGATATAGGGAAGCATAGCATGAGAGAAATAAAGAAGGGACAGAATGTTAGGGTTAGAAAGAGGGATAAAAAGGGAGGGAATGAATAGAAGGAAGACATGTAAAAGATGAAGGGAGGATGTGGCAAGGGGGGAGGGAAGGTGTGGCAAGGAGGGTAGGATGTAGCAAGGATGGAAGATGTGCTAAGGAAGGAGGATGTGGCAAGGTGTGAAGTAAAATGTGGCAAGAAGGTAGGAATGTATCAAGGAGGAAAGATGTGGCAAGGAAGGAGGATGTGGCAAGGAAGAGGGAAGAGATAAAGGGAGGGAAAGAGACCAAGTGGATGGACTATAAGGAGAGGAATATGAAATGTGGGAAGAGGAAGGGGGAAAAGAGGGAGAGGGAAGGAACAACATTGAGAACAAGGTAAAGAAAAGGAGTTGAGGAAGACAGGTACACAGGGAAAAGGAGGAAAAAAGGGAGAGAAACATGGAAGGGGCGAGAGGAGAGAGAAAAGAGGCATTAGGATAGATGGGTGGGAGTATCAAAAATTGTACTTTATTGATTTCCAGTGAAGACTCTTTAGCAATCAGTAAACTTGTGTAGGTGGATAATCTGTATATCAAATATTGACAAAATTCCAATGTATGTACATGATTATTATCCATTGACCAAAACCGTTCACCCAACCAGTGTACTTAACATTATAAATAACTTGACCAACGACTAGTACCAAATATCACAGTAAATAATAGGTGTCAACTCTTAACATAACATGATTATATTACCTCTTGACTGGTTCATCTGATACTGATATGTGACAGACAAGTTTTACACTGGGTGGCCACCAGAAGATGGACATACCAAACATTTGATACCACATATTCAATACAATATCATTTTCTCACAGTTCCAGTCATAGGTTGTATCATGTGTTTAATGAGATTTTAGGAAGATAATTGCTCAGTGTCAGAGGAAATGTTTAATCAAACAACTTGTAGAATATAGCTTCAGGGATGTCTCCAACAAAGTTCATAAGCAGATGTTTTCCCGGTTTTTAGATTATTATCTGAGTGTTAGAATAAATTAGTAACATGGAATGAAACATTTTTTAAATCTCAAAAGCACCTTTATCATATTATAACAGTTAGAAATTGTAGCAATCAGAAAACATAACAAGCAGATATTATCACAAAATAAAACTGGAATCTTATCAGTATCAAATCCATTTAAAACATAAAACATCACCACTAGTAACAATCAGCATCAACAACAATCAGAATAAGCAACAATCAGCATCAGCAACAATCAGCATCAGAAACAATCAGATCTCATTTCAATCAGCATCAATCAAACTTAGACCATTGATCAATAAGCACCACTTTTCAAGGATGTCAATTTGTGTATATCAAGTCACTTATAGGGTCCAAAGAAAAGGGACAGTATCAGAAAAATGTTACAGAGTCATGTACTTACCAGAACGCGGATCCCCTCAAGATCCAGCTTATCTGTTTTGTAAGTTGGTTCACAAACACGAACAACATCTTTAGCACCTCGTTTCTTCAACTCCTGTAAGATGAATAACAGAAGTGTTATTTAGATTTAGACCTTTGATAGACCTGAGTCTAAGAAATTTTTTCTGTGTTGACCCATGATTAAATGGTATTGGAGCTTAGTAAGCCACTCCAAGAAATTCAAGATTTGGAGCCTAAGACATCCATAAAAAATGTTGAGTTTGCTGTTACATGACCAAAACTTTCAACAATGGAATGATAGGACGTGGTCTCTATTGACATATGGCCTTTCTGCAGGCATCAGTTTGTTCTATATAATCAGTTAGTGTTTTGAAGAATGACCTTTAAACACAGGGTGGTCTTTATTTAGAGGTGGCTGCAAACAAAGGTTTGACTTTATATGAAAAAGAAAATCTAGAATACAAAGTGAACAAATTTCTTTGCAAAATTGATAAAATTTTTCCAGTGTGGGAGGGTATGGAGATTTTTATATTTTTTTTTATGTTTACAACAAACCAAAAAATTTTTAAGGATGGCCCAAATAACAATATACAATTAAAATCACTTCACGTGACAATATAAATCACCTATTAAAACAATAGTCAAACTTTATAAAACAAAAGTCTAACTAAAGTTTAACAGCAACCTGTGAACCACATACTGAACAAAAACTGCTCATTTACTACCCACTTACTGATTTAATGTACTACACATATCTCAAAATACAGTCTAATAGTGCCATATTTTTCTCTTCTTTTAGTGGGCTATGTTTACAAGTTGGACTGTAGTTCAGCACGCATGCATTTTTGTCAGCTTCAGTCTATCTGTCAGTGGAAAGCATGAGTCTCACCTAAGACTGGAACTCGCGACCACTAGACCGGCAGTCTTGCTCTTTGTGGAATGAGCTTACCAGACAGGCATATACATGAAACTTTATTCAATAATCACAAAAGCAAAGTAGTGATAGCATGTATTAATTAATGCTAGCTAGCACAGATTGTCGCAATAAATTATCAAAGCAGAAGTACTCACAGAATAATCGCATGATGTTATACTTAACATGTTTTACATACCATGAATTCCCCAATAAACGCACCCAGGGCATTACATTTCAAAGAATTGTTTTTCCATCAGTCATGTTGTTTTAATAATTACATACAGGATATAATTTCCATCAGCCATGTTGTTTTAACAATTACATACTGGATATAATTTGAAGGGTTTTGAATATCATTTTTGGTGGATCGTGAGTGTAAAAATAGGTGATGGTGTTAGTTTGGCGTAGGCCATTTTATCAGGATATATATGGTACCCAAGTATTTTACAATATCTAACAGATTCAAGTTAATTATCAAGACAATGATGACATTTGTACCATACACACAATATACTGAAAACAGTAATTTCTTTCAGAAAGTGTATCATTATATAGGAATATATCAACGATATACAGTCAAAACCTGAAGGTTATAAAATCAATACTGGTTGAAATATGTCTTTTATAATAAGTAGATATCACAGCAGAGCTGCTATTGTTTAAGGATAGTTGTGAAGCAAACATGAGCACGATCAGGCTTAAGTCAATGATGACCAGTGGATATAGGTCAACTGTCAACAGCGGTCACTCAAAATCACCTATTTATCCATACAATATGCAAAATAACAATATTTATGATTTTTTATCAGTTTTTTATGCCTGTTTTGGCTGATACTTCAGTTATATAATTAGGGCTGTAGTGAGTATCAGAACACCACGATAACTGCGATACAACCTGAAAATTGAGGACAAATACTCCCCACCTCTGACATTGAAGGACCACAAACTTACTAAAAAAAATGTTCGCTTGGTAAAAATTTGCATTCAGAAAGTGTGATATGTAAAATTGCTACGTTCCTCAAGCCAGTATAAGTGTACTTCAATTCAATGGTTTAAGTATTACAATTCTATTGTTTCTTGTGTTCCCTTGTCCTGTTTCTTGTTTATAAAAATAAAGCATTAATATTGGTCCCCAAATTTCCATACCAATCTTTTTCCTCCAACCTGTTGTGTCTGGGAAGAGAAAATTGTGACAACGATTTTCATCTAAGACCCAACAACAGTATTTTATCACACAGAAATTGCCAACATTTTAATACAATTAACACCCACAATGCCTAAGCTGTGATAAAACTTGCAAAGCTTCCAACAATATCTGAATACCACATCAATAAATACAAGATACCAATGTCGCATACATATATACAGTCAATCTGTGTAAATGGCCACCGGTGAAAAAAGGTCACATTATCATGGTTGCAGGTAGAAAATTTCTAAAAACCTGAAATTATTACTGGAGGCTTTCACATGAGAACGCTTGGTGGTATGTCACAAAAAGAGTTGTTTCCCTTTCAGTCTAGTCTTCTTTAAATGATAGATAAGTCCTTCTCGACACTTACCGTTTGCGTGCCGTGGGAATGCACCCCCCTCAATTTTTCAACAGAAATTAGACAATTTGGAAAAACGATCATCAGAGTCTTTCATAAACAGAAAATCCAGTACAAACTGGAAAACTTTCACCCGTGCATTACGAGCAAAGGTCACCTTTAAGCACTTAATTTCCATATGCCTGAAACCTAGGTTAACAGACACCTGCAAACCACAGCCACTCTTTTGGCATATCAGTCAACATCAACCTAAGAATAAAGGCCAATTGCACATTTAAGCTGAATTTCTCTTCACTCTTTGGTGTTTTTTTTGTAGACAGGGTTGACTATTCGACAAATACATCTCTAAATACAGGCCAACTGAGCATTAGGGTCACATAAATTTGTACTTTGATGGCCATTGTTCAAAGGTATGACTGTAACAGTTGATTGTAATATCAGATTTTCAGACACATCTTGCAATTGCCACTCCTATCAAGGCATACCTAAGACAGACAACATAACCATTAATCCAATAAACATGTTTTCTCCTATGGAACTGTTTGAATTTATCACAGAACTATATTATTCTTTTGTCTTAGTTTATAATGTTAATACAGTAAAACCTACACACAAATAACACCAAAAGAATGGACAAAGAACTGTAAATCAATTAATTCATAAAAATGTAATGAGAAATGAAAATAGATGAGAATATGATGTATGGTATGGCCTTGTGTAAAGTTGAAATTTCACATTATGACCTAGTCTCTTCCTAAGAAGAGTGTTTCTCTTGTATGAAGACCCACTCTATCTTTGTGGAGAGGTTTACATCAGTAAAATGTTCCATTAGCGCTTTTTAGAGGCAATAATGTTTGCATAAGAAAACAACAAATATTTTAGAATACTTCTATATGTATCATATTACCGCAATTTAGGATGAACAGGAAGTAATGGCAACAATTGTTGATTTTGAGCAATTTCAGAACTGGCTGCAAGCTTTCGCAACTGCTTCAAAAATGAAACCAAACTGGGCAGGTAAAAAAACACGCCACCTAGACACAAAGTTAGTGACGTTTTTTAAGGACTTTTTTCTTACCTCTATGAATCGGTCCATGTTGGCATCTGTTGGACGATCCATTATCAAGAACCTCATGTTCTTATACTCAATCTCGGCGGGTTCCGGTCGACGAGTCTTCATTACGTTAGTTGTCATTGGCAACCGATGTCCACAAATACAAAAAGATATTTCAAACCAGTACTGGTTGTTCTCCGAGAGATGTGACTATCAAATCAGAATTGATTGTTCTCCAAGAGATGTGACAATTGTTAAATCCTTTCTTGTTTTTTTTGATGGGTTTGGAATTTTATCCGTGCAATGTTTTGTCGGTCTGAATTTTTCGCTTCAGATCTTTTTTTTTTCAAAATATTTCCTTTTGTACAATTTTTCAATACACCCTTTATACACAATATTAGCTTTACGTTAAATGTTGTGATCAACTTAAGCAAGTTATGTATTAACAGAGTATTGTTATATATATACAACTTTGCAACGAACAAAAAAAAAATACTAAAATTTGCTCTTTTCAACAAGAAACAGACAAAATATCTAAGGAACAAAATAAATAATACAAAACTATTTGCACTAATTTCCAACGTTATGATGAGCTAATCTAGAAACCAAAGTATATTACTATCTATATCTAAATATAGCACTGCTGAGGGTAGATCCACAATCTCACACGACCTGTCACTTTTAATATCTGAATTCACCAAACTCTCCTCACAATAAGAGAAGTTTTGAATTGAACACTGACCAATTTCTAGTAATTTCGGCCACACGCTCTCTTCTAATACATGCACCAATTGCTTGCTATGAGTTGCGCGCACTTGTGGTCGAACTGCTTCGAGTTTCTGCCCTTTGGGAACTGATGCAACTTCCTGCACCTCTTTAATTAATCCACAAACTTGGGCGTTCACGCCTCGCTCCAACGGGATGATTAAATGAACAGTGAAAGACTTATGGGCCCCGAACTGCGGGATCTCTCCTGGCTGAGCACGTTTGCCCATCCACATCCACCTTACCCCATCCAGAATGCCTGTAACAAGGTCACGGGGGATCAAGGTCAAGGTTTCGCATCCAAAAGGAATAATGTTTAGCACCTAAAAAACAGAAGGTTAAATATTAACAAACAATTTATTTTAATACAGTAGAACACAGTTTTAAGCCAATTGGGATATAATGAACATTCAGTTAGTGAAGTACTTAGTTTTCCCCAAACACACCCTGCTTTATTTCATTGTCAAGGATATAATGAAAGATGGGCAAAATGAATTATTGTTCCAAGACATTCAAGATAACTGCATTTTTACAGTACTGCACAAAATTTATCAGTATTCACAAAACAATATAGTACTTTCTATAAATAGACCAATAGTCAGCTTTGGAGGATCCTGTCAAGTTATGGCTTTAAAGAGTCAGTTTCGTAATAGCAAACCCACCATTTCTTAAGGATGGCTTAAAAGTCATATTTTTTAGCTCCTTTGGTTGTGTTTATTCACAGGTTTGTGGGCAAAGAAATCAACTGCATCATTGAATTGAATGAACAAAAGTACTGTCGGTAGGTCAGACAAGTTTTTGTAAATATCAGTTGCTTAATCAATTAATGGAGACTAACCATGCTAAAAATCAATTAAATGCAACAGGTTAAAGTAACAATTAAGGCAAAAGACTAATTGCCAACTGATAATGTCTCCTTTAAATCAATGAACATAAAACGTTTTAATATGAAGAGCCATCAATTGATTTTACCATACATGTCTTTGGTCATAACAGCCTTACACAGCACCAGATTGACATAAAAATCAAAGTAAAGTAAAATGCGGTTATAGTGAACACAGATATACTGATGAATCGGATAAAGTGAAGTACAGTAAAACACAGTTATAGTGAATTCAGATAAACTGATGAATTCAGATACAGTGAAGTACAGTAAAACACAGTTATAGTGAATTCAGATAAACTGATGAATTCAGATACAGTGAAGTACAGTAAAAGACAGTTATAGTGAATTCAGATAAACTGATGAATTCAGATACAGTGAAGTACAGTAAAACACAGTTATAGTGAATTCAGTTAAACTGATGAATTCAGATACAGGGAAATATATACTCCCCCTCCTTGTATGGTGTTCTTTATTTCATTATTACGCATATAATTTCTGCAGATACTCTAAATCCAGTACAGCTGCATGAAACTATTGAAAGCTTAATTGTAGAAAATTTTTATGGACTGTTATGATTATAAATGCTGTAGTAATTTTCTACATATCTGAAGACATTTAAGCAAAAGTTGTAGAAAATATATGCAGCATATTTAACCCAGTAATATTCTGCTAGTAATTTCTTTTTCAATTATACTATCAACTAAAAGGAGATTTAATATTTGAAAAATAAATCATAAAACTGTAGTCTGGTGTCTTTAAGATGGTAATTTATACTGTCAGAAACATTAAAAAACAAGTGAACAACATATGTCAGTAGCCACCGGTTGCAGGTAGGGTGACTGCCTCACACTAAGTGCATGTTGCAGGAAACTCACTAGCTGGTAGTGGGCCCCTAATTTGTAGCCCTCGGGTGAGGATACTGGGTGTGTGATGGTGTAGCATGTTGTAGTACCAGTATCCTCACTGAAGTTTATTAAAATACAAAATACAAAGTAAAGTCAATAGTTTTTTTTATTTTTACTTGTGATGGTATGTAGAATTTATAAGATGGCACATAAACTTATAAGCAAAATGAGAAGTTTGTTATAATTTTTGTTTGATATACATATAAGACTTGGTGTTTGACTTTTTTTTGGTGAATTGTTGGCCCCAACTCATGGACTGGTTGGATCGCCACATGCCTGATGATCTACAGTCTAAATCATTATATCTTTGTAATAAATAGGTGAATTTGAGGATGAAACAAAGTTTGATTTATTCATGAAGGAACTCCATAATATGAATTACATCTCAACATATCAAAAAATTATATAAATACCGTAAAAACTGATGACAGCCTATTTTAGCCAGGTTGGTTCACAGAAGCACGTGCTGTGCCAAGCAGTACTCGCCACTGTTTGTCAAAAACTCCATAAAAGTATGGCCTAGTTCACCAAAGAACTGAAAATAGAAGCAAGTGAGAAATAAAATGTCAGTAAAATAAATTCATTTCGTATTTTTTCTCAGGCTCTACGCCCGATTTCAACAATGTTTCAGTTATATACCACTGGGCAATTTAACCTAACCAATGTTCCTGGATTCTGCAACAGTACAACCCTGCTCTCCACATGAAACTGAGAACTTTCCACAAAAGAATCACTTAGATCAGGGGTCAAGGACAAATTGCCTCAGACAAAATATCGTCAATTGTCACAGAGAACATAGAAGATATTGAAGATACAAGAAAGTAAGCAGGTTGAATAATGAGGAAAAAGTTTCAAGTATTTTTAGAGCATCGTCTTCTTTAGCAGGATTAATATGTTAACTAACGAGCCATAGAATGGTTAATTAGAAGTTCCGCACATAGAGTAGCAATTTGTACAGTTATGTAAAGGAAAAGAATTGAGAAGGAAAGTATAAATAACTGAAGTCTGAAAATAAATACACCATATTACCAACTCAATTTGCCAGGAGTTATAAATCATATGTAACAACCTGTAATGAGTCTTATTAGCAATGGTGGGTTATTTTTAACAATGATGAAATTTCATGCACATTTTATAGTGTCTGATACAGACATAACTTCTATGAAATAAATAAGAAAAAAACAATGTTGTTTAAATACACATACGTATGAAATTGATTCTTCCATACATATCAATATACATCAAGGATGGAGACAATCAGGCAGTTACGCCTTTTTTGCATTTTCTTATAAAAATGGGGGGGGTCAAAAATAAATCCCCCCTCAGGTGCCCCTTGCCCCATTTTTTTAAAAATTCAGTAAGAGGCTGTTATTTGTATCATCAGTGGTAACCTCAATTGAGGTAACAAATAATGCACCAACAATTTCCTTGTTTTATAATGTCAAGTGGACCTGACCCAAAAAATCCACTAAGTGTAACTAATTTTACCACTAAACTGTAAACAGAGCAAATTAAATAATCAATGAAGCAAAGAACAAAAAATTAAAATCTCAATGAAAGAACCCAATCAAGTGGAAAAAACATAAATGAATCTCTGGCATTCAAACTCATACATGTCGAGTGCATGCAGCCCTTAATGTCCAAGGAGATCATCTGGTTTTACAGTAATAATAAGGGTAAAAAAGATCCCCAAAATTTATTACGGTATTCAGTTTTTCAAAGGATAAATCAGATTGGTCAATGTCAAGGTATATATAATTATGTATTACATGTTATAAAAAGATGACCCTGTAAATTGAAAATGATCCTCATGTGTAGCAATTAAGGGGTCAGAATTCCCTATCAAGAATTCCAATAGGAATACCCCATACAGTTAAACTAGTTCATATTTCATTTAATCAAGATAGTTCGGAAAAAACATCTACCACAAACAAATAATAAACCAAACAGAATTGTTACATTTTTTACAGAAATAACTGCAAAAATGATGGCAGATGTTACCATGACAAGGGATTTAGATAAACAGGATGATAAACTAACCACAAAAATGTAAATTTGTAGAAAAAACAAGTTAACGTGATCCTGATAGTTGAGTTAACAAAAGCCACAGATCAGGAAGTCTAATGAAATAGGTGAAATAAGTAATAAAGGGTTTTTACCCAGTTGTGTTGGTGGGAGGAGAGTGTGGGGAGGAAGCCTCAAATGGTAGAAATTCGTATAATAGAATATGACTCCATTTAACTTGAAAGTGTAAATACTTCAAAACCAAGATAAATATATAGATACAATATGTTTAAATACTGTTTTAAGTTAGTAGCAAAACAAAATTCTTACCAACAAACTATATCATCATCATTAACAACAACAACAACCACAACAACAACAACAACTAAACAATATTCAAATCACTTCAAATACCTTTTTAATGGTATATCAATACTTAAAGAATGAAATATAATCAGTTATTAACTACGCTGGCAAATGACAACACTTCAAAGAAATTTTGTCAATAAAACAAATGTTATCCAAGAATATGATAACATAAAACATCCCACTAAAATCATAATACATGTAATAATTACCACAAACCTGTTTATCAGCGAACAAATAAGCTTCCATATGATACGAAAAACACGATCCAGTTATTCAGAAGAGTACTTTTACAGTGAATTGGTTTCACAACAGAGCTGTCATTAATACCTCAGAGCTAAAAATAGCAATTATTTGTTATTGTTCACTCAGAATTCCAATCCTTGAAATCCGAAACAGAAACTATACACCAACAACTGCAGCAAGCTCTCTGTGGATAACTTCAGCAGGTTATGTCCTCAAAGTTAAATACAATCCACAGTACTACTCAAAGCTCATGGAATACCGTACTATATTAACATAGAGGATTAACCGTCAGCAGTAGTTACCTATATAACATTGTGATACGCCCACACACACTACCAGATACATACAGTGTTGTTTACAGAGCTAAGCACCAGATTGTGGGAACACAAATACCAATCATTGATGTATAAAATTGCTAACTGCATACCTCACAAGACAAAAATCAATTTTGAAAATACAATGTTAATCCAATTGTCTCCCTTTGTACCAGTTATAAAATAGACAGCAGCAATCGTAATGACCCTATGGTATTGCATAATTTTTAGTCATCCACAATTTTCTCAATGAATCATTTATTTTCCATTAATATAGAAAGGAGAAAAAAACAACAACCAAAATGAACCCTTGACCTTGTTTTATTCTATAAATAGAAACATTCACATAAATCTAAAAATAGAAAATATCAATACTGTCCTATAACCATTACAATAAACCATTAATGCAATTATACACTTTTATCTACATTGAAAGCCTGTTACATTGAATCAATCTTTCATATCTTTCTAGGAATAAAAACGAGATGAATTGTATGCAAGGCAAATAAATGCAACTATGTTCGAAAATGGCAACATATGACCAAATATGGAAACATCTCTCCAAATCTGTTAAATTATTAAACAATTTATGGCTTCGTGTTTCATTTCGTATAAATTAAATCAAAGGCATGAAAGAGCATCAATTTAAGGTGTATCCTAAAGGGTCTAGACAGCAGATTTAGGTTAACTTTCTCGTAATCTGAAACTACTAACATTTGATGATAAATACAATAAAAATCTAAGTGTATCAAACATTTTATATGATACATTTTCTTACTTGCTATTTTTGCACGAAAAGTATTTAAACAATAGATTAAACTAATCCATTTATTGTCAAATTTCCATTAAAACCTTAGTCCACAGTTTGTGAATAAGGATGTAGACTACATTAACTCCTTAGAGATGTCAACATTTGATATTGACAGAAATAATGGACGTAAAATATTAAATTTTGTTCCCTTTTTTATATCATTCTCGCTCTTGATGAGCATGGCATATGGCAGTTTATTTAAATGCTGTTTATCATATCATCATTTCCTATCATACATTTCTAATTTTAAAATAAAAAAATTTCATATGAATTACTCGGAACAGCTGTGGAGGACTTATTATAATAGCTTCAGACACAATATCATGAATCAGAGGGTCACAGACAGCATGTGCTGCAACCAGGGTTCAAACCCACGAATTTGAGGTCCAAAGACCTGACCTTCTACTGATTGAGCTAAGACCACGAGCTACATTAGCTTAACAAAATTGTAAACAAATCATACAGACTATCATTGAGAACTATGACTTAAACCTACTAACAATAAATATATATCCTTACGTCATATCACTGCAACCGATCCAAATTTAACAACAAAAAAGTCCTTATTCATAAAAGACCTAATCTATCCGATGTATCACAAAGTGAGAGAAGTAACTGATTCATAACGCAGCTTTAATCTAACAAGGTAAAAAACATGAAAAGTTTGTCACCACAAAATAAACAAAGAACAATTCGCTCAATTTTCAAAATAAAATATTTTTTGAAAAATTATACCATACTTGCATTGAGCCAGAAATGAATAACGTATAAAATATCCCAATGTCTAACCATGCATCTAATTTGTTCAGTTTAAAGTAATAAAGACTTCACATACTGACCCAGTAACCTACACGTCAGACGTGCTGCCCTTACGTAATTCAATATGGAGACAATTATGTGACAAATTTGATAAAGTCTGAGCAGTCCATACCATGCTCTTGTGTTTTAAGTCAATAATAAACAATGTTTAATTTGTTTGAAAAGATGTTCATTCAACGATGCATTTATGGACATAAAAACAACAGATAATCAAATTAAACCACCGTCTAATGAAAAAGCATGTAAAATTGAAGTTTGTCTAATGAAAAAATATACAAAACTCAACCACAGACAGACGTATTCATTCACCAAAATGGGACACACACACATGCACACGCACTTTCGCTGCTCAATTGTATTTTAACAAAGAGAATATCAAATTCTATGGTTACGCACTAAAAACCCAGCATGTCATGATACACAAGAAAAACATGTTTAGATTTTAACCCTGGGGGTTCAGCAAGTTAACATTGGACTGATAATTTTGTGGTGGCTGTGCTAAAGATTTAATGAAACTGTGTCTAAACAAAGTCTTACAGGCATGGACCATAAATTATAAGACTATTTAACCAAAAAACAGTGTTGAGGCCTAATTCAAATAGACAACAAAGTAGTACAAAATGTTGAGCATCAATTGAATAAAATCATCATCAACATCATCTTCATCAATCCCATAGTATGATCAATCATTATCATCACCATAGTCACTATAGTCATCATCATCCTCATTATCATCATCATTTCCATAGTCTTCACTGTCAAAGTCACCATCATCAATATCATTATCATTATCATCATATATATATTATTCTTCCCATTCATTCGATATTCTTGTCTTGTCTTCATTTGCATTTAGTATTTATATACCACAATAAATTAAATGAGCAAAGATGATGAAGAAATACACCAAGTAGCAAATAACTATGGAACAAGTCTTATAAAAACTATGTTGGTACTTGTAGGATTACCATAAGCTCTGTGAAGTAAAACTTCCTTCAAACAAAATCTATGGAAATACTGTCCATTAATACCATTCAACCACACACATTCATCGAAAACCATAAATTATATTATTACATTATATTCCATGCATATAAAGATTTTACAATTTTTACGAATTTTCGCATTTCCTTTGAATGAATGAAAATGGCATAGGTTGGAAGTGAGAGAATTTCTTTTCTAAAGAATTGGTCTATTATGCAACAAACACTTAACATGATTTTTTTTAAACAAAGAATGGAATTTATTGATCAATACCATTTTTACACCTAAATTAAGACCATACCGTATCAAAAAGCACTTGTAAATCATGTCAACCCACCCATGGGATTAAAAACAGGAAGGACTATTTAACGCAATTAAATATTTCAATTAAGAACTTGTAACTGTTAGAAGGACGTCACATCGGAAAAGAAGCCAGAAGCTTGATTTTTTTTTATTTCCAAAGACATAAAAAAATTAAAAAATGGTCAATTTAACCGCAAGTTTCCAAAAACATCTAATGTAATTATTCTATGTCTTTCATTTTTCCAGAGCATGCACTAAAAATACCGATCAGTTGTGATCACAGATATCATACAAGTGTAATCAGACAATCTGTGACTTTGGCATCAATGTCTGAAGCCCTCAAATGTGGGCCAAGGTCAAAATGATGTCCAATAACTATGCCAGCAGTAAATCACAGAAAACATTCAGAATGACGCATGGCAGCCTGACACAGTCATCTCCAAAAATCTGCCAAATGATTCACATCAACAAAGCTTCAACTAAACTGTCATCAATAAAAACACAACCATACAGTTCACAGCAACTAAGTTACCATCATATTGTCTTTAAAAAAATCTCCACCATAATACTGATATCAATAAATCACTACCATACAATTCATATTAAGAAAATTTCCACACCATACTGTCTACAAAAAGCAACAACTATAGGACAGATATCAATAAAATCACAACCATATTATTGACGTCAATAAAGTCTCCATCATTCTACAGACAGAGAAAAATCAAATAAATTTACAAGAAAATTTTACACATCTAAATTGAATCAAACAAATACAATGTATAAGGCTGGCATTAACTGGTACAACAAAAAACAAAACGCCATCATCAAACAAGGCAGTAAAATTGTCATACAGTTCAATTGTCCAGGGGAGGAATTGTTCGCTGATCAGAGGTTGGGGGGAAATTTTCCATGGCACCACATACGACCAGATGGCACAACAAAAATACAGTCGAACATGTATTAGAGGCCATCTTGTGAATAAAGGCAATTTTTTTTTAAAAAAAATGTCACCGATAATTTAGAACAATCTGACCTCCAAATAAAGGCTATCTACCAATAAAGGCCACATTTTGTCTTTCCTAAGGGTGGTCTTTGTTCACAGATTTGACAATAGAATAAGTAGACAGATACCAGTACTAGTAACTCTACTGTGTCAAAATTTTGTTCAACAAGCGTTTGGGGAAACTGGCAATACCCCCATACCTCTAACGTCACAAAACAGTGAACTCATCAAACATTTTGTTTACAGAATTTAGTGATAAAGTTTCACCACATTACAAAATAACACTCACTTCAAATATGGGTAAAAAATGACCAACCCTCTCAAAAAGCTAATAAAATGTCAACAACTTCAGAACAAAACTAATAAAAAAGACATAAAAACTTCATTTAAGAGTTTCAGATAACTAATAAAGGGCAGGTAAGTATTTTTGGTTAAAGGTCTCAAAAGTCTTTTATCTTGTACAGGTCAAGAATAATTTTCCAGTGTAAGTAAACATAACAATCTTAACACCAGTAGAATAATACACAACTTTCATGGCAAATATTTACTTTGTTCCGATTACATTGACTTTAAAATTTATGTCACTATACAACCAAAATTCAAAGACCATACAATAATAAAGCATTCATATAATGCATGGTAACTGATAATCATTCATATAGTAAAACTTCGTTATTACGAGCATCAATATCACAAGCACCTGAATTATCTGGAGGAGTTTTTGCTCTTAGTTGTCAATTGTCCATTACTTGAGATCTCGTACATTAATGCTGGCCCTTTGACTTAGTTTTAAATGCTATTTACATTAATTATCTCAAATAGAGTTGTATTATATTCTATATAAGAATGATATTTTAATTGAGCACTTTGTTTTTCACATATCGTGACAATGTAATCAATGAAATATGAATCGTTTGTAGCAAGTTTATGGTCTCAAATGTTATCAAAAACCTACGAAATAAAACTTCATATGAGAATTTGATAAAGACAAAGTGAATCATGAGTATTATGTTAGTGAAGTGCACATCCTGTTTAATAAACTCCTGTACTTGTGAATTATTGTTGAGATCATTGTTTTATTTGTGACATGTAATTACGTCATTCATTAAGTTGAATGTTACTGATTTGGTGCGTGCGTACTTGGCATAACAAAGTGACTTTGAAATCGTATAACATTGACATTTCACTGCATGTCGGTAACATCATACTTTTCCTTCAAAATAGAGGAATTAAAAATCTTCCCATGTAATCAAAATCTCAACATACTTATACCTCACAAACCAGAATTTTCAAACATTTATTTTCAAAAATTAATGAAAGAATTTCATTAAAAAAGTTTACACACCACAATAAATTTCATAGCATACCTCCATTTACTGAATGACTGCAGTTCAGTTAATACTTTTCAATTGACCTACTTTCTGGCTGATATTCGTAGAGTTATTATCGTAAAGAATTTTAAGTATTTCATTCAGTAAACATAATTTCATGGTTTACACACACTAATACACCTTGGCGGGGCTCACATCTTATCAAATAATGATGACAAAGTATATTTTCGCATGTTACATGCTATTAAAAGAAAATACGTCATGCCTGACATTGACACTTTGTAATCACTTTGAAATCAGATGTCGTATGGTTCTAAATATACCAACATCACGCAGACAAAATATTGCTTGCGCACTACAAAAATTTCCCTAAAATTTCATCAAATATTTTTAGTACACTTCTACATCATCTCAAAATGATCAAGAAATTTCTTTGTCCTTGGAAGGTAAACAAATTTAGTATACAGACCAATTTCAGGTAAGAGGTACATAAATTTAGTGAAAAGTCAAATCACAGGTCAGAAGTAAATAAATTTAGCACAAAGACCAATCTCAGGTCAGAGTTGAATAAACTGAGTATGGAGATCAACCCTAGGAAAATAAATTGGGTATGAAGATTAAACTCAAATCAGAGGTAAATAAATTGAGTGTACAGATCAATCTCAGGTCAGAGGTAAATAAATTGAGTGTACAGATCAATCTCAGGTCAGAGGCAAATAAATTGAGTGTACAGATCAATCTCAGGTCAGAGGTAAATAAATTGGGTATGAAGATTGATCTAAGATAAAATAAATTGAGAAATAAATCTGAAGTCTGAATTTGTACATTAATTGAGTAAGGAGACAATCTCAACACATGTCAGCATAAATAGAAAACTGTGTACAATTTAGTGCACTGCCTGAAGCCATGTATAATTGATTGACTGTTAATTTGATTAATGCACACCATTAGTGGTGAAGATATAAACATTCAAATGGAAAGGATGATCACAGACTATCAATAATTTCTGTCCATTTTTCATATACATCTTTATCAATAAAAATAACATAACGTAATCAAGTCTTTTAGCCTTAGTCCATCAGGCAAGACTATAGTAAAATGTGATTAATGGCCGGCCATCTGTGAATAAGTGCCATCAAGTAAATGACGGCTAATGTTTAGCACAAAACTACTAACTAAACCTCTAGATAAAAGCCAATTGTTCATAAGGGTTTAATATCTAGTCCCCCTTTCATGGTGGTTTATGTTCATAGGATTAACAGTGTACTGCAATTTAGTATGGAATAAAAGGTCAAAGCCAAATAAAAGTTTGCTATCAAACTTACAACAGTTAATACTAGTCTAATTTTCTTAACACAAGGCTAGGACTAACTGCACTAAAAGTGTCCGATCTTGCAAAATATAAAACATTTAACTGTATTATTAGTCAATGAAACATCAGTTTAAAAACTGATAAATACCTGACACAACCTTTTAGCTTAAAGGTCAATGACAATCCTAGCCAGTCAGTACCCTTGTTACAGAAAAAAAAATCAGCAGTTTCTAACCCTGAATTAATTTGATGCTTAGTGATAAAAAAATAACCAAAAGAAGTAATTCTATGCCGTAATAAGAGCTGCTATAATAAGCAGACAAAGCCAAATGAACTTTTTAATCCAGGATTTATCACTACCCAAAGGGACGAGCATCTAATAAAACGGAGTCTTAAAAAAAATAACCCCTTAATGATGGAAATAACTGATCCGATATGGAGAAGCTGCTCAATGACGAATAACTACCATCAGTATGTTTTATAGTACCAGCTAATACCAGTGTGTTTTGGTGCTTTCGCAAGTATATCAAAGTATATGTCACATTCCAAGTGTTCAAATTAATTTGTTTAAAGCACTAGTCCAAAATGTAACTTGACTACTTATGAGGAAGTTCACAAGCCCAAATAGAAATTAACTACTCCTGGGCTTTGGACAGCAAGTGGATTAGCGCGAAACTGTATTTCAAAATTGCATGTGATTATATATACCAGATATGACCCAAAAAATGTACCCCACAAGCTATTGTTGAACAATTTTTTTACATATTTTATATAATTTCAAGGATTATAACAGAAATTGTCATAAGTAATGAGTTTCAGTCTTTCTAAAAAAAGGTGACAAGCTTCGATTAGGATCTGAATGTTTATCGTTCAAGTTCTGTTTCAAGGTCAGCGGACTTTACCTCTGTGTCTGGATCACCAACCAATATCAATCTGACTGTCTGTCCACCCATCCGTCTGTGTCAATGGGTACAAATTTCTGTCTTACATACTTCAAGCACCTGATGTCAATTTGCGTTAAGAGTTCTTAAATCCACCTATCACAGAGTATAAACCCACTCCCCCACATACACTTCAAGATATTTTTGGTCTGTTCTAGCAGTAAGTAGTCAAATTAGCACATAGTAAGCAAGTGACAAATTCTCTACATGATGTGCGAATCAGATGTAGGAATCAGATGATCCTAATAATGTACAGAATATCAATTATACAACCAGATCAAATTTGACATTCACAAAGATACAGTGGATTTCATACCAGTAAAATTGAGGCACCATTGTAAAAAGGCTGTAATTTTAATCTATATTTATTGAGAAATAATGGCAATTTTTAATTGACCAAGACAATTTTATTACTTTCCATTCCAGATGTCAGTCAAAAGACTGAAGTCACAGACTACACTAAAAGAGATTATTTCCAGAAAGGTCAGACAGTCAACCACAGAGAACTCTACATACATAATATCATACTACTCACCACACATAAGAGACATAAAAAAAAACACAAACATCACAGCCATTCAGGAAATCCAGAAGATTATTTTCTTTTTTTTCACAGGGATTTAAAGTTGTACTAACAGCCAAAGTCATTTGGAGTTTTTTAAGCTTTAACGGTGGAGGAAGGCCCCCCCCCATGATGCTATTTTCCCCTTTGTAAGGGGCCCTCCACCTTTCCCCTAAAAAAGGTACTGTAAACGTAGAAAAGCAAATTTGAATATAAACAAATAAATTAAAATTACCTGTCACATAAACACAGCCACTTTACTATCCTACAAAAAAAGTCACTTTTAATAAAATAACAACACAATATTTAATAACATCTAAAGCTCCCCGCTGACACAAACTTAATGTTCGCATTTTAAAGGACAAAATTTTATCAGTGAAAAAAAAACACTTGAAGGATAAATTCCACAGGTATCATATACACACTAACATTCCAAACCACAAGATATCGACCAATGAAAACTCTCGCCACTATTGTACTTCCTTGATTTCTTGAGAATTGAAATTAACGCCTTATATTGTTGATTGTGTTTATGTAGCAATTATTGTTTACACTATACTTAGCTTGCAAAAAACCCTTTTAACCCTTTAAAGATTATTATCATTTATTTTTACAAGATTTCTATTAATAAACAACCCCATTAACCAAATTTCGTATCGTTTTACAGATTTCCATATTTTTTCAGTGACAGCCAAGCAAAACGAAAAGAAATCAATTAAAATTTTATGCATACCACAATATAATATGCATACAATTTTAAATACATACAACTATACACCCTTAAGAAATAGCTAGATGATACTGAGAATGTAATTAATTCCACCCTCACGAAATCATTAATTCCACCCTCACAAAATCAGTTTAAATCACAAATACCTGAATCATTTAATACCACAGTAAAAAAAAAACAATAAAGAAGATACTTAGCTGAATATTTCGCATTTACAGCGCAAGAAATCTACGCTCTTACAACAGAGACAATTATTTAGAAGCGTAATCCTAAGGCCAGTAAAGAAATTGCAGGCTTTCCAAAACTTGCCAAACTGTCAGCAAATTTCAAGCAGGTCCAATAAGTTTTCTGCAAGTTCCGAGATGTCCGGCAGTCAGGCATGATTTTCAGCATTTATCACTAAATTATAATATATTCGGTCAGAAAAATTTTCATTTGGTCAGACAGAAATTTTAACTTTGCCTGACCAAATGTCAGGCAAGTATTCCAGCAGTTTTGAGAAGCCTGAAATTGTAGAGTTGACAGTCACTCAACTGACCCTTTTTTGGGGGGGGTTCTTACCCAAAAGTTCCTAACAGCAAAATCCAAAGTAGGAACATATTTGGGAATAAGTCATACCTCAGAAGCAGGAAAGATATCCATAGGGAAAAAAGGGGCAAGTTTTTTAACCTGTACATGACTAAACTGTAAATGTAAACATGACTATTTTTCTTCTAGCCAGTTTTCGTGTTGGAGTTTGCCAAAGTGAACCATCTTTAACCTGGTAAGAGCATTTCAAACTTAGCTATTCATTGAGAAATTCCCCATTCCCTTAACCAGACATTTTTAACAACTTTTACGAGATATTTCAAAGACTTTAACCAGACATTTTTAACAACTTTTACGAGATATTTCAAAGACTTTAACCAGACATTTTAGATATTCTGTTACCAGACACTTTCAACTTTTTTACCAGACATTTCATCCACATTTCTCCAGACAAACTTTACCAGACATTTTCAACAAAATTTACCAGATATTTTTGACATTAAGAAAACTGCTGTCTCAGGATAAACTGCTTACATGTTCACTCGAAATTAGGACTTGACATTTAAAAGCCATATATGCTTATTCATGTATAAACCACAAACACAAACCAGAAAGATTACCTTTAATTACAAAATCCCACAAAGATTTCAACACTAATTTGACACCTGAGTGAAATAACTCCAATAAAAACAATTACTTGTCCACACAGTTCTTAAATAACAATCCTAACCTTTAACACCAAAATAATATTTTACAAAAAAAACAGTCAATATCTGTCACATCTGTAAACTATTTTCCGTTTTAATCATGCACACTGTCTCGTCTGAAAACAACTGTTTTCCCTTTGTTGTAATTAAACCTTTCTCGTCTGATAACTGAAACTTATTCAACCAATATTTTTTTCCATTAGGTCTGATAACCCAATTGTTCGTCTGAAAACTGATTTTTCCTACTAAATCAGTAATTCACAGTTATAATGAATTCTTCTCTCTCTCTCCCTTGTCTGAAACTATTTTTCTTGTATTAAGAACTTTTTTATTTCTTGTCTGTAAACTAATTCCTTTACAAATAAAATAAAAAATAAAGGTTGTAAGAAGTAAAGTACTGAGATAAGCAATACACCAGCTTGCAGAATTTCCTGTTCAGTCACACTCACCTATAAATAAGACAATATGTACATCAGGTACTAAACAGTTGTATTGTGTTATAACGGCAAAACCAGGTAACGACAACAACTACTACTACAACAACTTGACATCTGAGTGATCCACGATGTGACCTACAAGATCACAGCACATCAAAATACAGACATTACAATAATACACATCTTTTAGTGGTGTTTGACCTTTGGTGTGTTTACAGTCATATATTATTACAACGTTGCAATCCATATTTAACCTAATTTCAAGGTGACAATAAGGCTTTTGTACAACGAGCAAAACAAAGGCTAGGCAAAAAAAAATAAGCACCAGGTTTCTGCTAATATCTACAAAAATTATAGTGTCAGTATGTAGCCAGAACTTTTTTAAAATGTATGTTTTTAGTTCAGAAATATAGTTTATATGAAAATGATACTATGAGCAAGAAAAATTTACAGAGTCCAATCAAAATTCACCAGTGGAAAAACAGGGTCAGTCTCATCAAGAAACCAAGATTTGTTTTTTTTAAAACTTTGAGACATACAGATAAGCTTCATCTTTTGAAAATTAGGTGATGACAAACATTTTTATATTTTAAAATGTATAAATATAACACATCCTTATACTAAATTCTAGACCATGTTTTAACAATAAAGATATTTAACTAGTTTCAATCATCATCATTAATGAACTAAATAATGACACATCAAGTACCTTGATAAGATCCCTAAAGTACCTCAGTACATTTTCGACCCAACCAATCCTTTAAACCGGTCTATCGGAATCATTGATAAAAATATTAAATGTCCTTAACACAGCAAATATTAGGATTTAAACGACACCCGCTGAGTAATGTACTCTGCTGGTATTTCATTCATTGATTCAAGTTATTTTCAGTATGAGACCAAAGTAAAGCGTTTTAAGGCAGACGGTAAATAACAGTTTTCTTGTCTTTGTTCGATTGTGATGTAGGCAAGTTTAAAACTTAATTATGTGAAAAAGCTGAACCTTGTCCTCAAGTATTATTATCCTAAGGGGGTCATTTCACCATCAACAAAAGACAGCTTATGCCCCATAGACAGCCGACCACCCGATAGACAGATGAAATCCCAAATGCTAGAAAATATCGCTTCTTTATTTTTTAAGATTAATTACAATGTATGCGAAAGACATTTATAACTGCTAATGGACCAGAGGACAAACAAACACGAAAGCATTACCGGACTAGAAAAAATATTATGGCCCATAGTATGTATTGATTTACATATTTACTAAAAAAAACAAATTTTTCTTGGGGGGGGGGGCGGGGTTCTGAGGTTGGGAGTTCTTTCAATGTTGACTGTTACTAACCCAGTATTTATATTCTTACACAAGATACATGAAACAAAACAGAACGTTCACGTAATAAACCCATAGGACTAAAATAAACGTCCCTATATAAAGAATTCAAAGGTGTACAATTCATGAATAAAACAATAGTGATTAAATATTCATTTCTCTCACTGCAAAATTACATTACTCTAGTTCTTCATTTAAAGTTCAGAAAGGAAAAGCAAGGGAAGAAAAAACTGCATCAATGAACTTAACAGAATACTAACACCCTAACATAGCGTAACTTAAACAAAACATCGCAACAGGGACTTTCTGCCACTTGACTTTTACATCAAACTAACAACAGAAGAATACTAGCACAAAAACCCCACAAGATTTGTGACTTTAGCGTCTAAAACTTGTTATAAGAAATTCTAAAATTATATTTCATTATTTAGGGATTTTTTTCCACATTTTGGGAATGTACTGGTACCAACCAAATTGGAAAAAATTGTGTTGTATTGTCTGAAATAGTCTACTTTTTACACTAATACAGTTTCATTTGCATTAATTCACAAAATGAAACAAAAGGGTGAATTAATAGTCATTTAATGGTGTTAAACATCACAAAAATGTGGCACAGAAGTGGGCGTGTTAAATTTGTTACCATTACATAACAACAAAGTTAATCAAGTTCAATTGCAGGCATAACATTCAAACATTTCAGTTGAAAATTATCTTTTGTTTTGTGAGTTTTTCTGAAAATTGGGGAAAATGGTCACTATTTTGGACTGCGAATCGGTCTGTTTATACATGTTAAACTGTAACAGTTAATTTAAGTGGTTATATCCTTCCAGTCATATTAGGTGGTCCGCTAATTTGATAGCAATAATCAGGGGTCTGATAGAGAATGACAGAAATGGACACGACATACAAAAATTTGAAGTATGAAAATATTTGAGGATGAATGGTATCTCGTATTCTCACTAAAGGTGTTAAGAGAAAAATAAACAGAAAAGAACACTTTTCAACCTACCTATCCTAACTCTTTTGGTCAAGTGAATTTAAACACAACTATATTTTGTACTAGCCTAAAATGTTCTGCTAAGCACTTAGAAAACCTTGACCTAACAGACATTAATGTCTGAAAATTGAATTACTTAGAAAAATTACAGGTCAGAATAACACACACAGCTGTCTGATTGTAACAAATAAAACATGAGAAAAACAAAACAAACGAGTGTAATAAATTTATAAACATTAATTCATCAGAGTTGCTTTTCTAAAAATAACCATGATGGCAGGACAGTAGTTACGTACAATACGTCATTTCTTACATTAGATATTAAGTAGGCAGTAGCGACAACTGTCAAGCTGCATATACAAAATGTCACGATTAAAAACTTCCTACAATGTCATAAATTCTGAGAATGAATAAAATTCATGGAAACTGAAATTAATTTACTTAAATCATGCCAAAAACAGCAATTACAAAGTTTGCTTGCATGTCATAAAATATAATGAAGGATGCAATGAGGCTTTTGTTTCAATTCAACCACAATCGTTACAAAATCAAACATTGTAAAGATTTCAAGCGATAAATTATAGAACATGTTCACCGGAGAATTAAATTTCAATGACAAATCTGTAAAGCAATTCGCTGACACACGGAACGATGACTGGTTGTCTACTAATAATTAGAGTACAAACGTGAGAAAGGCTCTTTCACGCAGACAGCGAACCAGACTAAATGACCGGATTAACACGGTGAGATGGGTACATAGTTAATACACAATGAAATTGCCATCATCATTCACGGAAAACTAACAATATTACCTCTTATCATGATATTGACATACACACCACGATCTTATTTGAAAAAAGACAAAATACTGGGGGAATTTTTCGCTATATTTTCGCATAATTACCTACACAGTTATTCACCACATGATGAAACCATGAGAAAAAGTGCAAAAGAAAGATACAAACGCAATGAATCAAATTAAATAAATTAAACCTCAACACAGACACTTCACAATTCCATAAAGCTATTTCCTTCCCTTTCCTATGCAACCAAAGAATGAAAAAAGCCGCGACAAATTAAGAAAAATTAGGCTGTAAATGGTAATGCCTCCCCATGGAGCATTTGGTTTTTTTGGGGGGGAGGGGTATATCCAAAAACAACACATATATAATTATCTTCCTTGAATGAATGTAGCATGAACTTGCAGCATGTATCCAAAATGTCAATATTTCATCATATATTAAGTAAGTTTCACTAACCACATATATCATTGATCCAACTTTCTGAAAAATTACTTTGACATGCTAATGAGAAGACCATGAAACAACAGCAAAATAGGCATAATCAATACTTAGCAGGTATGAGCAGTATTTTGTCATAAAATTTCCAAATGAACCTCAGCCTGTAAAAATTCATAGATGTCAGGGGTGTAGAAATGTTTTCATCTAGCCAGTAAGCTACTACAAGTAGAAGGGAAGTTGGGGGGCTCATTTCTACACCCCTGCATAAAAAAGGGCTGAGATGACACGGATATATGGCAACATTGCTGATCCAAATCTTTTCTAGTTACAACCAAGGAACTGGCATTTTTTGCATTAACTGTAATAGCTTACTTTCAAATTGAAGTTACAAGGGATAAGCTTCTAAGCTGTCTATATCTTAAAGCACTGTGGTATAAATTTGTTCCCAATTTATAATCTTAATCAAACGTTGGGGTGTTCTGTTTTAAGTACAGAGTTATCAAACTTTCCCTTTAATTTCCTGCAAAGGTCACTGACTGGCAGACATAAGTACATAATCCAATGTCTACATAATTCAAATACTAGCCATTAAAACGATTAAGGTAATAATTGCCAGAAGTCTAAGCTACGTAAAGGTAACTTAGTATAACAACCAGACAAACTATCTTACAGTGACTTTGTAACCAGACAAACTATGTAATAGTAACATTGTCTAATGATTAGACAAGCTATGAGACAGTAACTTTGTATAACAACCATGTGAACTATGTAACAATAACTTTGTATCACAACCAGACAATAACTTTGTATAACAACCAAACAAGTTATGTAACAATAACTTCGTATAACAACCAGACAAGTTATGTAACAATAACTTTGTATAACAACCATGTGAACTATGTAACAATAACTTTGTATAACAACCATGTGAACTATGTAACAATAACTTTGTATAACAACCATGTGAACTATGTAACAGTAACTTTGTATAACAACCATGTGAACTATGTAACAATAACTTTGTATAACAACCATGTGAACTATGTAACAATAACTTTGTATAACAACCATGTGAACTATGTAACAATAACTTTGTATAACAACCAAACAAGTTATGTAACAATAACTTCGTATAACAACCAGACAAGTTATGTAACAATAACTTTGTATAACAACCATGTGAACTATGTAACAATAACTTTGTATCACAACCAGACAATAACTTTGTATAACAACCAAACAAGTTATGTAACAATAACTTCGTATAACAACCATGTGAACTATGTAACAATAACTTTGTATAACAACCAGGTGAGGTATGTAACAATAACTTTGTATAACAACCAGGCAAGTTATGTAACAATAACTTTGTATAACAACCATGTGAGGTATGTAACAATAACTTTGTATAACAACCAGGTGAGGTATGTGATGATGATAATATGGTCAAACAGATAAGCTATGTAACTATTACTTGGTGTAACAACCAGGAAAAGAAGTATGAAGGTTGTACAACTATGTCACAACATCAAGTTCGAATGAGAGGCAAATATAACAATGATGTAAGCAGGATTTTTTACCATGACAAAGCAAATCCAGTAAACAAGATCCTTTTAACTGACAAAACTAGAGAATAAAATAAAAACTTACATACAACAAAAGAGATAGGTTTAAAAAGAGATACAGATTTGTGGTTTTTTTTTTAATTCTTGCTCGTTAGTAAAAGGATATGTTACATAATTTTCATTAAAGTTAACTGAAAGGAGAAAATAATAACTCACTCTACAGATATTTTATGACAACATGAAGTAAGTCCATCAGATTCAGATACAAGGCAAGAAAAATCCAAAATCCCTGTTTCTCCCAACATACCCCAAAAATACAGGGTCTGTAGGTATGCAGAACTTGTTCAAATCAAATATATTTGTTTGGTTTGAAGATATTATGACTTCATATCACATAAACTTCCATGTTTCCTCTAATATGACCGACCCTGTTTTTTCTGCTGACCTTGGACTTTTTTCATTCTTAGTCAATTTTCTCAACAGTTACATTCAATTTCATAAGAACACAATATCTGTGACCTAAAATGACACATTTGTAAAAAAGATCTGTCAACCAACCTACTCTTATTATTTTTTGGGGGGATGTACTCAGACACTGACACACAATTGCAGGATTTGCACTTTTGACTAAATTATCTCATACATATTTCTAATGAATGCATGACATACTGTCCACATGTGAGTCTTAATTAGTTCGATTTGTAAATTAAATAGCTGATTTGAAAACAAATTGTTGATTATCGCTGCAGTATGAAACCCGAACACACAGATTGTTAGTGATTGGAATCAGATGACAAAATCATAATCGATTATCGGTTTGTCCCAACCGATCGATTATCGATTATAATCGATTATTTTCCCAATGCGAATTGTACTGTTTGTTTTACAGTTGTAACTTGTTGTAATAAATGCTTTCAGCCTACTTCTGTATTTAGGCTTTTGTTATTGTTTTATTAGTTGATATGTGAATTGTGCTAATTAGCCTGCCTGTTGCATTGTGAAGGATTCAAACATTTCAGGCGTTCAGCAATGGACCTTTCAGTTCTAATTTCTAAATATATTCAGGTTAAGAGGTTCACATCAGGAGTTCTGTGAACTTCTGTCTAAAATAAGTTTAATTAGTAAACTTAGTTCTATACAGAAGAATATGGCACTAAGAAGAAGTCTGAAGAACTATAACTTTACTGGAACAAAAACTATACTTTGAGATAAAACAGTTGAACAATAGTTAACAAATGTGAAACAAATAATAACTCTTAATATCAATAATAACTGTTACTTCGAACTGTTTGACTAGAATTGCTCCGTATCCAAGAACGCTTATTCATGTACTTCATGCGTCCGCCTGATGACTCGGATCACAAACAATTAACCCAAAGAAGAAAAAAGACCATAAGGATAAAAAACTACGAAAAACGTCAGCGACTTTGTAAATTCGACTCGATTGTCGGCGACGTCAATCTTTTCGATCGATTTTCGATTATTAGCGACAATCGGAACACCACTACAGATTGTAGAAAAAGTCGTCACTCTTTCTATATATGAACTGGTTAGTTGTGTGTTATTTGCGCATTGAATAAAACGCCATCAGAACAATTCTGATATTTCCCTTCATTGGTCTAGTTCTTGCAATTGCTAACATGATGATATATGAACACTGTTGATGACTAACTATCATGGTCAATGGAACTGACATGTCCTTAGTTAAATGGTGAACTGCACTGAACTTCTATAGTACAAGTTTCTTTATAACTGACTGGTTTTGTAGATTAAATACTCTTGTAATAAACAAGCTCTGAAGACACATGTTTTTATGTTCAATAGATCCCCACCAATTTTCCAAATTCCCCTTCAAAAATCTTAAAAGGGGGAGGCCTTCTCCTCCTAGCATCAAATCCTAGGTAAAACTCTGATCAAGGAGTCAGCATTGTACACTATTATTACACAATCCTGTCATAAAAAACATTTATAACAATGACAAATTAATCTACGTTTAACACACTCCTATTTAGACATAAACTTAATAGGGTTTTTTTGACAATATTTGGGTCAATTCCAAAACATACCTTATCCTTAGGTTATCAGAATATGATAAACTTAACCTAGGGCATTTTTGACATTTAATATTTGAGACAATTCCAGAATTTACCTTATCAATATTATCAAAAATCAATCAAGATATATACAATACAAAAAACTGATAATGGTTAGGCCACTGTTGGTTGCTTTTTTGTTTCTCAGGCCCGATCACTATATTTCTTGAAAAACTAAAAAATAAAAATTCCTAAATTGGGACTCATTTAAATCTCCCCTTTATTCTTATATTCTAGTTACCATTATTTGTCGTAAAGATTAATTAACTTAAGTATATGACTAGTTTGGACCTAAAAACAAGCTTAGATATTTCAATTCCCTTATATACTAATTTGTTAAGTTCTTTCATGAACACCACTGACCTTAGAAAAAGTATCATTGTTACAATCCAATTAGACAAAATTAATTATGTTTGACCATTCCTTAATTACTATTGTATTGTTGTTGTTTTTTTGGACACATGATAAATATATATCATGGCAAACAGCAATAATCAGGAGACAAAAATAACACATCAGGTTGACAGAGTAACATATGAACAAACTTAATATACTTAAATCACATACACAGCCACGTTATAGTCCATAAAATGTACATTAGTCAATGGCTGGCTACATACCTGAAAAATAAGTGACCTCTAAATGACAGTTAGAATAATTACATTAAAGTACGAGTATTGTATTACCTGACTGTGGTATAACTGTAGCAAATAAAACTATGTTTTCTAAATATCGGGGCAATAGCCGCTTGACACACAGAGGAGACACAAACAATATACCATTGATTTCAAACCAAAGAAAATGTATGAAGATTGAACATGACGTTGATTTGGAAGATAAATGTTCAGTTCATAGTAAGGATGAGTACTGGTCAATTACATTTAATGTATGAACATTAAAGAAACAATCTAGTCCAAAAAGTGGTAACCGAGACTCTGCTCATCATTCAAGACCAAGCAATATATGTCCTTCCCTTGAAAGTGTATACAGCAGGGGGTGTAGAAATGTTTTCATGTAGCCAGTAAGCTACTAAAAGTAGAAGGGGGATCTGAGGGTTCCCCCAGTAGTGGGCAAAGGGGCAACGCTCCCTGTGGGGAAAAAGTAGCTGGTGAGAATGTTCAAATAGCAAGCTGATTTTTCTGGCTTCCTGCTCATTTCTACACCAGTTGCAATAAAACCTTGATAATAAGACCACATTCAGGACCCGAAAAATGAGATGGTCTCATTATTAAGTTGAATTAAAGGCAAATTATTGAAAGCCCGTCAGAAATTAAGGGGTCGTTATAACAAGGTGGTCATAAAACTGAGGAGATCACGATGTGGGTTATAATGTATTTATAATTTTACCAGTTTTTATTCAAAAGTGTACAAAAGAAATCATCCCATACATGGTATGACTGACAATACTTAGTGGGCCCATCCTAGACAATAATGAATCCATCGTGAACAATAATAGATACACTCACCAACAAAAAATGAATCCAATCTGTAAACAACAGACCCATCCAAAACAACAATGGATCCACCTTAAAAACAATTCATCAACCCTAAAAAACAATAAATCCACCCCGAGGCAATAATGAATCAATCCTCAGCAATAATGGATTCATCCTCAACAAAAATAGATCCATCCTAAAAAAAACATGAATCCATCCTTGGCAATGAATTCACTCTAAACAATAATGGATACACCTTCAACAATAATGGATCAATCCTCAGCAATAATGGATGAGAATGATACAGTCAGGATTTAATGCATTTCTTTATAATAGTCATATCATGATAAATCTTCATAATAATTAATGACATTTTTTAAACAAATAAGACAAATCTGTATCATTCATAGGCTGTGCAACCCACATATTCAAAATGTGTTACTGTGAAATGGGAGAAATGTGGACAAGTCCTCATACAACTTTACTGAAAGACAACATTCAAAGAAACTATCGATACTGTATGTCACTTATCTTCCAGATTTATCCAATTTTCGCATCTTTGCAAGCAAAAATCACCGACAAATAAAATCATGATAATTTGGTGATAAATGGTAACAAAAAAAAATGTGTTCCATTGAAAATTGGAGAGAACTAGATTGTGCAATTAGATTTTGAGTCAAATTGCAAAATTTGCAGTACATGAAAAAAGAGATCACCGGTAATTAACTCTGCATTCACATTTGAAACTGTAAATCTATTTTTTTGCCATTTTGCTGGTAGCTTCACATGTCAGTGAGGGAATTTTTTACTGATTTGGGGCCGAAATTCAGCCCCATTCCCCCCATGTGAATGATATGTTTTTTCTTAAAAATTCAAAAAAAATTTCCGTTCCGTTGAATTTTATTTTCCTGACTTTTTTGGTAGAAAGATCATTATTAAAATGACCTGTTGGATAGCTCTGTCTGTAATCATAGCATTCAAAATGAAATGTTGAGAGGATATGTACGATTTGTCATGTGATTGCTCCCCTATTTTTTCTCTTTCTAAGGGCACTGCCACCTTTCCTCTAAAAAAAACCTGCATGTTCCCAAGCCATGTAACAAGGGCTTCCATTCAAAACATTAAATCCTGAAGTCAAGTTAAATTTTCAAAACTGAAAGTAGGAAGTGTTGTTAGGTTCAGAATGGAAATTTTAAATTAGTTATATATATATATATAGGCACTATAAATGAGTTATAAAAAAGTTCCATAACTATAAGCCAAGTCTGATACAAGGTAATAAATCAAACTTTTGAAAATAATAATTTTAAAGGTCACAACACAAGACAAAGACAGATTCCAGAGAGAACAATGCATCTGGCAGACATAATAACAATTTACTATTTCATTTAGAAATTCTGTAATATTTCAAGCTATTTTCGACACTCAATTTATTGTTTACCACACAAGCAGGTGGTTGGAAACATTTTGGCAAACTCAGGATATATTTTGTACACATAACTGCAACAGAATGATTATACTTTAATAAATGCCTAAGGGAAATTAAGATTTCATAGATTATATTTTAATCTATGACAAAAGATTGTTAAGATGATTTTTGGACACACTGGAATTAATCTGAAAGATTATTAAAACTCTTCTCAAAAGTCAAAATTACTTGTTTTCTCCAAACAGAGTGGATGGGCATTAAATTAGTGGAGAAGCACTATAAAGGGGAGGGGCATTAATTAGAAGGAATATTCATTAGGGGGGCATTTATTGGGGAATATTAGGTAATAGGGATAAATGAAACCAAAGCGAACACGATTCAGATCATATTACACTTGAACTATGCCCACTTGGCGTACGAATCATATGAACTGAGTATTTTCAATACATTGAAACATATTCTTAGCTCTATCACTGATACTTGAAGTAAAATTAGAGTTAATCTAATTATCCTGTCTTTAATGCAGTAAGATTCTACGCTGATAAAAACTATTAGATCAATCTAGCTGCAGTGGAACAATTTTTCTCCAAGAGCTAGGGGAGGTAACCTATGGCAACAGAAATTGAGTAATACAACACCATCAATACAATACTAATGTTCTTTTAGTCACCTTCACATTCTCCTTCAGGTAAACATAACAAACCAAAGGTATGCATACTTGCTTTTGCTATAGTTACTATATGACTTGCACTATTCATCAAGCACAAAAAAGAATACCATGAAACCTGTGAATTATGTTCAGCAAAGTGAGACACAAAATGTGGCCTTAAAGCTCTGCTAAATTTTAATTTTTATTCATGTGTAGTCCAAACTTGTAAAATATAATAACTTAAAAAAATTGATCAGAAAGCTTTGGAGTTACATTGATCCATTAATTAACCATTTGTTTATTTGGTCTACAATATAAGCATTAATGAAAGTTTGCAAATGGTTTCAAGATAAGGTTTGACAGCATGGCAGAAAAAATGTCCGCTTGTTGCAATAGCACCAATTAACAAGATAAAGTTTTAGTTCGATCAAATCAGTAATGCAATGTTTAAGTCAGAATTCATAAAGAAATGATTATTATATTTAGAATGTCTAGAGTATTTTAATAGTAAAGTAAAAGGGTTTCTAACAATGAATTGATTTCGCAAGAGTGTGACAAGTTATATTGTTGAAACATACTGTATAAATACTTATATACTTTACTTTCTACTATTCCTGATCTATAAGTAGTATTATACCTCATAAAAACAGAAAATGCCTGCACTCAGCATCAACTTGGAGTCACAGTAACCACTTGACAGATCTCTGTGATATAACTCTGCCTAATTCAGTAACTGATACATCTATTTTTGACAGATTGAAACAGGTAGTCAACGTGCTGAGTCATCCAGTGGCTGGTATGTCCTTAAACAATCAGTAGATAAACTAAAATTTATGTCTGACTAATGATGTTCATACAAGACAAAGGCATGTTGAGAGTTGCATATTATTATGTATATCAAAAGTTAGGAACAAATGGACTTTTAGTTTCTAATTACATAAATACTTCAAATACAAGTATTTCTACAGTACCACTCTGTCAGAGTTGGCTAAAAATCCGAACAAACTGAAATCCAATGATGTTACCAGTTTTAAACCTGTATATGACATTTCACTTATATGGTGCCACAATTATAATAATTAATTATGCTGTATGCTGACACTCTACTTACAAATGTTGGTTGGATCAGGACAGAGATTTTCAGAGTTTATAGTGATGTCACCTATGCTAGCCTGTCCTTCCAGGCTTATCAATCAAGTTAACAAGTATGTTTATAAGGCATCTTGTAAGAAAATATGTAATTTCACCTTTCAAATAACCCAAGGTGTAAGATACATATTGATTGTGCAATAACGTCCAAAATTCTTAATAAATCGAACGGCGAATCATTCAATATTAGCCAAAATCACTTATTATACGATCCAAATAGACTTCATTTCTATGAAAATAGCAAAATATTTTATTTTTTGCCAAGTCGATATCGTACGAATGGAGAGTGGTATGAATAGTAGGGTACGAAACTGACCAAGGCCGTGAAACAAATATTTTTAGCAGGTAGGAAAAATAATATAGTAAGTATGAACAATCAAGATCAACAATCAACTTAGTGGCTAATATATGAACCGATCATTGTGAAACCCAAGGCAACAATAAAAGTGATCAAGAAAATTACGAACGTAAAATATTGGTCTGTTTATCCGTTGGTACGCCGTGTGGAATCCAACACGCTTTCGACAGAAAAGAACGATACTTAACGTTTTTATCAATGAAAGTGAAGAATTAAACCTTACCAGAATATTTCTGTTCATTTATTGAAATCCCTTTTAAAGTCACAGGCTGCTAAAAGCAGAGGATTGTGTTTGGATGACCTCAAAATTAAGTTGCAGACATCGAACGTCCGTATCAGCCAAGTATCATGGCGGAAGTAATGAGTCCTGTGACGTCACGGCTAAATAGAGTGAGGCGCCATAAAGGGAATTTTTTGAGTGAACATCAGTTGAGCAATAGTATACGTTTTAAAATTCATATTTAGGCTGACGGGTGTTTGTCGACCCATTTTAATTTAATAACAAATGATGTTGTATGTTTATTAGATTCAATTTAGTAGATCTTGATCTTATTATGTCGACCAGACAGGGATGTTTTATTTATCTTTAATTGATCTATAGCGCAATATGAGAATAACAAATATTTTTTAATGAAAAATACTTCAAGTTATTCATTTTGGAATAAGGAGTTGCTACAATCAGTCATGACGTGGCAATGGCCACAGTGAATTCGTTTTTTAGTCCATATATTAATTACGTTAATGGGTCCATGATGGCCGCGGAATTGTCGTCTTTAAGTTGGTGTATCAATTGCACTCTTTGGTCACCGATGACCACAGCAATACTGCCTTTAAGTTGACATAATAACTACTCCCATAGGTCACCGCTTGCTGCAGTGCTTTCCCTCTTTAAGTCGGTAAATGTTTATATGGTGGACCAACAATGGTCAAAACTGACTGTAGTAGATTTGACTCCACAGCACACTCTATGTGAATAGATCTGCCGAAGGAGAGTATTGAGTGTTTGGACAGTCCAACAAGATCCCATAACCTCAATCAGAGACGTATAAAAATATTATTTATATATATTTATCATACGTCTCTGCCTCAATTCAATAAAACTTGTCTAGAATCAGTTGCTTCATAGAATTCCAGACTGTTGGTGAGCTATCAATGTGTCACTTTTTGTTGTTAATATCAGGACTCCCTAAAAAGTTCTTATATTTAGATGGTCTCTCAATATCAAGTTGAACTAAAGTGGAATTTATTGGTTGGTTTAGTGAAATGATCTTAATAGTGAGGTGATAGCTAATCGAGGTTTTACTGTACTGTTTCCTAACAGTCATACGTTTGAACTATACAGAATATTAACAGTGAACCAAAATCAGCCGCAAATTTCCTTTATTGACTGCTTTCATGTTTGCTTTCCCCTTTCATATATTTAAAACGTATTGCGAAGTAAACTGAGGATACTATGACAAGATGAAGATGTGGATTACAAGCGTAAGGATTTTTCTATCTTCCTTTCTGGTCCGCTTATAAATGTGCTCCCGAACTCCCGCCTAAGTTATTAAAAAAGTGTGTGTATGTCCTGTTTTTGACCACATTCTAATTGCTTGTCTATTTTCCTTTCTGCGAGGTCAACTGAGGATACTACGGGAAGACGATGAGAGGCGGATGCCTTTGATAACCAGCCAGCACATAACAAAGGTATTTTTTTATCTTTCTTGCTGGTTCGTTGATTCATGCGTTCACAAATTTTATAATGCGCTGGCTGGTGAGATGTGAATGTTCTTGAGAACCTGCACATTACAAACGTTAATATTGTTCTGTCTTTCTATCTGGTCCGTTACATCACAGTATTTGTCTGAAAACTCATGCAAGTAGGATGATTGTGTTATGTCCTGTGAAAAAAAATGGCATCAGGGCTGCAACATGTTGAAAGCCTCCCGAGCAGGAATATTTAAATGCAATGTAAATTGTTCTTGTTGGGTTACTTATACTAAATTTGAAGCATTCGTTTGACTTTTTGATATAGGGGTTGCACCCGTGATCCAGTAGTTATTGAGCTGGACTTGTAACTTGGCCATTCAGATTCAAAACCCGGTGGCAGCAGATCATATCCTTCCATAACAAGACTGTTTGACTTTAATTCACCGATATGTCTAACTATAGGTATATTCCAATTTTACTTTTTTACTGTAAAGCTTAAGAGATTGAGGCTTTACTATAGTGATAATATGCATGTCTGTGTATATGTCAAAATAGCTTGACCATTGCCAGTATTGGAGAATGAGGTCTTTGCTCGCATCTATAGATAATCATTCCTAAACATATGTAAGATTTGACATGTGGAGTTGACTCCCTTTCTAGAAACTTAA
Source organism: Lutraria rhynchaena (assembly GCA_008271625.1). Lineage (NCBI taxonomy): Eukaryota > Metazoa > Mollusca > Bivalvia > Venerida > Mactridae > Lutraria > Lutraria rhynchaena. The sequence continues at coordinate 1,550,864 of VIBL01000066.1, forward strand.
TATATCAAATATTCCAGCGGTGTTCGTATTTAAATGGGTGAAAGAATTGAAAATATGAACGTTAAATGTGAGAAACAAACATACAAACTTCATAATTAATTTATAAAAAACAAATGTTCAGCATCCATCATGTTAAAACTTGTTCTTAGAATATGATTGTACATGTATTAACATCCGATGGACTTCATGACTACCAATGAGGATGATCGTTACCTGATTGCTTTGTATCTAGCTGATCAAATCTTGTTAATCCAGACCCCACAGGAAATCGCAATAATCCGGATAAATTTTGTAGGCCCCGAAATTAGTACAATGTATTCAGTTAAATATTAATTTAATAAAATAAAAATTGAACGCGTATGTCTAAGAAATTATTTATGATCCAGAAACTATTTACCATTCCAATCCGAATATTTTTCCTTGTACGGACAAGTCCGAGGTCTCACTGTACCTCTATCTAAGACGTAATCGGCCGAGATGCGCCGAATAACAATACGTATGTTCAGTATATACACATATAGCACAGGTGCCTCTATGACGTTGTATGGTAATTATGCTGTAAACCACATAACTAAATTGAATACTTCAAGTATGTTTAAAAACGTTTGTTTTCTGTTTGGTTTAAACAATTAGTTTAAACAAAATTAATTATTCTATCACGCACCTGTTTTATTTTTGTAACATGATGAACACGCACGCGTTATTATGCGGTCGTTGACGAGGGGCGTTTAAGTAAGTTTCAATGTTATAAATTAACCTTTCTACAACATATAAATAAGTTTTGACACAAATTATGCCACTTGGAAAAAATCTGTAAATTAACAAGTCATCAATCGATCATCCACAATGTTTCTATACTTAAAGTTCGGACAGATCGTTTGAATCACAGACGATTGAAACGGACATGTGATGATGAAATCGTAATCAGAATGATTTAAAAATCCCCAGTTCAACCCAAAATGTCTATAATGGAAAACTGACACACATTATACAACTCTGATTATTTCTACATCATAAAACTTCGAGTGGGTCTTGGTTTGTCTTCACGGAAGCCGCGACCGTTGTCTAGTGGTTAGTGCGCCGGACTTCTAACTCGGCGATCCTGGTTCAAATTCCGGTCGCGGCAGGACATACATACCCTTCCATGAAAATTCGACAAAAAACGACGATTTTCCCCCATATGTGGAGAAGTTGCCGGCGCCTTGTGGAAGGGTTAGTTAGTACTCGTTAGTATACAGTCCAGGAAAACTAGTCAGGTGAACCGGCCGCTGTATGTAATCGAAAAATTGTCGAAAAACGGCGTTAGACCCAGTGAATAAAAATTGTGTCCGCGGGATATCGTCCTACAGGGAAAGATAATTCATGCAAGCAGAGAGGATTCGGAGCGAAGCATGGATTATCCTATTCTCCAATTTTAATCTGTAAAACGCAAATCACGATTTGCATTATCTTATAATTTATTGCCACATCTCTTAAAGAAACAAATAAAACAATAACTTTGATACCTCAAAAACAAAGTCACGTGATTTGATTCTTCTGAAACAATATCACGTGATTTAAAGCTATTACCCTTCGGTTTATGGACCGAATCAAAACAAATACTTATATCACGTTCATTATTGGCCAAACACGTGAACACAAGAACATCAATAGCGTCACGATAGTTACCAGATACCAGCTGAGGGTAATAAATCAATATATTTAACAACATTAATTTTTTAGACAATACATCTGATATATTATCCAGCCTCTTACCGACATTAATCGGATAATTTTATACCAATTAATCACAATCATTGTCCAGTCCGTCTTAGAAGTACACATAGTTGAACTTCAAATACTTACATAACAATCTACAGATCCGCTAGATGCACAAGCCAAAAAAAATAGAAATAGCAGATGTGGTTGAAGACGATATTGAATGTAAAAAAGCAGGGACGATATTGAATATGAAAAGGTTGAGGACCATGTTGAAACTATCAAAGTGAAACGTCATGTTGATTACGTTATAGTGATGTAGATCGAACACAAAGATATAAAATGCATCTTAGAGTGTGCGCATTATTAATATTAATTGATGTGAGTGTGGTTCGCAATGAATATTACGACGACTATGGCTATGATATCAGTGATGTGTCACTAACGTCAAAAGTCCTAGCTTACTATAATAATGAGAATATTGACGACTTGATAACTCTTCTGTCTGCTGAAGGTTTTACTTACGACAAGAAGGTGAGTGGTTTCAATTTTTTCTGACCGTTGATCTTTGAACAGACATTGTAAATCTTAAAAAAATATTTTATTAACTTATTCTTCTCATGTATTTTCTCATTGTTTTTCTCTTTACCACGCTGTGAAGGCGTTTTTTTCTTTGCTTTTTTCAACCATATAGACCAGTACATTTGTATTTATATATCTTTATTTATATATATTTTAGACTACAATAAAACCTTGCTAAGTGACAACTTCCATATTATGACCACTTATTTTCGGACCGACTGTCCATATTTCGATGTGATAATAAGACCACGTTAATATTCCGATTGTCTTTTTTTCGGGGGGGGGGGGGGGAGGAGGAGGAGGAGGGGCTCCCCCTATGGCCTCCTAATATCGAGGTTTTACAGTATTCTATCGTTAGTAATCAGGTATGTATTTACTTCTTAATTTGATACAAATTAATTTGATGTCAATATTTTACAGGTAATGCAGTATTTTCACTTATTCAATAAAGGCGTTTCGGTACCATTTACATTGAATGCAGACGTACTCAAAGACGCTGATCCTGACGTAAGTTCATCACCCCCTTAAGCTTTATTTAAGTCAGGGTTCAGAATTTTGGACAAACAGGGTAAAACCGTAACTTATAGACATCTCATTACAAATACGCTTTTTGTAGACCAGTTTTCGAGTAGGCCAGAAAAAGTCATGTTTGCGGTTACAAAAAATACAGAGTACGTGGGTCATGAAGCCTATCTTTTATTCCAAAACATACCTTCCGTACATCATCTTCAAATATTTTTATATTGTTGATTTAGCTATTAGAAACTAAGGTTAACTAAATATAAAGAGTCGCTCTGGTTACCTGAAACCCAACTAGTTTTTTTCATCAAGACCACTTTTTTTCGCACTAGTTTTCTGTAATTCTTTATTTCAGCTCGAAAACGAGGCTACTTCAATACTTCGATCTTTTTAGTCAATGCGGTGGTCTTGGTTTCGAGTTTTCTGTAGCAAAATCACGTTTTACTCGATTAATAAATCTTGAATTTCGGAAAAAATGAATATTTGCTATCTAGAAATTCTAACTGGATTTCCGTTTTACCGATAATTTGTATTCTTGCAAATACCATATCCATGTATAGTTGAATTGAATCCCCGAAAACAACTTCTTATTGCAAAATATGCAATTTATTTACAGTCGGTTTTTAACTGAAGTTTTATGACAAATATTCTAGTGTAGAGATATTCCGAATGGGATTTTCTCAATCGTGCATGATCGGATATTTCCGTAAATGCACTTCAGTATCATTAATGCCGAGGTGTTCCGACTGATATCATAAATTGTATCACGACAGCGACATACCCGTCGAGATGTTTTTTTTTCAGTTGATAGATATTGCTTTTGAGTACGACCTACCACGCACCCTACGAACTTCAACAGTGTTTACGTCAAACGACGCCTTATACAATTCACAATGGAATTTGGTTTGAATTAGTACCTTTTTTCTTTGTACTTCATATTATAAATATTTTATGTATTCGCTAAATACAAGACGTCTTAAAAGAATTACCATTTTTGCAACAAAATCATGTTTTTATCTTCAATTTAAACAGTTCCTGATCTGCTTTTGTACATAATTAAACAAAAAAAGCATAAAGATAATTCCTATTTCAACAAGTCATTTCATAAAGCAATGTATAAATTCAGCTAAATTTCTGACAATTGTATACAATGTACGACTGTATTGAATATAACTATGAACATATATATATAAATTAGCTCTCGAAACTTGTCCAATGCTTGCATTCTGCTCATGTCGACCGACTCCGTCTAAGATCGGTTAGGTGTGCCAGATGCGACGCTTGTAATTTGTGAAATGTTTTACTTCTGCCAGAAAATTCTACGCATATGAAGAAAATAGTTCCATATTTGGACCGCTTAAAAAAAAGTATTACTTTGTAAGAGGTAAACCAGTATAAGCCCTAATAACAACAACAGGAATGGACGTTATTCATATCTATATGGGCGTTATTCATATTGTTATATAATCAAAAGACAATGAAATTAAATCAGATTTTTTTCGCGCAAAGATATCATTTTTTATACAGTTAGATGATCTTAGTACATCGTTAATACCGATGAACGTAATGAAGTTGTGGAACCGTGGATTCACCGGAAGTGGTGTTGTTGTTGCTGTTGTTGATGATGGTATTGACACTACACATGTTGACCTTACATACAATAATGTAAATATACTCAAAACTATAATTTACTTCGTGTATTACTGAATGTCTCTAAGATTAAGGTATACTGATATATTTCTTATGTGAGGTAAGATACTGTTATTGAAAAAATGAATACATTGGCCAACGTGAGATCCTTTCTGGATTAAAGCGATAATCACTGTACCCTGTTAAGGGCGGTGTTGTAAAAGGCGCTATCTTAATCATGGAAATACAGTTTTTAAGATTTCAATTTGTAAAGATGTAAATGAAAAATAAACGTTTTTCTGGGCGTTGCATAAAATTTTGCGCCTTTTTTATTGAAAGGAGGTATTTCCCCAAGCAGTGCACATTCTGAAAAGGGCTTCGCCATAAAAGATGTTGCTTTGTTTATTGTCTTATTCGTTTTTATTTCCTATATTCATGATTTCAGGACGAATCATTAGGTTACAACTACGTGGATGATGTCGCCAATGCTCAACACGGTGCTGGGGATTCCGGGTAAAATGATTAGCATTTCGTGATACACTTAACGTCTGACAAAAATAAATTATAATGCCTTTATAGCCTTTTAGATGAAATGCCACAAATCGTTCTTTTTGCATACAGCAAATTTCGCGATTTGAATTAAAAAATTTTCGGCTTAATTCTCACGAATTTACCATAGGATATATTGATATTAAGACCGGACCGTCAGTCACAATAAAGGTGTTAACATCGATGTTTTCCTGTAGTGTAATTTATTGCAGTCACGGGACATGGTGTGCGGGAACGATAGCGGCTTCAAAGAATGAGCACTGTATTATAGGAGTAGCTTACAATGCAACAATCGCTGGTAAATTATTTATATTCTCTATGACATTTCCATGAGTATACTGCCAGGCATGTGCTAAAGACCGTTCTGTGAATAGAGACCGTCCATACGGACCGGTAGGTCTGTATCCAATGTATGCATTTGCAGTTCATTTTAACATTTGTTTAAAACTCACTTATAATATGACGGATTAAAAATCTTGCTACGCTCTGTTTGTAAATTAAAATCGTTCCAGCCAAGTGCTGGTTTTTGGAGATTTATTTACGTGACAAACGAGTGAAGCTTTCACCCGTCTTTGAATGTATACATGAATCTCCATCTTTCTCTTTATTGTAGCTGTGAAATTCATAGATGGTGAGTCTTCATCTCCAGCCAAGGAAGCGATGTCCTTGGTACATCGTTTGGATAAAGTTGACATATACAGCTGTAGTTGGGGTCCGCCTGACAACGGTGAAACTATATCCAATGTCGATAGGCTTCATAACGTACACATAGAGGCTTTGAAGAAAGGAGTTACCGAGGTTAACATACATTATAATAAAATTATCTCTTAGAATCTATTCAGATATTAAGTTTTGACAGGGACCCAATGTATGTAATATAGGTTATGAGGAGTAGTCATTCTGATGTAGCAAGCGTTTGAAATGAAAGACTTGTATTTAAATAAACCCCACGTGATATGCTTCAGTAAGACATCAATAGTACAGCCACCTTTGGACCAAATGAGTCTATCTTAATATTGTGGCGGTCTGATAATCAAGTGGAAATACAGAGGAAGTATTGGAAACCAGTCTGAAAATAAGTGTTATTTAAAATGATAAGATTGGTGATAAGACTGGCGGAGGCTAGATGTGTTTTTGACGTATTTACAAAATGTAAAGCGTTTATTCAATTTGCAGGGACGAAACGGCAGTGGGGCGATCTATATTTGGGCCGTTGGAAATGGTAAACTCAAAAAGGACGACTGTAATCTAGATGGATTTGTTTCCAGTGTATACACAATAGGGATCACATCCGTTACATCTTCCGGTGAAATTGACTCAGATGCTGAAGAATGTGCGATGGTAATGGCGGCCACCTACGCATCTCCGATCGTAAGTGTCCGTAGTACAACAATTCGGGAGTCTACTTTGGCGGAAAATATTATTATGCATTTTACATGTATGTACATAAATAATACATACTGTAAACATTCGCTATTACGGCCACTTTTCTAACCAAATGAATCGATCTTAATATTGAAGCGTCTCATTATCAAGTTAACATACAATGTACATGGTACATGGTATAGAGAAAAGATTAAAACCGGTTCAAAATTAAATGGCCGTTATAACCGAGGTTGTCGGTAAGTGAGTTTTGACAGTATGAATTTTCTTCTAATTGATCTTATATGATTATTTCACAAATTGTATATTTCAGCCAACCTTAGATAAAGGAAATCAATGTAAGACAGATTTCACTGGTACATCGGCTGCAACATCTACAGCCGCCGGAATTATAGCTTTAATGTTAGAAGCAAAGTAAGCATAAGTCAGTTGTCCCTAAATACATTAAAACCTCAATATTAAGACAACCTTTTGGACCACAAAATTGGTCTTAATATAGAGGTAGTCTCATTTCAAATTGAAGTACTAGTTTAGCGGAAACATGGTCCGAAATCAAGCGGTCGTTAAAATGAGGAGGTCTCAATATTGGTTTCAACCGAGGTTTTATTAAAAAACCTTGAAGACTAATATTTATTTGTGATAGTTTTAAATAATTTTCGCCGAACGCGACATATCATTGCTTTATTTCGAAAAGTCCTCAAGTTGGAAGTATAAATAATGAGTAGGACTGAAACTGACTCTTCCGCTTAATTCTGAACGGCCCTCGAATAGAAGTCTTTTGTTTATATTCTCAACCAAGTTTTCATAGAATTTTGCAAAGGTAAAAAAATTGAAGACATTTTTCCCTAACCATTTGACAGGATTTTGCCAGATGATGGCAGAGAAAGGACACTGAAATAATACGAACACTCGAACATGATCCAGTCTAAAATATATCTTTTTCAAATATCGTTGTTGGCCGTTTTTTCTTCACACAAAGATAACAGAGAATACAGCGTTTCTTTTTGCAAGTATTTTGGACATTTCTATTAAGTATGTGACAAGTGAGCAATCTCATTTTCAGCCCGAATTTAACATGGAGAGATGTTCAATACCTTATTGTAGAGAAAGCAGTCACTACTGGCTTACCTGGGACCAGTTTTATAACAAACGGAGCCGGAAAAAGATGTAAGGAAACTTGAAACTATTTTACATTTAAAGTCTAGCTGTAAGCAAATTCGAGTTAACGTCCACCTGTCGATAAAAGACACGTATAAATTATTCTTTGGCAAATATTTATTGCTATATAGTGCAGCCTTTCCAGAGCGGCCCTCTCTTGAACAACAACTTCGCTTCAACAACATCATGATTTTCCCACTGTACGATTAACTATTGAACCTCTGATTTAACCTCTCTAGAGCAACAACCTCTCAACAACGACATAATTTTGCTCTCCCAAAAGGTGTAGCACGGTAATGCACCGTAATAAACACAACCTGTCAGTCTTCAGCACACATTATACAGTTAAACGTGGCCATAATGAACTTGGATATAGCGAAAAATCGGATAGCTACATTGAAGAATTTATTTCCCGAACACGATTATCACTATAACCGTGTTCTACCGTATTAATGTTATTGATCAAATATACCTCTGGATAAAAGCCATAAGTTCACTAAGGTCAGATTCTTTCTTTCCCTTTTGCTTTGACGGCCTCTACAAACTGGTACGGAATCCAGGAGTTAAGCGTAAAAAATAAGTTTGTTTCCGGTTACCCGACCGACCCATCTTTTACCTGTCGACTCAAAAGTTTTTATGGCATCCAAATCATCGAGCTATATTGTAATTTTCACCAAAGTGTTTTGTTGATATATGTAAAAAAACGTAAAAGAAAAAAAATCCCAACCTACCGACCCATATTTTTTGGACATGTAACGGGAAACAAAAAAATTTTGTTTAAGCCTTACTAACCGTCTTTAAATTAGTGAATATAGTAGAACACAGTTATAGTAAATTCATGATGATCTGAGTATTAACTTCACTCTATGAAAAATTTCACTATACCTATTACTTTGAAATGAAGTAGAACGTTGATTATAACCGTGTCCTAGTGTAATGCAGATTGCGTTCTAATCATTACAGTCAGTCAAGCTTATGGATACGGAGTGATGGACGCTGAAGCTTTGGTGAATGCGTCTTTAACATGGACACCAGTAGAGTCACAAATAACATACTTTGGTCCATTATTGGAAACGTTCAGGTACGGACCAGTGGAGAACATTGAAGAAAAACAAAATGTTTGACACTTTCATATCCCGTACTAAAATAACTTATCCAGTATATAGAATTGACTACAGGAGATGACTGGGAATATGAACCCTGGTTATCGGAATCAGATGGTCAATATTCAATGGATCTTTAACGGCGGTTAGCGTGGGATTTACAACCAACAAAAGTTACATGCAGGCGGGAACTTTTTTCATTTTCATTTTAGACGTTAAACGAAAGTTATTGTTTGTACACTCAACGGTATTGTTCAAAGCAGTAAGAAATCAAACAATAAGTGGTATTATAATGTGGTAGTATCAATTTCGGAGTGGTTGCTAAGTGTGGTTTTACTGAATTTCAAACGTAAATAAAACAAAATCTTGATTGATTTATTTTAATTTCAGAGCAACCGTTGGTTTTGAATCAATAGTGGTATCTCAGGTGATAACAAACTGTCCCGTTAGAAGTATAGAGCATGTTGTTGTGTATGTAGAATTTCGGGCTTGGTGGCGAGAATATACTTCCATATATCTAATATCACCGCTAAAAACAGAATCTCGTTTGTTCCGAGAGAGAAAACGAGACCCAGAATATTATACCGTGATATGGTATTTCTCCTCTTTGACGTTTTGGGGCGAGGATCCGACCGGGGAATGGATATTAACTATCAATTCGAGTCTTGGACAAAATCGTAAGTACCGTAGACAGTACGCATGAGCAGATCTACATCTGAATTTTATTAAGTTCGATTTTGACAGAAATGCATGCAGCATGAATTGTTTTAAAATCATCAAAAGTATAGAAGGATTGGAAACTATTTTTTTTATTTTCGCTCATTATTGTTATTTAATTGCTGACTGTTCGGGAACAAGATTCCAAATTGGGAAATTCCCTCCGCTGAGTATAAACGTACATGCTTTTTGTATACACACCATTGTACGATTACAACAATTGTTCCATGAGAGGTGATTTCCATGTGATCAGAATGTTGGTCAAATTATATATCTGTTCCTCAGCATGACTGCTTTTTTCACAAGGTTTAACATCGTACCAACAGCCCGGGCGATATTGTGACTTTTCCAGCTTCAGCGGTGGACAAATACCTCGGGCGTACATTTGGGTTCAATCACCGACCTTCCATGAGCCAGGTGAACGGCTTGCTCGCAAATGAATTTGGTCTGGTCACGGGTGGAATTCGAACTTTAGCATGTCTGTATGTTGTAAATTTTATAATTCATCCACACTCGGTCTTTTTCAGAACTGCAATTTAATGCTTGGAACATTGGGTTCGGTGGAACATCTGTCCAAGGAGCGGCAGCAACAGAAAGTAATTATTTGATTACAGTAAAACCTAACCCCGCGACTACGTAATTATTAAGAGTATATTAAAGCCCGCCTCGTTACATTTATCTACATGTCTCTGGACGGGCTTTAGATATTTCGTATACATGTAAAACCCTTGTCTTTCGTCTTAGCGTCGAAAATTTACAGTATACGCGTATATCAGTTGCCGATTCAATAGAAGTTATATATATGTATTTTTCATTTTTAGGCTAGCATAACCGTACAAGAGTTGTTAGAGGTCTCTAGATTTTACAAACCAACTTAAGTCAATATAAACTCGGCACGAATATCCGACCAACCCTTATTTGCCGCTCCGACTCGTGAATCGTGTTTAATATTCTCCAAAAAGTTTTTTTTATATTAGAAAAAAAGAATATTAAAGAAAAGTTTTTCGACCTGCCTCCATTATTTTATTATCAAGTAACACTAAACATGACCAATTTTTTTCTAGTCTGAATAATGCAATGATTTTTTTCAGCACCTCCAGTCACCATTTCTAGAACGGAAATAACGGACACGGACACGCCTGTGATTATTGGCGCGTCACTGGGAGCAGCTGTTGGCGTCATTCTGCTTGTTGCATCGTGTTTTTATCTAATTAAAGTGTTCGCTCAACAAATTTCTAATGATGAAGTAGAGACGGTGGAGACGATACAAGAAGATGATACACGTACAAATAATGTTCATTATGACTATGTTTATCAATAAATACATATGTACATGTATGTAATTTTCCAACAAGGGTATTACACTTCAATACAAAGACCAAGTAGGCCTATTTCCGGACCGATGTTTTATATTTCTTCTGTATTCGAACTTAGTATTGAGACTACCTACGTACTAAGGCCGCTTAATCATTCCCAAAGTCATTCTTGATATCAACTTTTTATCATGTTCATTATAGCGAGATGGAGTAAAAGTGTTTTCAGATTTTGTTATGTAAAACATCAAATTCATCCCATCCTAATAAAATTTGTTGTGTGCTGACTTCAAACCATGTACAGATTAGATTTAAAAATGACAGATTAACCATGCTCTGTATTGTTGAAAACACCAATCTTATTTACAGAATTGCTATTTATTCTCAGTGTTAGATTTTCATTTAAAACGTGTGCTTACAATATTCTCGTAACATGACAATTTATGATAAAGTTTTATTGATAAATGCACGTGCTTCGTAAAAAATGCGCGACTGTTTGCATGTGCATAGTTTCACTTACAGATCCAGTTGATTAATGATGTACAATAAATAATTATATGCCATTTTCGTTACATATGTTTATATCAAAACGTATCGCTCATTGTAAAATAAACATAAAATACAACACGCAGTTTGTTGCTGATATTTACACGTACGTCATAATTTACCCATAACATGTTCCAGTGTACAATGAAACGTATTCAACAGTGTCAGTTTTATATTGGCAGCCAAATACTCCTATCAGTTTTCCTGGATTCTGTATCAGTTTGTTTTGTTTCATGTGACTTATTGTCACTGGGTTTTAACGCCGTTTTTCAACAATTTTTCAGTTACATTTACATACGGCCGGCGACCGGTTCACCTAACCAGTTTTCCTCGACTGTATACTAACCGGTACTAACTTACCTTTTCACAAAGAGCCGGCAACTTCTCCAAATATGGAGGAAAATAGATATTTTTAAGTGCTGCGCACAAACCACTGGACCGCGACCTTCTGTACCAACACTAACCATGTTTTCGACAAGTGACTGTCAATTTCTCCACATGAATGTTCAGCGGTGGAGAACGGATGCCTTAGACACGCATCTTCAACCGAAACGTCACAGAGAGAATATGCCGATCCCAAGGATCGAACTTACGAACCTGGGGTTCATAGCTTGGCACTCTACCGATTGACCTATTTTAACAGACAATCACAGCATTACCTTATATGTAAGCATTTTATTCAGCTCAAAACATTAGCATATACAAGCGTATCTATACCATTTAGAATTCGTATGATATGAGTATCACTGAAATACCAATGAGATTCATACAAATGCTGATTGCCAAACTAGGAGTCTGATTTCTTAATAGTTCAAAATACCACGTCACATCTTTATCCTAGCGTGCTCACAGAACATTAATCATTCGCACATTTGTAAACATATATTAATGCAAGAGCATCCAACGCTATAGTCGGATATTCTAAAGCTATCGTAAGACCCATAGCTTCAGAGTTCATCAACATTAGTATTAATACTGACATAAATGTTGGACAGTGACTATCTAGTACTTGAATTATAGTAATTTTGGATTTGAGTCGTAGATATCGAGTTCTTAAATTGTGAATATCTTGCATTCAAACTGTTGATATTAATCATTGAGAATTTGTGCATATCCCGTTCTTGCAGATATCTAGCTTTCTAATAACAAAAATTCTAAAAGTTTCACCCTTGCTGAACGATTTTGAATTTGATAGCTTTCATATTTTTTTAGAAATTTATTCTCAATAGGCCTGTGCCTATCAACAAACATTGGTATGTTTTAATTACACAGCAAAATTTCATTTTGTATATATCTGTCACATTGGCTTAGAAATTCTTAGTAGCTGATAAATGATGGATCTACATGTATATTTAGCGCATTTTTGCAAGCAAAATAAGCTGCATCGATTTCGTGTCATACAAAGAAAATGCATATTCATCTTTCTGTAACGGAGTTTTCTTTTGTTGAAGAACAGTTTAAGTAATGGAACCCAAAGAGGTTAAAAGCGGACAAAAGATATTACAATTTCGTAAAATTTATTTACTGAATTAACAAATGTCACCGGATCATTAATATGTCCTTTTGTTCTGATTAAATTCTTGTGTCTTAATGTACCAGTCTGGGTGATTTAAAACGTATCATTAATGTATGTATCTTTGAAATATACGAATAATGAATACATCGTGACAGAAACATATAATTTTTTTTATACAAATGCCAAAATAAAGATAATCCATAATGTAATAAATCAATTTATATACACCAATTAATTTTTTATTTGATCGTCTCTTTAATAATTTGGTTTACGATTTCAACAAACAACCATGGGCATAGCTCGTTTTTGTCTCGATGTTTAATCCACCTCATTACAACATATATAACGACAGCATATTTTCAGGAAATGACTCCTTTGTTGGTCTGTATTGCAACGTGCGTAAATATCTAACAATAACCCCTCACTTAGCGGCCACTAAAATATTAAAACCACGTCATTAAATAACGACCTTTAATTTTCGGACCGTTTTTTCCATATTTCTTCTGTATTTTACCTTCGTAATAAGATCACTTCAAAATTATGACCGTTTCCGTTGGATCCCGATGATGGTCTTCATGTGAAGACTTTCCCGTAGTATTGAAATAATCGTATCGGACGCTACGAGTTATATATACCGGTGATAACCGCTGCCCCAAACAGGACATACTGATACGCACTTGGTTATGGTTTGCTGATTGCGTAAAATAAAGTTTACGGGCTTAAAGAGAATCGTTTATTGTTCTAGAAAAAATGCACATTTAATAATTTATAATCACGACATGCGAGTTGAGAGTCGATTAAATAATAATTCTTGTGAATTTTTTAATTACATAAATTCACAGAAACTCGGACTGTAGCTAACCTTAAATAATTAATATTTATTGAATTTTGCTCATTTGTTAAGTAGGCCGTCATATCGACGAAAGACTATGGATGAGATGAGAAATATCGCGGTAAAACGTTCGTGCTTTCTTTTAAAATCAAGTTAGTCAACATTTTATAGTACCAACATAATAAACTTAAAGTTAAATGAATTCCTTACGCGTTGTGTGGTTGTCTTATCTGATACTCGGAGGTTGGTGGGATAAAGTTTATGTAACAAATGGCAATACGGATACGACAGAGACAGATGAGGTAAACGAGCTCCGACGAGCCAGCGTTTGGTGCGTACATTATCTCGGAGATGTTGACGATTTGAATTTTCTGCTGAGCGATTTTAAGTTCTATGTCAGCCGGGAAGTAAGTAATTTGTTCCCGCGTCTATAGTTGTTGCTGACTATATTATGGATTCTTTTGATGATGATAATGATGATAATGATGATGATAGGGAACATGTTGAGGAAGAGCAAAACTATTGTTTAATTTGATGACGGTATGCTAGTTTGTGAGATGATGATGGTAATAGTGTTGATATTGATACTTATGGTGGTGGTGATGATGAAGATGTTGATGATAATGATGGTATTCATGTTGTTGATAATGATGATGGAGATGATGTTGATGTTAATGGTGTTGATGATGTTAATGGTGTTGTTGAAGATGATGATGGTGGTGGAGGTGGTGATGATGATGATGTTGTTATTCTGTATTTTTTGTGATTTAGATGGTGGTAATATCGAGTTTTACTGTACACGTATTTACTGTTAAAAATGGCTGTCAATTATGTTACATAATTATTATGAATCATGTGAATGCAACGTTTAGCTTGTAGAAAACTGGTACATTGTGGGGACGTTATTGCGATCTTCTAGAGGTTTGAGTATTGAGGAACTTGAGAGAGGAGATCCGAATGTAAGTCATATCTGTAGAGTAATATGATTTATTAAAGCTATTTGTAGAGTAATATGATTTATTAAAGCTATTTGTAGAGTAATATGATTTATTAAAGCTATTTCTAGATTAGTTTTAGTTTTTCACTTACGTGGATGACTCATTAAAAATTCCCCGCCGCAAAACTTTAAATTCATTTCCAAATTTTCGTTCTTTTTCTAGCTTTTTGTTTTCAGTACAAGAATACATATATAGTGAAAATAAAAAATGGTCACCCACCAACCTACTGTTAAAAGTTTGGATCACAAAACCGCAAACCAACATTTTAAGGGTGGCGTGATTTGCATTCTGTTTTCCAGTTTTATATCAACAATTCTAGGGATGAGGTTATGAGTATCTCATGTCTTTCTCAAGAAAATTTAGAACAATTATTTTTATATGTTTTTTTTGTGTACACGTGTGAGATTTTGATTTAGTTTATATTGTAAATAAAATTACGGAACCTCTGAAGTAACATTCTAATTAATGATTAGAATAGTAAATAATAAATTGTTAATAAAATAATTAAAATAATTCGTTAAAACGAAATGACATTTCGTAAATACGAAATAATAATTCATTTAAGCGAAATAATAATTCGTAATCACGTAATGTTATTTCGTGAAAACGAAACAAAAAGAAGAATGCTACAGTTAAAATAAAAGTGTGGCCTGTTACTTTAGGGGCTCCATACAAAATATGGTTTGAAATGTATCGTAATGTTTTTGAAATTAAGAATATTTAAAACACAAGACTGGGCTTTAAATAAAGAAGTCTCAAGTTTTATGACCTCTTGCTAGAATCTAGATCCGAGTACATGAGTTTTGGTGGAAGGGCCAATAGTAATTAAGGAGAAAACTTACGATAAAGTTTCATTTCACGCACACAAAAACCTCTCGTAACTTTACGACAACAGCAACAAACTCTTGAGTATGAAATACTAGTTTTGCACATAAGTTGAAAAAAATCACGCGCACTTTTCTTAAGAGGAAAATAAATGTAAATAAACATGGCCGCTTATTTGTTGCTTTGTTTCAGAAATATAGAGCTTTGCGTCGCGAACAATTGTGTTTGCAAATTGAAATTGTCGCAATTATCTTAAGATTATTTTTTCTCTCGCGAGTGGTTTTGCGAAAATAACCTAAGAAATATCTTACGATATTTGTAAGTCAAAAAGTTAAGATAGATCATCCGAATTTTAGTTAGATGGTCTACTGTACCACTTTAAGTATATCCGGTTATCCGGATGTAAGCGGAGAATGAGCTAACTGGCTTGAAGTAATATCGTCCAAGTATATATCATCTTTGGAAATAAGTAAATTTATTCCATATAATTATGATAGGTTACGAACACTTTATTACCGTATTTTTCCTTGTAAGGAATTTTTACGACATTTTACCATACTTAACAGTGAGATTTTACGACATATTACCATACTTAACAGTGAGATTTTACGACATATTACCATACTTAACAGTGAGATTTTACGACACGTCATATTTTTTCAGTTTGTGAACTTTTACGACATTTTTTACTATCCTCGTCGATTACGAAGCATTTTACCCCAGTGGAATTTGGTTTGTATAATTCGATCTATAACTATATTAACATTTTTTAAGAAAATTGATTGATTGATTGATTGACTGATTGACTGATTGATTGATGTATAATTTTGTTGATTGATTGATATAACGGCCGCCTTTCGGACTGATTGAACCGGTCATAAATTGAGGCTGTCATTTCATCAAGTTGAAATATAATGAAAATACTGAAAACTGAATCGAAGATAACTAATCGTTATAATGTAGTGGTGGAAAAGTTAGGTTTAACTGTATTGCAATTGCTATGTCTAGTGCATTTCATTAAAAGTATGGGACTAAGAATGACCACATGGCCAGTGTTCTCTAAAATCGAACTACATCCGGTAATTGAGACGGCCAAGACCAGAAAATAGTCACGCTTTTGGGTTACTTGGACAAAAATGTAGAATGTTTTGTCAGTAGGAAACGTAATTCTAAATGAATCCAAAAATACGCGCGCAGATATTTTGAAAATACGAAAAACAAACGGTCTGTATTTGTAAAGATAATCGATGTAAATGATTGCTTGGACATAATTATCGATACCAAGTATAGTAACACGCAGTTATAATGAAGTCGGATATGAAGAAGTATCAGATACAGAAAAGTATTTATTCCCCCAAACATTTCCTTCTTTATTTCACATAGATATAGTGAAAAATGGATAACATAAAGTAGTTTTTTCGAGTCTCAAGGAATTCATTATAACCGGGTTCTACTGTAATATATGATCCCTTGACTTGGGTTTGTAACTGATATTCTAGATACCGTCAACTCACAACTCGGTGCCATCAATGAATATAGACAAAGTATGGGCGAGTGGATTCACTGGAAAAGGTGTGACTGTAGCGGTCATCGATGATGGGATTGATACCACACATACGGACTTAGCAGATAACTATGTAAGTACAAGAACAACTGACTTAGCGACCTCCTGTGAATAAAAGCCACCGTGTATGGTTATACTGAAATAAGGATATTATGAATTTGTAATCCGGCGATCCAGGTTCAACCGACCGACCGTTCCGGAAAACTTTTAACCATGGTAATCTTAGAGTTACCTATAATTGTGTTATACTGTATGTATGTATCAATTAGTTCTGGTGTTCACGGAGAATATAATGTTAAGAAGAACATTGGATGAGGATGAAAACGGTTATAAAATGTGTGACAATGTGGTTAAAGATTGTTATACACGATAATCTCTTAAATAGTTTTAATACTGAGGTGGTCTCATTATCAAGGTTACATACAGTGCAACCTCTCCAAAGCAACATCCTTTGAAAGAGGCAAGATTATGTCGTTGTTGAGAGGTTGTTGCTCTAGAGAGGTTAAATTAATAGTTAAATCGTACAGTGGAAAAAAATCATGCTGTTGCTGAAGGGATGTTGTTGCTTAAGAGAGTTGGTGCTCTGGAGAGGTTGCACTGTGTAGAGAAAATATATTGAAAATGATTAGTCGTTAAACTAGTATACAGTGAAGCACAGTTACAGTGAACTTATATTATAGTGAAGAATCTGATACAGTGAAGTATTTATTTTTCCTAAAACAACCTTTCTTTATTTGTTATGGATAAAGTAAAATTTGGATATAATGAAGTAATTATTCAGGTCCCCATGATTTCACTGTAATTCTTACTGTTATTACTGTAAAATGGTGATATTTTTATGTGTTGTATGTTTGCGCTATTTCAGAAGTCGACACTAAGCTACAACTATATAACGAATTCTGCAAACCCGTCTCACGATTCAGATAGCGTTGGGTATGTATATTTATATGAACCACGGTGTCACAAGATCGGCTGTATTTTTTACTCATTTTGTTTTTGTTACACCAGAGAACATATTAATTTGATACGATATGTTGATGCGACACTAAACCCCAATGACTTATTTATCAATACCTTAAAAAATGTCTAGAACGCTGCAGTTCGGAAAAGAAAAGGAAATTAGGCCTGAAAAAATGTTTGTTTACCCGACGACCCATCTTTTACCTCATAAGTTTTTATGGCATCCATATCTTAGTGCAATATTGTAATTTTCACAACAGCGTTGCCGATACATGTAAAAAAACGTAAAAGAAAAAATCCCTACCTACCGACCCATATTTTGTTTTTTTTGGGGGGGGGCATGTAACCGGAAACAAATCTTTTTTTCGTTTAGGCCTGATCTCCCTGTACAGCAATGACAAGTCGTTAATGTCGGATATGTCGTTTAATGAGTGGTCTTTTTACCACACTGATTTTAAATTTCAATATTTCAGACACGGTACATGGTGTGCGGGAACAATAGCAGCGTCTGCGAACGACGACTGTATCACTGGCGTGGCTTATGATGCTGATATTATAGGTTTGATCCTGTTAGCGCTCAGCGCCATCTTTTGTCGGAATTTGAAACAAAAAAGGACCAGACAGCTGACAGTGATTCGTTTCTTTTTTGAAATCGGGAAAACTCCCATTTAATAGAATAGAATTTATGATATTGTATCATGTTTACAGACATAAAGCCCTTCGTAGAAATGTGTTATTCCATTTTTTCGTTTTCAGTACAACAAAAACATATATATCTACTTACTCCTGTTAAAAAATAACTGCCTGATCGAATTTTTTCAGGATTGCCTTATTAACAAAATGATAATAAATATTTACAATTATTATCTCACAGCTGTTAAGATCGTCGACGTTGATTATGGACAAACAGAATTACATGAAGCGTATTCATTGATCCACCGGTTGGACATTGTGGATATATACATGTATGGCTGGGGTCCAGAGGATAATGGAGTCAGTATAAGTGCTTTGGATGCTATGAGTGACATAGCGACAATTGCAATGCATACGGGCATAACAGAGGTACAGGGTTTGTCACTTGGTAAAAAATTAATAACAAAATGTACCTGGTTTCCGCAAACATATTGTATCCATCCAAAATATAGGGTCGATTTTTTTCAAATACAGTGCAACCTCTCCAGAATGGCTTTCTCTTGAGCAACAACCTCGCTTCAACAACTGTATGATTTTTTCCCACTTAACCTATCTAGAGTAACAACGTCTCAACAACAACATAATTATGCTTCTCCCAAAGGGTGTTGCTTCGGGGAGGTTGCATTGTACAAGTGTATCGTTTTTCGTTTGGAGATAGAGTGAGCACAAATGAAATAGAAAATAGATTTCTACAAGTTAAAAATTGACCGAGACAGAAAAAAATACCTAGAATCAGCAAATAAATATCGTCTGTCGGGTTAGAGGAAATCAGGAATTGTTAACGCCTTAGTACAAAGTTAGCTTCATAAAGTTTTGAAACTTACGGTGTAATAAAACACGGTTATAGTGAATTCGGATACTGTAAGAATTGAATACAGTGAAGTATTGTACTAGTATTTCTTCTGTCATGTTGTTCTTTATAATTATCATTGTTATAGATTTATACTGGTAATGAAATATGTAGATCATGAAGTCATTATTTGGGTCCCCGTGATTGAATTCAATATAACGGTGCTCTACTGTATATGTATAGATTTCCAGGTGATGTATTAAGAATGTTTACACCGGTCACATATCAAGATTTAAAAAGCCTTTTTGAACTTAACAATGGTTCTGCCGACTTACTGACACTATATTTTGGGGCTATGTTAGCGGAAACCAAGAATTCATTTGCCTAATTGAAGAATCGGAAAATTATACCTTAAGAAACTCTTAATCGTTATAAAATTATCTCGTGCAATCTCTGTTTTAAAACTGACGCTAAAATACATTGATTTGATAGGGACGAGACGGGAAAGGGGCGATATATGTTTGGGCGGCAGGAAATGGCGGGAAAAACTTTGATGACTGTAATGTAGATGGTTTTGTAAATAGTATATATACAATAGCTGTTACCGCACTGAAGTCTAATGGAGAGTTGGATGATGATGCTGAGGGATGTGCAGCAGTAATGGCGTCAGTGTTTGCTTCCGGAATCGTAAGTAATCATTTTAACATGATATGCATTACTTGCATGTGTATTGATGTAACTCCAAAGTAAGAAAAACTAAAAATAATATTATTTTTAGTGTGTGTGTGATAGTACATTGTAGTCTTTGTTAATAGTGAAATGACAACAAAAGTATTGCAGTTTAAGAGACTGACAGTTTTATTTTGTTCGTGTTGCTTTGAAGGTACATGATAAATACGATATCAATCCTCCGCTATACAGAGATTTCAATTTTCATGAACATTTGCAAATAAACAACCACATCAAAGATGAACTTGTTAAACTAAGGTTATAGCAGACTTCAGATTTGTTTTAAATCTTATTTGCAGCCAACGACAGCGAAGGGTGACCAATGTATAACATCATTCGCAGGATCGTCAGCAGCAGCCGCTACGGCTTCGGGGATCATTGCCCTCGTCTTAGAAGCAAAGTAAATTTCAGAAATTCACTTCACAAATACAAATGTACCACGTTTGTAAAAGTAACTCCGACTTAAATATTCTAATACTAATCAAACATATTTTATAAAGATCAACTTTGTAACCGTCTTTCATAGCTATTCTTTAGAGTACAAAATGGTCTTATCAACGGTTACTGGACCAGAAAAGTGGGTAGGTAGGAAAATTTTTCTCTTCTAAACACACATATCACACTTTAGTGTTACGATTCGTCCCAAAATATTTTCGTACTTTGAATTTGCTGTAACAAACTTAACGGTCGGTGCCAAAAAGGAGAATCGGTAGAGTAACCATAAGGATGCCTATTTTTTCTGGCTTTCAGACCATTTTCGCGCAAACCATTCAAACCTGTTCTTAAAGGCCAACTTTGTTTATTTAGCAATAGATCAAAATGTAAATTTGAAAACAAACATTTAACTACAAAATCAATTACAAAAAATCAATCAGTAACAATCATTCGATATCAATTAGTTAAAAACAAACATTAATCAATTACACCATTAATTAATTACACCATTAATTAATTACACCATTAATTAATTGCATGCAATGATAACTTAATTACATCTATTAATTAATTCCAGTCCCGATTTAACCTGGAGAGATGTGCAACATATCATTGTTGAATCAGCTGTGGAAGTACCAAGAACAATCACAGACTTCACAGTGAACGGTGCTGGAAAGATTTGTAAGAAAACATTAACATAATTAGCAATGCAGTCAAACCTGTGTTTGCAGCCACTTCCGAATAAAGACCACCCTGTGAATAATGGTCATTCTTTGAAAACCGTCTCTAATTTTTTAGAACAAACTGATATCTGAATAACGGGTCGGTTGTTCAGTAGAACTTTTACATATACAGTTCTTATGAAAATCAAATATGAGCAAAAAGAAAAATGAGAGAAATGACAGAAACCTAAAAAAGGTCAAGGTCAGAAAAATGGAGTTGCTCAGGTTCATAGCGACCTGAATTTTTACGTCTAATTTCAGTTTTCACAAACAACTGTGTAATCACTTTTCATCAACCATTTGTTATTTTAATATCCAGTCAGTTCAACATACGGTTTTGGGGCAATGGATGCTGAGGCAATGGTAAATGCTGCACTTAACTGGGAGTTAGTGGATCCAATGCTTGAATTCTTTGGTCCAATTGTGACACCTGATGGAACGTGAGTGATGCGGGTTTTTTTGTATTTTATTAATCAAAAAGTTAATGGTCACCTGCAAAATGTGGCCCACTGTAAAGAGCAGCCATAGTTTGTCATACATTTATTTATTTGATATATATGATAAGATGTACCACTAGATAAAGGGCTTTGAAAATACCATTGTTCCATATCTCTCTGGTGAAGTTAACAGGTTTAGTTGTTTTTTTTACATGTATTGTTAGCTTCATTATAATATTTTAAGGCAAACTTTAAGACAATACAGACAAATGATACAGAGATTGGAGGCGAAAAGTTATAAAATCTTTAGTGAGTGCGTGGATATTTATTTTATGACGAAGTCAAACTGTAGATAAATTCGTACAATCAAACCCGAGAGTATGTATGAAGTGAATTAAGTTATCCATGTGAAGTGCGCCACAATTCAAACAATTTAATAATATATTCAACAAATTAACCTTTGTACGAAGACCAGTCATGCTTAGGAATCTTTGTCTCCATTTTGCGACCTTTGCATGCAAGTTTGATTGTATGCATTCGTTAGACAGAACCATAATGGTTTCCAAATGTGACAGGACAATATCTTAGTGAATAAGAACAAAAGGTCGTCGTTATAAATCTCTGCGATTGTATGTGGTTTGTGGGACGCCATGCCCAGGGGGAAACAAACAAGCACTTTCTAAAAGTTTATAGGCTAACATGTTCGAATTTGATCTTTTGATAAAGTCAATAGTATGTTTTGATACCGTTTGATATAAAATTTACTGTCAGTTAATATTTTCATACAGAGGACTGAAGGGGGTAGGTTCTCTAAGTTCGTCTTATGATTTGGCTGATTGTCCATTCAACAAAATCGAGCACGTCGTTGTGTACATATCATTCCGATCTGATTGGAGAGAATATAGTTCGATTTATCTCAAGTCGCCTAGCAACACAGACAGTCGACTATTACGTCAGAGGAATAACGATTATGCATATGCGGATGTCACGTGGTATTTCTCGTCCCTTGCATTCTGGGGAGAAAATCCAATTGGAACTTGGACATTAAGGATGGCTTCAACGTCGGCTGACAACGGTAGTTAACATTATTCTGTAGAAATAAGCTTTAAGCGACTAGTATTAAACAGTGTTTCTGGTTAACCTTCTAGTATTTACCAATACTCCTGGTTAACCAACCAGTATTTACCAATACTCCTGAGTAACCTACCAGTATTTACCAATACTCCTGGTTAACCTACCAGTATTTACCAATACTCCTGGTAAACCTACCAGTATTTACCAATACTCCTGGTTAACCAACAAGTACTTACCAGTACTCCTGGTTAATACACTAGTATTAATCAATTAACCAATGCCTCTGGGTTACCAACCAGCACGAATTTGCAACAGTAAGGAACCAACTATCCATAATAATGTGGGAATTAGAGGTAGCAGATAAATGGTCAACAATTCAGCGCGCTACCATTTAGCCATTCCAAATTCGTTTTAAGACAAGTTGACAAAAAATCTGTTTTCTTTTCAGATATAAACATACTTCAATGGAAACTGTCCATCAGTGGAACATACGATCCTGTTCCTAATTCAACCGTATCTGGTAATGACAACTTTTTTATTCACTAAAAATATATACAGGAGCGAGAATATCCGCTTTTATTAATATCGTGATTTTTTCAGTACATATTTCTAATCCTTCTACTAGCTGTTCTTTTTTGAAACCTGTTTTTTTTTTCGTTGAATAAAAATTGTTGGGAGAGAAAGTCACACACGACAGATGGTCACCGTAATCATAGCGTCGTTAAGACAGTGATGGCTGTATGTAATTTCGTATTTATTTTAGTTAAAACCAAAAAAAAATGTATTCATATTATCATACTTCTACAGTAAATATACTTAATCAATTAAGAGGTAAAAAGCCATCATAAAAAAAATGTTGGATTAAGGTTACACAACCGACTCAATAAAAAATCAATCGATACCAAATTTTATATTGAGAGTTTTACAAAAAGTTTTTGTTATCTATTCCAGCTTTTCGTTTAAGCATCTAATTTTAACGAAAAATGCCAACCTACTTTTCGTTAAAAGCTTAGGACGTGTAACCACAAACTAACATTTTTAAGCATGGCCTACTACTTAAATTACACTGATATTTTACATGTAAGCAAACTGTATTTTGTTAATAAATGCATTTGAATTTATCACAAGGTCCAACGGGTTATGTTATCAAAGAAATAACGGAGACAGATGTTCCAATGATTGTTGGAGCTTGTCTGGGTGCAGCACTGGGCTTTGTTCTGTTGGTGCTGTCTTGTGTGTGTATTATCAAGGCTACGGCAGAAGAAATAACTAAAAACGAGGTGACTAATATTGAAACTGTTCAAGAAGAGCTGAAAGAAGATGTTGAAGAGGAGGAAGAAAACTTTGATAAAATGAACAAGACTAAAATGGCGAAAGAAATGTGTGACAGAGTGAAACATACCAAATTGGCAAAAGAAACATTTGAAAATGTGAAACACGCTAAATTGGCAAATGAAAAGTTTGCCAACGTACACAGTAACAAAATGGGAAAAGAATCGTTTGGCAAAGTGCATAATATCAAAACAGGAATCGTGAACAATGCCAAACTGAAATTCCACCATTGAAACATGATCTATTTGTTGAGGCAGACGGAATATCAAAATGAACATAACGGCGTATTTAAAGGAAATTAACCCAAGACTGTGCAAAAATCATAATAATCAAACATTTACTTTTAACTAAATCAAAATATTTCTGAGCCTAATAGTATCTAAGGAACTTAACCAAAGATTGCGTGAAAATCACAATAATGAAACACTTAGTTTAAACCAAATTGAAATATTTCTCTGCATATCTGAAGTACTACTTAACCGCCATAGCTACATTGGGAAGGTAGAGGGAAAATGACAGGCTTTAGTAAAAATGCTCCTGGACCCCCTAAATCGCCTTGGTTCAAATATAGGTCTGGCTGCGGCACTGATTATTTCTGTAGTAACTAAAACACTACGTATAAATTTTTCATACACTCTGTTGTTGTTATTTTTATACAAGTAATAACTATGTAATGAAAAGACTGTTTAGAAACTGAAAAATTATTCTGTCATGTCCTTTTGACATAATGAATGAAAAAATTTGAATGAAAAAATACAGGCGACATAATGTCTTAAGCAAAATACGTATACATGTAACTGTTTGTAAAAATGCTTTTAATTTAATGAAGGATGCAGCGTTTTAGTAATCAGTAGTGATAAAAACAATTCACAATATATATTCAATTGATTATTGTAATTATATAACTTATTTGGATTTCGTGGACTAATCTGTCTCCCTATATATATGACTCGGTGTAATGCATGTATGATACAAGAGAGTCGCCTGTTAACTGTCTGTCGTGTGGATAATTAAATGGGAGTTGAAGCATACATAGTGTTGTTCATTAATTCATCCCTTGAGTATGTTTTTTGTTATAATAATCAGAATATCCCTGTCTTTCCCCCCCTCTCTAGTTCTGCCTCTCTATTTTTCACTCTCTCTCTCTTTAGGCATTTTTGTTCCCCTCTCTGACTCTCCCTAGTTCCCGTCTTTATTGGCATAGATTCAGATATTTTATTTATTTGGTCTACATGAATATATGGATGCCTTTATTCTCACGTGTCTGTAACCTTAGGACTGATTGTACACGTCTTTTAAAGCAACAGTATCACCAATTACAGCAAAACCACAACGACCACCTTACTATATAATGACTACTAATTTTCAGTTTGGTTTTCGATATTTACAATATATTTGAACTAAAAGATGAGATCACTTCAATATTGGGATCACTTTACGGGTTTTTCTTCCATTTGACCTAGTGACCTACTTAATGACCCCCACATAGCCCTTTTCAAACTTGTCCGAGATATTATCAAGGCTAAGCCACAGACCAATTTCCAAGATCCTTTGATGAAAAATGTGGCCACTAGAGTGTCCACACGGTTTTTCTTTCATTTGACCCAGTGACCTAGTTAGTGACCCAACACAGCCCCTTTTCAAACTTGTCCAAGATATCATCAAGACGAAGTCAATGACCAATGTTCATAACCCTTGACCAAAAATGCGACCTCTAGAGTATTAACAAGGTGAATGCCGACGCTGCACGCGGACAGACGCCGGACATAGACCCATCAATATAGCTCACTCCGAGTTATTAGCACACATATTCCAATACTGTGTTCCCCATATATGTAAAAAAAAAACATCATAAAATAGAAAATCCCTGCCTACCGACCCATAATTTTTTGGACACGTAACCACAAACAACCCTTTTTCTTTTTTGGGCCTAATGTGGAGTGGTGGTTAGAGGGGGATAAAAAATAATGGGTAGATAGACACACTAATTAAACTAAACCAGGTGGTGTGCGAATGTTTCTGGGAGATTTTGTGACCACACAATCACTTAATCATTAATATTAATGCATATCATTGGATAGGTCAGTCCAGGTTATAGTATAAATACAACTAAAAATTCTACTTATTGCTTAATATTTTTTCTGCTTGAAAATCATAGTTGAATTTTGTGATGGATTTACTCTTACAAATTTTTGAAATTCCTCGTTATAATGACCATTCTTTTGGGGCAGACTTCAAATAATTACTCCCTTAACATTCAATTAGATAATGAGGCCACCTCATTATTACGAACAATTTATAAACAACAAACCAAGGATTTGCGGTCAAAATGTGCTGTTAGTAGTGCAAAATGATGTATATTTTATGATATCAAAATTTAACAAATTCTTATTTTTTATCCCAGATCCAGACGATATTGAAACGAAAGGCTGAGATTATGGACAGTTTTGCTGAATATTGTTTAAATGGTAGAAGACAGTCGGTGATATGCATTTTTGAAAAAAATCAATTTCAATGAAAAAATTACAAATAAATTACAAAGATGGCATGTTTTTTGTATTTGTTTATAATTATATGTACGCTAATAGGTCAAAATAATTATAAGGTTATCATGGTAACCATTATGCTAAGTCTCAATATTAAGACCAACTCGATAATAAGGCCATTTTTTGTAGGCCGTTTCTGTAACTTCACTTCATCATTTTCTGGAACATTCTTGTTGCTTTTATCCGGGACTTATGATTGGGCTTCCTTGCAAATGTGTTCCTCTAACGGTATACTGTCCATCAGTGGACGTCACTGTTTCTGGTTTTAAGTCTTTGTCAGTGACTTTAAGGAACTTCCTAAAGTACCCGTCTTTTTGTGTTTCTGTCTTTGCATGCCACACTGCAGGGGCAGGTTTGAATCTCGAATATTTCGCTCTTCGGCAGCCCTGTACCATAAAGAGATCCGGGAACATCGGTCAATTGTACCCGTACTACATCATAAACTTCAATTACGAGGTTATCCGTCTTTTTTGGTTTTCATTTAATTCCTTGTCTCAGTTTGTGGTTCACTGATTCAGTGTTGTTGTTTGTCCAAAGGGTGGTTTCATTATTAATACAGTACAGTTCTATCTTTCGTTCAATATATTTTTCATATTATTCTATGAAATCCTGGTGGTTCATGCTGAATTTCCGTTTCATTTCTTGGTTTCTTAATGTGAAGTCGGAGCTGTCATTTGCATGCGCTATACCTTGGGGGCCAAATATTTCTCAGACAATTCTATTTCTGTCTGTGACTGATGTGGGAATTTGTCGGTCAGTTGCCTTAGAATGTTGTGTTTGATGTGCTTCATGCATAAATAGCCATGAATAAAACGATATAAATATTCCATTTCCACCTCATTGTATAGTTCAACCACTTCATTATAGGGGAAAAAATAGACACACATACAAACATTCACTAAAATAGTATATCCTTATTACGATATGTTAGAATTGTATTCTTATAAAGTAGGCACACCAACAATAGTTACATAGTTAAAGACAGCGAATGCTCGCCCATATGGGGTTGTCCTTTCATCACTTTTTAATCAGTCTATTGGCCACTATCAGTCTGTAAAGATGTGAATTTATTTAGTATGCTGAACATCATCGAAAGGCGAAGAGTTCAAGTGATGGGCAAAAAAAGCAGCTCCAGATACGTGTTATGCAGACAATATAGGAATAGAGGGATATCTATTACAGCAGACGATATGGAGTTGAAGGCAAATTAATAAAGCGTACCATTAGATGTTTACTATAGATGTATGTGAAGGCTAACGAACGACTACTCTGAATAAACTATGTAATAACTGGTTCCTGTTGGCGCTTACTGTATTGAGACCTTTGAATCAATTCAATATGGAACGGAAACCAGTTTCCGATTTGGTTCCGTTCCATTTCGATTATTTCCGCTAGTCACTTACCCACAATCCTTTTAACTTCCTTTCTCTATTAAACGTGGTTGTGCAAGGTTGGTAAAATTTTCTGCACATTATTTTACGATTATCTAGCATAGAAAGTGATTTTAATGTAATCAGTTTGTGATAACGAATACAAAATTATTCTGTTTTTCAGTTTCACTTCCAAGACACAAGTCAAGATGGCCCCAGCAAAGAAGACAGTAAGTGTAATTCAGAATGTCACAAGTATTCGCGTATCAAACATGTGCATGGCACATTGTGTCATGTCTTGAATCTAGTTCGTTTTCAAATGCTGTTTTGATTGGCAGGTTAACAGATTTGTAAAAAGTAACAATTCTGTAAATTAAATATGCATAAAATGATGATTGAAGAGAAAGCAATTTAGGTACTGTTGCCGTCTTGGCAGATTTATTCAATGTATTTTTGAATGTTGCCTGTAAGTTCAAACTCTTGTTATAAATGGCATACTTCACAGAAACTTTATTTTAATGTTTTGCCTCTATGTGTTTGTAGAAGAAGAGTATTGAGAATATCAATTCTCGTCTTGCTCTGGTTATGAAGAGTGGAAAGTATGTGCTTGGCTACAAACAGACCTTGAAAACATTGAGACAGGGCAAAGCTAAATTGGTAATCATTGCCAGCAACACCCCACCACTTCGGTAAACAATTAGTACCGATTATTTCTTTTTCCATCGCCAAAGGCGCTCTGGATGTAATAATTTAACCATTACTTGTTACGAAGAAATTTGTAGTTGAAGTATGCTAAATGACTGAATCTTGGGCATTAATTTTGACACAATGACCGAATCTTGGGTATTAATTTTGACACAATGACCGAATCTTGGGCATTAATTTTGTCGCACTCAGCTAGTTAAGATTATTGCTGATAGTATTATATCTTGATATTGTATATGGCATATCGACTTCGGAGCTCATTTTTTTATGGGTTAAGATGAAGTCACCTCGTACTGATTTTGTATGCTTTCTGACTGAAGATGAAACTAGCATATACGATGCATAACGAGGTGAACCACGGCTCTCAGTGCCGACTTCATTATGGTACATATACATGATCTAAATTTCCTGTTGGTGGGAAATGGTAAGAAAAAGTGTAGGGGTAAGAATTGTTGAATATATTTATCGTGGTGCTGTTAATGTTCATAAGTTGAAAGAATGCTTAAATGATGAATTACTTTTATCACCATCTTTCGGCTGAGTGATTGTGCTGATATTGTACAAGTTTCTGAGGAGCATTCTTGTTATAACTAAACACTTAACTCTGTTTGTTTTTATTTGATGGCAAAAATTGTACTTGTTTCTACTTAATTGTAGTGTCTTCAAGTTAGAGTAAAATTAAATTGAAGTATTGAAACAATCAGTATCTTAAACTCAGATTTGTTGTCTTAATTCTGTAATTGAAACATTAACCATGTTGCAGTTATATTGATATGTATTGATATGTTTTACAGAAAGAGCGAGATTGAATACTATGCCATGTTGGCCAAGACTGGAGTACATCATTACACTGGTAACAACATTGAATTAGGTACAGCCTGTGGTAAATACTTCAGAGTATGTACTCTCAGCATCACAGATCCAGGTAGCCTTTGATATTTAATGTTGATTTTTGTGTTTAAAACATTCATAATGAAGTCACCATTTACATAAATATTTGGTATTTTAGACAAGTTATTTCCAAAGCCTGCTTTTGGGAAACAAAAGTCTTCATTTTCAAGTTCATTTTTTGTTTTGGATTTTTGTTAGAATTTTACGTGATTAGTCTATAGTTTTATTTCTGTCTGCTTTAAATAAAATTGTTGAGTCGTGTTAACTTCATATTTTCAGTAATGAATGCCTTGAATGTAATGTCACTGTTGACAATTATTTTATTTTGCTCACAAGTTCACATGTTGCTCTTACGTAGTTAATGAATTATTTTTTTGTTTATTTCAGGTGACTCTGATATCATCAGAAGCATGCCGACAGACCAGGCTTCATAATTTATGTACTTGTTCTGTTACAGTCTACTGTAAATAAAATTGTAGTCTGTGATCATTCATCTTTGTTGTTTGTTTGGTTTTCAAAAAACTCTTGCTCAATAGTTAAAACATTAGATCTTTGGATCTTGGGTTATGTGTTTGAACCCTGTCTGGGCAAAATGACACTTAGTTTAAGACATTGCATAGGTCATTTGTCCTCAACTGATTTTTTTTGAAGTTCACAAGTTGCTTGTGGGGAATGTGGTTGTACAGGTACAGAATCCAGGAACAATGTTAATGTTGCTGTTTGATGGCATGTAAAACTGAAGCACTTGTGAAAACTGAAGTCAATCATGATAAATTATCAATAAAAATTTGATTTGACTTCTGTCCAAGGTGAAAATTTTAGCTTAGTTAAAATTATTTCTTGAGATGAGGAGTGTGTCATTATTGCCTCATAAAACTGATGATATTCAAAATTTCGGGTGACTGCGTTTCAGTATACTTACAAAGAAACTAGTCACTTCATAAGTATCTTTGCTAAGATGGCAATTATTAGACTTAAAATCATAAAAATGGTATATACTTCAGGCACTTGCCTTTTGCAGCTTGCTTAATGACCCACAAACTGATACTCATATTTCTCTGTGTCAAATGGGTGACGTGTGGTGAGTTTAAGCAGGCTGCTTTCACAGGCGAAAGTTATCAAGATTCGACGTTTTTTCACAGGCCTGGACCAGACTAGTTATTAATGTTTCCACATATAGAGTTGAGGCCTTCCGGACATTCAGAATTTTGAACAATGTACCTTGGCCAGAATGAGTCTGAAATCTGCCCCAAGACCTGTTCAGAAGTAATATGATAACACTATACATAACAAGAACAACAATTAGTCAGAAATAGATATGTTTAATGAAAAAAATACATCCTTCATGAAGTAATGTATAAGAACCAAAAAATATATTCAGCAAAAGACAAATATATATAAATCATGTCAACAAATAAAACAAAAAATGCCAAAACTAGCACCAAAGCAAAATGGTTCGACTAGTGAGATAGTGAGGCAAATTCTGAAAACAAGTTGAAAATGAAAAATAATACTGCCTATGAATATATGAAAGAATTCCAATGGGATAAGAGAACAATGTTAATTGTTTATAAATCGATTTTTCACTCTTAACATTATATTACTCTGATAAATATTGCATTAGTTCTACTATGCACAGTTATTAAATTTTAGTGTAAGAGGTGAATTTTCATACACTGATTTGTTCTTATTAAACTACTCATAACAGCACAAGATTTTCAGGACTTAGACCCAACAAATGTTTGATCTACAGTAAAACTTCGTTATCTCGAGGAGTCATCAGAACAGACAAATTGCTCGAGATAAACCG
The DNA here is from genome assembly GCA_008271625.1 of Lutraria rhynchaena. Lineage (NCBI taxonomy): Eukaryota > Metazoa > Mollusca > Bivalvia > Venerida > Mactridae > Lutraria > Lutraria rhynchaena. Next base: position 1,582,290 of record VIBL01000066.1, read on the forward strand.
AGTGCACGTAATAACGAGGTTTTTGTTTGTTGACTGAAAATAAACTGCGTCATGCGCATAAATGGGCGTGTTTACGATAATAATACGAAATGCTCACGTAAGTTGTTCTCTATGATGTCTAAGGTGAATAAACATGATAGTTGATTGCTGAAATATACATTGATCATTTTTTCTAAGTATTTTATCCATGATTTTTTCATGTTTTCAATTGTACAATGTCATGTCCGAATATCGTGTCACTGAAGTTCTCATAATTAAGGTCTCGTGATTAAATTTCCAATAATTATTAACTTTTATAACATAAGTCTTTGATCTTAAAAATTTTACTGCAAATTTACAACAAACAAATACATGTACATGTTTCATTGTCATTTTATGTCACAACATATGAAATACAAAGTACCCGCTTAAGATTCGTTCTTTTATTGTGTAGCTTTAACGATGTGTGAAAAACAAAGTACGCGATTAAGATTTGCTCTTTTGTTGCGTAACTTTAACGATGTGTAGAAAACACGGTGATCGCTGGCGCGCAGGTGCGAACGATATCCAAAATGACACCCCTCGAGGTAATCGAGGTAATTAACGCTTAAAAATAAGTCAAGGGACCATGATTTGTGCTCGAGATAACAAGATAACAATGCTCGTAATAAACATGGAAATTTATATACAACTAAGAACAAAAAATGACGGGACTTCAAGATCTCCTCGAGATAAGCCTAGAGCTCGTGATATTAATGCTCGTAATAACGAAGTTTTACTGTAATTAAAATATTAGTACTTGATGTTTATAGGCAGGAAGAACTAATGTGAGATTCAGAAATATATGCCATAGTTTTCACAACAAACGCAAAACTGCTTTATCTTAAATTACCCAATATAAGTTGATACAGTTCAGTACATGCTGATTAGACTATTGACTAATTTGTGAAAAAAGAGACTACATCAACAGTCTGATTCATAAAAGTTACATCACATTCACAATGAAATACATCCATAAAACCTGATACAGTAAAACATGGTTATAGTGAATTGTTCGGAGCCCAAATAATTCATCATTTCAATATATGCAACAATGAAATATAGAAGGGCATGTCTGTGAAAAAATAAATGCTGTATTTAATTGTTCTGTATGAAAGAGTTTACTAGAACCATGTTTTACTGCACAAATATTATTCTATTTATATATTGTTCTAAACAGTCACACAACACATATACACAAGACAGAATTGCATGTAGAATACTTCACACCACCGTTTAAGTGGTAATTTCTATGGAAACTTTCTGCTTCTTCAGCAATTACCTCTTGAAGCACAGAAATACATTCTGCGGACAAAACAATTTCTAATGCTATCAATACTTAATGTAAAGACAAAAAAATTGATAATGTGCAAAAATTGATTTCTATTTCTAGAAACAATGCTGCATTAAAGTACACAAAAATTAAAATAAACCAACTTTTTGACAAAAAAGGCAGACCGTTTTAAATCCACAGAAATAACCACTGTTACAGTATAGTTCAATCAAACGATATCCAGTAAATGGAAGCTTGATATACTTTTAATCTGATGGATAAATAATCTAGAAAAGATATACCAGACATACAAACTGATTGTACAATGATAGGATTTCACAAACATGGTATATAGTATACATATATTTCTATAATTAGGCCTTATCTAATACAACTATTGGTTTATCAAAGAACAACCTTCATCAGAAAAATCCTGTTCACAAAAATATGAGTAAATTTGTATCACAAAAAAAATTCGCATCAAAATTAAGGACATAATAACATGGAATCTAAACAATAAAATTTTCAAAGAACCAGTTATTAGATCTATCATGTATAAGATGTCCTTAAATATTGATTTCAGACAAAACTACAATGATATCTTTGCTTGTTTTAGTAATTTAAAGACCACAGTGGAAATAAGAGGGACCAGGTCCAGCCTTATTATGTAATCCTAAGGACTGATTTATGTCAAATAATTCTATTATTAGTTTTTATATGTGTATAAATGTTCTGACACTTCATTTACCTGCTTAGAATTAATATCAACCCATTGATTCTGGACCATCTTGATTTGTATATATAGAGTAGTTATAGAGAATTTCCGGGGTGCAAATAATTACATCATTACATGTATATTCATATTTCACTACATCTATAACAATGAAATAAAGAAGGTTTTTGGGAAGATAATATTTTGGAGGAGGTACATTTTGTATGTGTTTTACTTTCTAAGACTCTTTCGTATCTGCCAAGAAAAATAAATACTTCACTGAATATAATCATTCATTATTTCTAAAGTTACTACAACCATGTTTTTTTAACGTAGTTCTTAAAAGAAACTCAGACAGACAACTTACATCATATAAGAGGATTTTTAAGATCTTTCACACAACATATGATAATTTGAAAAAGAAAATAAAAAACGCAAAAAAATCAAAAACCCCACCAAATAAACAAAGAAAGAAAATAAAAACATTTATGATTTGTTCATCCACAATACAATACACACTATGATATGAAGACAACATTAAATAAAACAAAAAATTGTTTAAAATCACACAAATTAATTCACCCTATTATGCCTGACATGCAGTTTCTATTATTCTGACATGAAATCACTAAGATTAAACTTAATCAAAAGCAGAGAAAATTTATCTAAACCTGTAAAGAGACATAATTAGACTATTCTACTTGAAGTATCAAAGTTGGGTCAGAGCTAGTGATATTTTATATATGTAAACACATTATACAGGAATGGCGGACAAGGTAGAACTAGTTTTAATAAAATTGTTTTTAAGGGAAGGTATTTGGCCCCTTTCTTTTGTATTTGATGGTAAAAGTGATTGTCAAAAGAGAATCATACAAGTTATTAATGTAATGCTGTTGATCCCAGACCCTTAAATACAAGGTGGCTGGCCAATACAACTGAACCATCTTATTTAAAAATTACCAAATTTGGTTATAAAAATATTATTCAAAGTCTAGCACATTCACATTGTATAATATTCAACAATTTCAACATGATTTTATCAATGCGGCAAACTATGACAGTAAGTGACAATCAAAGAAAAAACGACAACATTTATATATATGTACAACCTACGTTAATGAGTGATTCTCATTCTACTTCGAGAATAGAGTGTTCAACATCTTTCACACATCAACCAAGGCACATCAGAATACAAAGTAGACCATTCAACAGCTTGAATGACAAAATTATGCACATCACTCAATAGTGAATGTATAATAAAAATGTATTCAAAAGAGACGCGGACCCAGTAGCTAGACAAATTGTTGCATTTGTGCAATCCACTTTATGAAGAATTATATAGTTCAAAATAAATGAAGAAATCAACTTCTGTCATAACTGTCTCAGTTACCCTTATTGTGGACCCCTTTTTAACTGATGACCCTTATTCATAATAAAAAATGATTTTTCATGCTAATAATCATAGGTAGAAGATTTTTAAGCCTGACAATATATTGCACACATAAGATTTTATATAGCACAATATATATACACATATTTATAAAACTATGTCTTGATTATTGCCTCGTTATAACAACAACAACAATACTATTCTACATTAAAATGGTAATAGCTAACCATAAGTGCTCAATGACAATGAAATTAATGCTCATAAGTTAGGCATATTTCTAGGAAAACATGATTTACGCTTTTCAAACTGGTTTGAAAATTCGATTAGTTTACACCTTAAGTATACTCATTGTGTACAGGCAATTTTGTGGCCGTCTGGGAATTTTTTTACATTTCCTAGACATCAGACGAGTGGCTCAACAATAATTTATTCACATTAATTACATATGGATGGATGTTAAGACAAATACTACTTAAGTCATCTGATTTCTATCAGTACATAGTTTTCCATTCATGAATGTTACCTCTGAATAATTACACTTTAAATTCCCCTTTAGTAAATTACAATTGATCATAACTGTAACAGCTACAGCCACTTTAAGTAGTTAAACACTTATAACACATAAAATATTCATTATTTAACAATTGAGTATTTGTAATTTGTTAAATATATGCTACAGCTCGTTCACGAAATGATTGCATAACACATGACACACTTCACAAATATCTTGAAATGACCCAGGTCCCAAACTGAGGACAGGAGATATATTCTGTGCCGTTCAGACAAATTATTCATTTAAATGCACTGTTCAAGTATTCAAGTATTTACAGATATTTGCATAATTCATCTACATGTAAATAATATGCATAACAGCACTGGCTAGGGACTATAAAAAATTGTACCTAATTGAAATTGAGAATCAATTGGATAATTTAACACAATTACAATAAATATCTAAGTTGGTACAAGAATCTTATCACAACGAAAATATGTTGATAAAAAAAAGATAAACTTATTTAACATGAAAGTAAAAATCTTTCAACCCCATCCACCTTAAAATGATAAAAATGCTGTTTTTATGAATAAAGGTGGGTGGCAAACTTAACAGGCCACAAAAGGTGGTCAACATCTTTAAAAGGTATACAAAACAAAACTCTATCAAAAGGAAAGTTTTATGGAATTATTTCAAATAAATTCAACATAAGTTACCCATTTATATTCATTCTTTCAAAAAATCACCTAAAAAAATCACCATGGTTACAAAATTTTTCGGATAGCTACATATTAAACTTACATTAACAGTTTTTTTTCAGCAATCATCATGTAACCTAGCAACAAATTAAATAATATAGAAATATTACCATAAACACGTCAACATCACAAAATTTCTGGCATTTGAGTATCTAAATAATTGTTTAACAGAAGCAAACTGATAAATAACAAGGTTTGTGTTAATATGAGAATTGCAAATAATTTAACATTAACTACAATAAATGACAGTTAAAATTTTTTGTTCATTCTTATTGTTGTTCACATGACTCAGCATCGTTGTATTGCTTGTAAATTAGAGGTGAAATAAAGTTTCCAAAAATTTTCAATAATTTCCTAAAATAAATAAAAATTAGAGCTCGTCATGTTCCTTTTCCACAAACCGATCAATGAACTTAGTCATTGATACAACAGTTTTGTCTCCCTTGAACGTGTCGACAATGGCGCCATCTTGGTACAGCTTGAATTGTGGGAATGGTCCATTAAGCTAAAACAAATAATAATGTTCATAATATGACAATAATTGTAATCATAGTGATAATGATTGTAATAACTTTGTTACAATTGCAATTGCTGTAATAACAATAAGAAATTGGAAACAAATTTGTCATGATAATAAAAGTAATATACACATGTAAATTAAAACTTACATATACATGGGCGCAATAAAATTTTGAAAATCATAGCTGGGACCTACAAGGGAAAGTCCCTGAGTAAGGGTCTAGAAATAGCCCCTAAAATAGAGCATTTTCCTGATAATAAAAACCTTGTTCTCAGCAAGAAACTGCCACCAACTTCTCCATGAATGAATCACTAGGATCATTGGTGGAAGACTTATAACCTTAGATACAATGTCTGCCACCAAATTGTCTCAAAGAACTAGTGCTGTGGCCAAGATTTGAACTCATGTACCTGAGGTCCGCAGTCCAAAGGATCCATATATTCAGCTAAGTGGCTGGGCTTACCATAATGAGGGAAAAAAATGCAAACAACATGAAAGGGAGGTAAATATAATAACAACAGAGATAATCTTATGATCTTACATCCTGAGTATTACAAGTATCCTTGTTTTCACTACAGTCCACAGTAGCAACCAACATCTCTGGTTTTTCTACATATGCCTCGGCTATTTTCTGCAGAGTTAGGAGGACAGTGGCTGGTAGGCTGTAACACCAAGATAATATTAACTTACAAAAAATATCCTGACTATATAATGAAATTCACAACCAAGTCCACGCTCTCTTAGTCATATTTGATAAAAAGTCAAACCTGGTAATTCATTTTGTTGAACATCGCACCAACAGTAAGGTCCAGAGGGCATATTCTTGAGTTTAACGGTGGAGGAAGACAAAAAAACGTTAGCTGACTAGAACCACAGACCTTTATTACGCTATCTAAATTTTTTTCTGGTTCCCAGTCAAGATTCGTACTCCTGGGTGGGATTTATACTCCCAGCAGTGACAGACAAGTGATTCTGAGCCACTGAGACCCTTCAAAATCTGACTAAACATAAACTGGTGAATAGAGGCTAACTATAAACAACAGTAACTGTAGGACACACATTTGTTTATATAACAGACTGTGTCTGTAGAAGATACAGTCAAACTATACTGAAACATGTATTATAAGCTTGCTGCCACCACAATGGAAGTCTTGGTATCGACAAAAGACGCTCATCTAATAACTTATAGATACAAAAATTGTCATTTTAAGTCAGCATTAAAATGACATATTCAATAATTATCATCCTAAATAGTGAAATTACCATGAACAACATCAACATACCTGCCATCTCCAAAGGCAACAAATGTGAAATCCTCAGCCACAGATTCAATGAAGTCATCATCATCTAATGGCACAACACCCTGAAAACATCATAGAAACATACTGAATACATCAGAAATTTCATTTCTGAAGAATTTTACAGTGATATATGGAGCCAAAATTCTAGAAGGATTGTATATCGCTAAGGAAATGAACAGAGGATTAGTTTATCCTGAATTTTTGCACAACCTTTGATGGGATTGTTTCAATATAGTGTGTGCAGAGCACTATTCCCACAGCATGGCAAGTTTCAATCCCATTTAGCCACATTAAACTCATTAGAAACATTAGGACCATAAACAAATTAAATGCATTTTGGAACTAAGCAACATTTAATTGCATTTGTAAACCTAAATTTCAACCAAAAGACAACAGCATTTCCAAGCAACCTGGAGGTTTTTCCCATTACAGCCATCCTAAATGAAGAAACATTACATCAAATCTTTTAAACTCACTGTTTCAGCATCATCTTTTAGATCAGGTACCATTCCATCCTTTGACAACTTAGCAGTTTGTTGTTCAGCACTGCTGAGACGCTCTGCGAACTTGGTAAACTCTTCAAGTGTCCTCTGACTCTTGTATTCTTCACTCTGCAGGGGATAAAATGAAATATTGAAGGAAAAGTCAAGTGGAATTAATCACGTGTTTGCATAGGTTTTGCTTTCTGTACTCAAAATACACAGATATATTAAATTATCAAAACAAGCACAAAATTGTCAGGCGAATTAAAGGTAGGCGTCCATCATCAAATAGAAAAAGCAAACCTGGAACAGAAACCTGAGGACATAACATGTTCTTAGGAGGCAAAATGTTACTTCAGGATCAATGAAGACCCCATATATGCCCTTTGGAAATAAGATATTTTCCAACCTGATCCATGGTTAACAAACTCCCAAGCATAAAATCACATATCCTAGTATGTTTTGCAGAAAATAATTACCTTTTCACCATTGGTGAACCAGACTAAGGTGGGGTAACCTCTGATGGAAAACTTGCCGCAAGTTTTTTGTTGTTGTGTGCAGTCAATCTGAAATAGATTTAAATTTAGTATAAGTATTAAAATATTCCTATTTAGAAATAATGATAACGGTCTCTGCATCATAATTAAGTTTTACTAAAACTGACTAAGTTGTCAGACATATTTCACACAAATCACAAATCTCTTGGTTTTAACTTCGCACCAACAACCAGGGTCATTTGACGACTTTTCCAGCTTTAACAGCGACAGTGGACACTAGGCATAAACCTGGGTAGAACCACTGACCTTTTGTAAGCTAGCTGGACAGCATAATCACTTGTAAAATTTGGTCCTGTGTGGATTAGAACTCACAGCAGTAAAGGACCAGTGATTGCTAGTCAGAGACCATTACTATATGACAAAGGAGGCCCATTCAAAGGACAATTTACAATGAAACTGAACTATTAAATTGACTGGAAGCGAATGTAAGTTTTCAATATCATGAATTTTCTGGGGCTGAGGTAATAAAACTTGAGATTAGTCTCAAAAAGCTCAAATCTCATTAATATCCTCAACCACTTTCCGTATAAAAACATTTTGTTCAGTTGACCTAAACAGTTATACCATGTATATCGTTTTTAGCAGGAAAAGTGACAAATCTCAAGGTGGTCTTATTATCAAGGTTTTATTACATAAAAAGACTTTGTCATGCAGAAGCTTGCTTTATCAAACATGACACGTGTAAGTAAATGTTACAAGTACACTAAAATGTATGTGTAATGTATTCGTTGAGCCACGTCAGATTTTGGTTGTTTACACGTTTCAATGCCCCTATCAGCCACAACACAAATTACTTATGTATATAAATTGCCTTCAGCACAGAATATGGTAAAATCCATAAAAAACATCTAAATTGAAAACCTTACTTCCTCAAAACGTGCATGAATGAGTTGACAAGTGTATTTAAGACACAATAAATATCCTATATGACAAATTTATTGCTTTAAAAGCAAAGCAAATATTTGAAACTGACAAATCAACCTTAATGTAACTCACTGATCGACTTGAAGATGAAATTTTATCAACAATTTTACTTTCGCTACCAGTTTTTTATGCATTAGATAGAAGGCAAAAAGTAATAAAATGCAAAAATCCTACAACAAAATAATCAGCACATGATCATATTAAACCTTTTACTCGTAGTCACACAGGCAGGAGGCCTCTTACTACAGGTGGCCTCATTTTCACAAGATTAACTATACATAATAATATCAAAACTCATAGATTTAACCAACATGTATGAAAACACTATATTTTAACTAAACATGATCATTATATCGATCAACAAGTTTTCAAACACCATTAACAAACTGACATAAAACCATCCTTAAGGAATATTGGTTTGCAGTAACACATGACAAACTTGAAACACTAACATTACAAACTGGAATAAAAAAACAAAAGAAATAAAATTTTAAAATCGCAAGAAACATTATTGGGTCAGGGATTAGTTTCATGAGTCAGTCGTGTAACTGCAAACAAAATATTTTTCTAAGAATGGCCTAATTTTATTTTTATGACGGTGCTTGATATCAATAAAAAATGCACAGAAGTTTTTTACATCATAAGGAAAATAAGATATGGATCCAAAAAGCACAAAAAATATGAGTCCTAAAACTGAAAACAATAATTTCTCCATTATAAATCTAAATTTGATGACTTCTTCCCTAATAGACTGGATTTTACAGATTCAATGTCTGACATAGCCTTAAGATAAATCTCAAATTTTACAATCTCAAATGGATTTGTTTGAATTCATCAAGTTCTTTATTAACTTATACGCTAACATGAAAGTTCGAAAAATAATGTTACCTTGGCAACTTTCACTTTACCCGAGGTCTTCATTGCAGCTGCAAGCTGTTCCCAGACTGGAGCTAATCGTTTACAATGTCCACACCACGGTGCAAAGAACTTGACAAAGTGGTGTCCTTTAGCAATATGAGCATCAAAGTTATCATCAGTAAGATCAAACAATCCGTCTGTTTCTGCAGGTGGAGATGGTTCCTTCTTTTCTTCAGTTTTTTCTTCTGGTTTATCTCCACCAGCCTGAATGAATAGATTTAAGTTGAAATGGATGAAAAGCCATGTTAAAATAGTTAGTTTGCTTGGGTTGCCTGCCTGAATTTAACACACTTTTAACAATATAGACTAAAACTTTGATCTTAAGACCACCTTTGGGCCAAAAATGGGTCTTGGGGAGTTCTCTGTATGTTTTTTTAGCAATTTTTCCTTACATGGATTCGTCAGATACTAGGAAGTAATTCTAACCACCAAAAGGTTGTTTTCTGCACATCGTTAGACTATTCATATAAATTGACATCAATGTGACCATGTGTTATATAATAATATGTACACAAAACCGTGACACAGATTGTAGTCATGAATTAGCCGTGACAGCTGTAGACAAATGCATGTATATTATATTTATACCACAGGAACAGTTTAACTAAGTGGATTAGATAAGTACAAGTAGGTAACTTCTGTGTGTGTTTTATTTAAAATACAACTGTGAATCAGAGATGTGAAGCTATAATTGAACCATCAGATGCATTTGTTAAAAACCCTTCATGGTCTAAAAAAACAAGAAAAAAACTTTCATTCAGATTAAGACTGTCTCTGAGTGAAACTAGCAAGGAATTTTGTGAGTTTTTCCAGCAATTCAAACCTGTGAACAATGACCACCAATAAGACAGAAGAAATATGGCCAGAATGTACAGATGGCCTTCATTTGGAGGTTTTATTCGGTCTGTTATATCAATGAATGTGTACTAAGGAATGTCTACAGTTGTGACAATGGTCATTTAATCAGGTTTGGCAGAACATATAAAAATGTGATAAGAATTTGATTAAAAGGATGCTTGTTTTACAGAAATGTGAGGATCAATCAATAGGACAGTGAAACCGTATTATTAAGACCCCCATTGGAAGAAATTATCAAAATGGTCTAGATATTGAGGTGGTCGCATTATCAAGAGTGCATAGTAATATAGAAAACAAGTCATATTATGAATCTAGAGACTGTATTCATACAGCATGTATCTGATTGGTTAGTTCAGAGCACAGTCTAAAATCTAACTAATGGCAAGGCTGTACTTATGAACCAGTTCCAACTTTCTTAAAAATCATTTTACTCACCAATTGTTCTTCAACAAAAGATTTCAGGGCATCCAAAGTTCTTGCACCAGCATACTTCAGTCCCTCTGTGTTCAAATTGAAGAATTTAACAGTTGGGTAACCACGTACACCATGTTTACTACACAAGGCTGTCTCTTCAGTGCAATCTACCTAATAAACACACACAAAAAGTTTATATATTTTATATTTATAACTATCCATGCTTGCAATAATCAATGTTTGCTTATTTATGGATTCCAACAATTCCAACAATTTTCAAAAATACAGTGAAACACAATTATAATAAATTTGATAAAGTGAAGTAATTGTTTTCCCCAATCAAGTCCTTCTATATTTCAGTAGAACAGATATAGCAAAATAACGATATAATGAACTTCAAATTTGGGTCCCCAAAAATTCACTATAACAGGGTTCCACAGTATTTGCTTAAATTATAAAAATTAGTGAATTTATAGTAAACAATGGTATCTTCCGACCCACTGACCCAGTCAGGCTTCCCGAAAGTTACCAGACCATCGGACATGTCAGGCAAATTTTGAGAAGGTCCAATAACTTTCTGGTGAGTAAAAGACTAGACGTCTGGCTGTGGTGCATTTATCACTTACTTATTTACAGCATTTATCACTTACTTATAATGTATTCGGTGAGACAAATTTTCATTTGGTAAGAAAGAAATCCTAACTTTGCAAGTATTCCACCAGTTTCGAGAAGCCTGCCCAGTCCAAAAAAGTGTGGTTGGCAACACCATAAATCAATTTTTTGAGGGCACCAATTTCATTACAAGAATCATTTGAATCAGTATGGAGGACAAACAGCTTTGAATGTAACTTCTTCAACTACATTGTCACAGAGAATTTGTACCTTGCCTATGATTTGAACTCATAAATCCAAGATCCATAAATCTAATGCTCTTCCCATTGAGCTAAGAAGACTTTCATAGCTGAGTTACGCATGTGGCATGTGACGGGGTGTGTCATGTTACATACACTGAAGCGCATAATCAATTGAGCACAGGTGTGTGTAAGAAAATCAATATCAATAAAACATTTTTAATGCTTTTACATCATTCACATTATTTCTGCCAGGACCAAAGAGTTCATCAATATTTAACTCATACAGCAAATAACCACTTAGGGAGCCATCACTAATGTTTGATAAAAGTAGCTTTGTAGTTCCAGCATATTTGTACGTAATGTTTATATCTAAGAGTATGGAGCATTTGACACATAATGAACAGCAGAACAAAAAATACCAAATTAGTATCCAGTACTGTCCAACTGCAATACTTAAGTTAGGTAGTTCATAAAGCTTTGTAAAACAATTCATTGAAGGTGTGACAAAGTTAATGATGTATACCTTTCCAATAGTGACTGGAGAATCAGGACTTTGGTATTCCTTGGCTAATTGATCCCAGGTAGGGGCTAATCTCTTGCAGTGACCACACCTGAATCAAAGAAGAAAAAAAATAAACAGAAATATACATGTAGATAGAAAGATTTTAATGAAAGAGAGATTTTCTCTATTTTTGCACAAAAGTTCATACAAGAGATTAAACCTAAGCATAATTGTTAAACATTATAAAAGGACCACAATGCTAATTTTAAAAGATACAAGTTTAATAGCAATAGCAATATATAGCCAAAAAACAAGACAACTATTCTTGAGTATTAAATGGTTTTTTCCCCAAAAACCTGCTTACCATCATTTAGCTTAAAGGAATAACATGAGTGTTTGAATGGCTGATTATTGACATGTTTATTAACTACATAAATTGATTTTATTTATGCAGTGAATATGAGTTAATGACCTGAGATTCAAAATGTCTCAAAGTATGATGCTCCATTAATTGCTCAATTAAACCTAGAACATGATTTTAACAAATCAACAACATGATTAAGGTCATTTTTTCCACATTTCCAGGTTCAGTGTACAATGAGTTGAGATCAAGGGGAGGTTGAAATAATAACAGAATTTTATCAAGCATTTTTTTTCTCAAATCAAACTTATATTAGTCAAGTAATTCACCTTGAAATATAATTATTTATATATTTGCGAAATAAAATATTTCAATTAATAATAGACTTAGAGAGTCAGTAAGAATTTCATCATATTTAGGCAAAAAGAAAAGGACCCTATTTATGGAAGAAGGGACAGAGTCGTCAAGAGAAGGATCAATCTAACAGTTTTTTTCAGAAGATTTCTTTTGAGTGAAAATTTATTCTTTAATGAATGTAAACATATATTACAATTCCTTGCAGTCGATTAATTTAACAAAAATCTGAGTGAGAAGATAAAAATTAGACCATATTTCAGTATTAGAAAACTGTTATCTGAAGTTTAAATATTTAAATAAACTGCTTCATTAGCATTCTTTCTCAACAGCCTATGAGTTCAAGCTGTTTTACAACTTTATTTCACTATTTTAAAATCACATCAGTTTGTTTAAGCATGGAAGTCAACCAGTGTTTCAATAAAAATACTTGTAGTAACAAAAACATTAAACCAGTAGTCCTGTTGATTACTAGAAATATGTATTAGTTACCCAATGACTGTTGTGTTGAAAATTAAAATACAATTTATCAAAAACATAATTATCTAACTTCTACTTCTACGGGTATACTCTCCAAAATCAATTTCTGATTACACTGAGAGGCCAGGGACAGTGTTAAAAGTGCTATTTTACAATACATGTGGTTGTTGTTAATACATGTTTCATGCTAAAAGATAAAATATACTATCTACATGATAATAAAAGATAAAAACAGGATGACACCTAGAACATGTGTGCTTGTAGGCCTGATGTGAAGGATGACAGTTTCTCACAGGTCTTAAGATTAGTTGGTAGAGCATTCCATTGTCCAATAGTTCTTGGAAAATATGAGTAAGAATGGTAGTTGGTACTTGAGTATGGAAGAACAGTGAATGGTTTTCTAATAGATGGAGTTAAATGATTGTGATCGACCATAACAAGTTGATTTGAAATTTTGAAGAGCATAATCAGTGATGAATAAATGCGCCTTTGTTCGAGTGTTTGCCATTTTAGTTTTTTTAGCATGGTTGTTACGCTGCTATAGTGAGAATAATCATTCAAAACTTATCTAGCAGCAGCTCTTTGTACTCTTTCAAACTAAATAAATCAGCATTAAATAATAAAATACTTAAATTAATCAGAACATGGAGCTAGGTAACATCTCCTAGTAGATATTTTAGCAGTAAAATATTCAAGTATGACACATGTCTTTTTTATACCAGAAGAAAAATTACATTAACAATTTAACAGTAGAGATAGGACTAACAAGGGAAGTAACTCGTTTTGACATATCGCGATAAGCAGGAAGAGTGGTCCAAAATGGGTGGTCTGGATTACGGTCTTATACGGTCGTTACGCGGCGATTTTTTATGAAAGAATCATTGAACCAGTCTGATAAAAGACCGCACTTTGCGTTTTTCTGGGTTTCTGTGCGGAATTCCACGGAGAACATGGTATAATCAACGATCAAACAGAAGCATATTTTTCGGAAGTGAATTCCTTAAGGATTTTGGTAAGTTAACTACAAAAAACGCTCATATTACGACACATCGATGTGTTAAGAACATATATTCACCATTCTTTATAGATTCCTAATTGTCTTCATAACGTAAGGTCATCATTTCTAGAGTCACTAATTTTCCTGAAAAATTTACCGGTGTTAGGGTACTTTTCACCCCCACCGATAGATCATTTCAATTTCGCGAATCTTGACTCACATGTGGACTAGTGTATGGTATGCTGTCGCTAATGTTGGATTCTATTGAAATATATCTCAACATATGACATCCTGTTAAATTATTGGTAATTTTAATTGAAAAAGAAAACTGAGTCCAAAATTCCTGAAATTAAAAGACAATGAATAAAAGAATGCCAATTTTCAATTTCTATTTTCAGTCATCACAATTATTGACCAGCAGTATTCTTTTGTTGCAGTGTATCATACTCATAGTCAGTCATCAGAGATTCCTGCTAATAACATCTAGTCCTGTTGTGAAGAAACTTTAGTTGTTGCACACAAAAAAGTAAGGTCTGCCATGTTGTTATAATGTAATACATATTTATCAATTGCAAAGTAAATCATCTTTATACTATCATTTGTTGGAATTGAAAAGTATGTCAAATATGAAGAGCAAGTAGTAGAGCTAATAATTTTATCACCCAAACAGCTCAGAATGTAATGTTTTCCTCTTTACTTTAGTAAATAAAACATTGGTTCTTGCGATGGTAACAAAGGAAGAGAGTCATTTTTGTATTATTAATATTATTCATAATTTACAACTGGTAAAGTCTTACTTGAGCTGTCAGGATTACTTATCACAGAAAATATTTGACCATTTGAGATTAATTGGTAACCTGCATTGGCTATTTGACGTTGAAAGTTTGAGGTGTATTTGGGCACTGTCTTTGTACTGAACTTTGAGGCAACACATGTTGCACACTTGTAAGTTCTGACATGCTTTTGATTGGATTGTTTTTCCATTTTATCAATTATCATACTTCCATAAATGGAACACTCCTACCTGACTACAGCTTTGTATCACAAAAATGTATTAGAAGAATAGAAACGAGACAATGCAAGTATTGGATAATTGTGAATTTTAAAATTTAATGTGGTTGCTTCTTTCAGATTGATTTGAGGACCAGCTCTTTAGATATACCTGACTTTAGAAATGTAAGTTTCAATATTTATCTTCACCATTTTTCTTTAAAGTCTTATTTTCAGAATTTGATGAACCATTTGTAATCTATTATATCATACATGAGAAAATATTTCCAGTCATTATCATTGTAATGAGACATAAATTAGAGAACTAAAACTGTGATAGTTATTATTAATTTTAGGTCATGCATTAGTATGGACAGTATACTAACCAGTACTTACAAGGAGCTGGCAACTTCTCCACTTATGGGGGATTTTTTTTCTTAAATTTTCACATAGCTGCTGTGACTGGGGTTGGAACCGGGATTGCTGGATCACTAATTACTGGACCATGGTCTCAGCCTTTATTGCAAATCCATTAAATGCTACCCCTGAATAGTTTGTAGCTTTTGTATATTATTAGATAGTTGCACTTATTATAACATATTTTTTATTTCAATCATATTTCTATGTAAAATGCTATATCTTTATATTTTCAGTTCACTTTGATGTCCACTGAGAAGCTCCATTTGTATACGTGTTACTACACTTACCTTCAATAAATGCTGAAAGTGAAATGACTATTTGGCTGTTACATGTTATCTAACAATTTGTTGACAAAGAAAATAAATCTGTGAAAGAAAATTATGTTATGTGTTTTCTACCATTGAAATGGGGTGGGTGGGGTAATGGAAAATGGCACTTCTATGCTTCATTACACCAGAAAAATCTATGTTTATGCACATAAATCTGAGCTAAACAATGTATATAAATTCATTGTACAATTCTAAGGTGCAAAATAGTGTTTTTTGACTTGTTATATATTATTTAATGCCAAGGAACCACTTTTTTAAGAAAATGGGAAAGAAACGTTTTTCAATTTTGTCATACCTACCAACTTTAAATTAGCATAACTTTGTTCAATTTTAATCAAATTTGATGGGGTTTGTTTTATTTTCATCCAAAGAGATGGTAGCCTCCAGGAAACTTAAATTCATGTTAATCGGAAGTATATTTCTAAAAGTCAGTCCTATACCTATTAACAGTGAACAGCTGAATTCAATTTAAAATGCTATATGTATACCAAGGCAAGTACAGACATTAGTAATATACATAATTGCAAAATGAGTCACCAAGCACAGACGCGCACGAAATCCACGTACCAGTCACTGACGTTGTAACTGTGTTTGAAGATAATCTACTTACCATGGTGCAAAGAACATCACAAACAGTTTTCTCTTTCCAACTGCCGCGTCGAAAGTGGCTTCATTGTACGATACAGCATTCTCGCCATGATCATCACACTTTGCTATCGCAGCCAGGAAAAGAAATAAAACGCACGTGACGAATCCTACTTGCATCTTGTCGGAGGTTTGAAAGTGAACTGAATTCAATTTCACCGGTTGTCAACTGAGCGATTGATAACGTGTACAAAGCGTTAAATATAGGATAAAACCGAAGGTAACTCGAATGAAGTTTACACTACGATTGATTGGTATCCTTAAACATAGAACAATATTTTCAATATTGGCACCTTGTTGCATATGTTGTAAGCGTGTCTTTCGGCACGCTCCGTACCAGGCCATACTCGTTGATTAATAATGAATTGTAGCCACGTTTATTAATTTGGTTATTTAAACAGAGATTATATATGTTATATCAGGGACAGATTTTGTTTTTGACGAATAATTTTGTTTGAGTAGTTTAACTTGCTCTTGAAAATGGTCCCTTTTTACAATTTGGTAACATGGGCGGCCTTGCAAAACACTTTGGTTCCTTGTCGCGAGAAATATTATTGAGAAAGAATAATGCTTTGAGAATGTGCTTTTGCATGTAGATAATTTTACGTGTATATTAAATGTAATCATGACTTCAAATGAGTTTCCTACCATAATCCAGCGACTGTAGAGTCCCTGCCTAGCCCGGACTTATCAAATAAATGTTGTATAACAGTGTTATATATATAGTGTATATAAAGTGTTTGTAGTAGTTTGTATGCCTGTCTGCCCGATTATCTCAGTGGTAAAGCAGCTGACTTGCAAGCAGAAGATCGTGGGTTCGAGCCCCGCATCGGGAACTTTATTTTCTGCCTCCTATTACATTGGTGCCGTGTGTGACTAGCCTTGGAATCCTGTCTGAAAAAACTGATTTTGTTTAGCATACTCGATTGAATTTGTTGACAAAATGCATCAAGCAGAGGGTGAAATTTGGTTCCTCGCAAATGTGCGTTACAATTATCTATACGAAGAAAAACTGGACCCATTTCAACCGGAAGTCTTCCTTTTCTAAACATTGTGCAAACTAAGTGTACTGTTCTCTACGAGCTAAGGCCAAATCCGGCGACGTACACTGTCAATTTGTTGCATCCATCAGAAATAATCTAACAGAAACGAAAAATGGCATCAACCGATGAACTTGCCTGTGTTTATGCTGCTCTGATCTTGGCTGATGACCAAGTAACAGTCACTGTAAGTTTCATGTGAATTCACGACTTTCGTATCATCCGATTGCTGTTCGCTACTCTATGAATTAGTGTTTTAGTGACCTGTTTGACATCAGTGTTTGTAACTGTGATTAGGCTGTGTTGAATCTATTTGTTAAGCTTGAGTAAGAATGGTATTGCTCCATTTACTGGCAGTTCGAGATTTCAGCGTAGATGAAGCTGTCTCGTCAGGGTATATGCTGAAATTAATAGACCAATTCTCTCGTGTCGTGATACCACAACTTGGTTCTCGTTACACAGTACAGGTGTAATTGTCTTTACCATACTGAGTACGATAAATTATTCGTTGATAAATAATATTTCAACTTCATGATTTAAACTACCTAGTTGTTTAAAATGTGCACTTCTCTGTATCATGCTATTAATGTAGAGTGATCTCCTGATTCATTTGTTTGCCAGTATGTGTACAACTATTCCCAGAGAGGGATTCCGATCAAAATTGAAAAAGAAGCATTTCACAACTGCTTATTACTGGCCTTATTTTCAGATTGCTTGTGATCATTATTCTTTAATCATGGTGGTATGTATGGTGATCATTACAAAGTGAAGTTAGGCAGTGAATTGTTTTGCAATTTTGGGAAAGGGTCTGGGTCTAGTCAAATTGGGGAAAAAATGGGCGCAGTAATGTCAAAATT
This sequence comes from Lutraria rhynchaena, assembly GCA_008271625.1. Taxonomy (NCBI): domain Eukaryota; kingdom Metazoa; phylum Mollusca; class Bivalvia; order Venerida; family Mactridae; genus Lutraria; species Lutraria rhynchaena. Next base: position 1,600,737 of record VIBL01000066.1, read on the forward strand.
GGGAATTTTTAGGTCAGGAATTGGGAGAAAATGTGTTTTTGATTGGGAATTGTCCATTTACAGGACCCAGACGAAGGAAATAAATCACTAAGAAGGGTAGACCATGTACTTCTAATAGTCCGATATCACTCTTAGATTATCTATCTCAACTCATTCTCAAGAATAGTTAGCTGATAATGTATTGAATGCAATACTTTGTGTTGGTGTATGTAATATGTGTCATGTACGTTACTTTTCTTTATCTTGTGTTTTTCAGGGTGACAAAATCCAAACCATTTTGAAGGCAGCTGGTGTTTCAGTTGAGCCATACTGGCCAGGTAAACATATAATTTGTACAATACAAGTTGATATGAATTCATAAAGCAATGTGGGCAGTTGTCAGTTTTGTTAGATTCTGATGATTACTAAGTCCTGTATTGTTCCAGACTTTACTGTCAAAAGTAGAATTGTTGTATACCCTGGACTGTTGTTTGAAGTTTTATGTCTGTTTTATACATTATCATACTTTGATGATAGTTTTTCTTTTAACTTTTTTAAAAGTAATAATGCATAAATCATAGCAAATTTTGATAACCCATTTGCAGTTGTACTTTTTTTATCAAGTTATTGAAGAATGGTATTTCATCTATTGTATTCACTATGTATTCATTGAAATAAATGTTTTAGGTCTTTTTGCCCGTGCCTTGGAGGGTGTTAATGTAAAAGAACTTATCACCAACATTGGAAGTTCTGCTGGATCCGCCCCTGCTGGTGGTGCTGCCCCAGCTGCTGCTGGTGGTGCTGCAGAGGAGAAGAAAGGTACAAATTAAGTTTACTTTGTTTCGGTTTGCTGTGTCTGTATGAACCATATTGTATAAACTTTGTACTGTACATTTTCAAATGGTCATCAGCTAACTAATGAATGTCTTTGTAGGGAAAGCTGGTGGGGCCCATAAAAAGGGGGGGGAATGGCATGACACTGCATTTAAACAAGCTTCTTGCAACTGCTGGAATACTTGCTTGGTTAGGCAAAGTTAGAATTTCTGTCTGACCGAATATATTATAAATACAGAGTGATCAATACTGTAATTCTGGCCAGACATCTAGTGTGGTACTCGGCGAAAAGTTATCGGAGCTGCTCGAAATATGTCCAGATGGTCCCACAACTTTCGGGAAGCCTGTTTATATCCGTCCAATGTTTAATAACTTGTAGCTTAAAACCTTGACTGTCTAAGACATGAATAAGGTATTTGTCAGGTCGATTCAACAGTTTTTTGTCAAATATTTACCTGTAGAGAAATTTTCTTCAATTATAGGGGTAAACATACTTTTCAGATTAGAGAATGGACCCCAAATAGGCCCCTTCCCCCCCAAAAAACTCTGAAATGAATGATTTAGCACCATTCATACTCTGTACATACCTGTTATTGTTATCAATTCATTCTTGGACTTAAGAAGTCTATGTTACATCATTATACTGAGAAATGATGTTCAAAAACTTGAATCAAAGTGTTTAATGCACAAGAGCACTTATAATTTTGCTGTAATCAAAATTAGGTGTCATTTACTGATCTTGTACTTGATAGAAATCTTTAAAAACATTTCCCTTCTTACATTACAGAAGAGAAGAAAGAGGAAAAGAAGGAAGAATCAGAGGAGTCTGATGATGACATGGGCTTTGGTAAATATAGTATTTCATTGCATGTTTTATCGTTATTGTAGATCTACTGTATATTCCCTTACAAACGTCCCTCCCCTTATAAATGCCCCCCCATTTTTGGACAAGAGAAAACAAAAGTGACTTACCATAACAGGCTATTTTAATCCGAGATGGCAGATGAAACTGTTCAGGCATTATAAAGCCTGTGTTTATGTACCTGCAGCTTCAGTGAGGAGTCTTTAGCTTATTAATTTGTAGTTCATTCATCTTGCATTTCTGCCGACCTAATCTCTCAGGAGGCTGCAACCATGGTCCAGTAGTTAGTTCACTGGTTATGTAACCTGGCGATCCTGGTTCAAATTCATGTTGTGGTAGATCATACCATTCTATGAAAATTTGACAGAAATGCTGATTTACGTCCCTAATTGGAGAAGCTTCTAGTGTAAGCGCAAGTTAAAACTGGTTAGAGGTGAACCGGCCACCATATATAATTGGAATATTGTTGAAAGTTGGCGTTAATCCCAGTGAAAAAAACCTTTGGGTTTCATTTTATTAATGATTCAGTTCAAGTATGAAAATTATATTTAAATAATAATCCATGGTGTTAAGTAGATTTTATAGTGAATTGATTTACATAAAGTGATGAAGTCTAGTGTGGGATATTTGGAAGAAGTTTTTAGTTTGCTTTTTCAATGCTTTTGTTGTAAATTGTAGAAATTCTTCGCCCTTGTCTCTAAAATGTTAGTTGATGTTCATTTACTTAATAATTTCATCTTTTTATTTCAGGTCTCTTCGACTAAATGTTACAGAACAGTGTTTTGATATGTAACTTTTAAAGCAAGAAAAAAGTGTAAAAAGGTGCTTCGATTTGTTGTTATTTAGAATTCGTTCACTAGATCTTTAATGGGATCTAATTATCCTCAAATCCAGTTCTTTAGGAAATTGTCCTTGTACCCAAGAATTTTTTACCATGGGTCATTCATTTGACTGACTTCATGACTCATCATTATTAACCATTGAGATCATCACTAGTAACTATACTGGGTCTGAGGTTGTAAAACTTGAGGTAGATCTGCCCGCTCGAATTCCATAATTTGTTTTTTTTGACTTAATTGAGTCAGAGCTAGTTATGTGATAATCAACCTTTTAATTATTAGTTCTTGACATCTGCAAAACAAGTGAACTTGGTGGATTGCTGTGATAGAGATGCACTACATTAACACAACAAATTGTTTTTATTACAAATTGTTTATTCTTACAAAAAATATATATAACAAGCCAATTTATGACAGGATTTCTGCGTAAATTAAGAAACCTGGGGCATAGCAGTGACACTAAGAAATAGAATTTATCATCAAATAAAGAGTTAAAGCTTGAAGAAATACAAAACACAACAGAATTTAGTCCATTTAAACTTTGGTGTACATAAGCTTTCATAAAACATCAGAATGTCATTTCATAGACTTGTCTTCACTAAGATAGTATTTTTTTAACATGAAAATCCAGTTTTTGGTGTATACATAATGTCTGTCGGATACGTTCGGCAAACATCCCCAAAACAAGCAGTGGTGTAGGGTACATTTTTCCTCCCGAACAAGGGGTGTCTGCGAAGATATGCTACCTTAGCTAAGGTATATCTTTGAAACTTCCCCAAAGGCATTATTACATAGACTTGACTAGATTTTTGTTACATACATTATGCCAATGGTACATAATTCATGTATTTACTACAACAGCATGTAAAAATATATACTCTTAACTACTGCTAGCTTATAACTCTTTAATACTCCAAGAGTGACACTAAGTTTTAACATGAAAAAATTCTAGTACATCAGGCTTCTTTGAAACTAGCCCCAGAAACAAGCTCTCCAAGATATTTTGGATATTCTGTTCCAAATTTATTTTGGAAATGTGGTTTTACTTGTAAGCAGACTGAAAAATAAGACATGTCTACGTTTTGGTATAGAAGCTAATAAAGGATCCTTTTTGTGAAATATGACAGATTTTTCAAAACAATGAAGATCAACGCCAATACAAAGCAATTGCTCATGGTGAAAAACTGAAAAATTTAAGTCAGACAACTCAAAACGAAAATTTGGAGCAACAGTTGTGAACAAAAAAGGTTGATTAAGGTCCTAAAAAATAAACAATAACAACAGAAGTAATTCAGTCTAAATCTTCAATGTATAACACGGGAAAAAATAGAGAAAAAAAATGAAAAAAAGTCTATCATTTTACCTTGAAACATTCTGTATATAATGTCTATCACTACATAGCAACAAAAAAGCTGAACACTAAATTCAGTAAAGATCAAGAATTGAATTCTTAGAAAAAAAAACAACAACAAAAAATGCATGGTCATCCAATCGGTGGATCCATTGGAAAAATCACACCATTATGTTCTGTGGACACTGTTAAAAAGTTAAAGTCAAATTACCTTAACAAAATTATGCAATTAAATTACATTACTAAATATAAAAAAAACAAAATGCGTTTACTGGTAAATGAATGAACTAAATAAGAATACATTACAAATAAACAAATGAAATCACACTTAATTGACTGTGTATATATCATGTACTTGTAAGTGGAACACGTCTGATATTATTGTTGACCTATCTCATCAAAAGCTCTGTAATACGTGCAGAACAACTTGGTAGAATTGTCCTTCAAGCAGGGTAATTTTTTGCTTTCTACAGTATATAAGGTCATACCAAATCGTGTCTATGTTTAGCGTAACATCAAGGTTTAAAAACCTATCTAGCTATCCAGAAAAAAACAAACAAGTGTCTCAGGAAAAAACACAAATTTCCTATTTAATTGCCACAAAATATTAGCTTCTATCAAAGTTCAAACAGTCACTCAGTAAGAATAAATATGTATCATTTCTTAAATCAAAACAAAAGCATAAAATTGATCGATTTTGATGACTGGAAGGCATATTGATACAAAGCAAATCATTCCAGCATGTATTGGTCCAATAAAGATATTTCAAATGATCAAGTATTCAATATTACAATATGTATTTTTATTTAACTCAGGTGATCAAAACCTTTCTGTCTGCAGACGCTAAACATAGATACAATTTGGTATGGCCTAATATGCAGCAAACAGCAGTTGGTATAGAAAAAACACACTTAACAGGCATTTCTGTCACAGAGGCTGCCATATTGGTCGGTTTTACATCCAGGAAATTCCAAGGTGAGAATATAGATAAGAAAAGAATCCCGACAACAAATACAAAACACCCCACCTTCCTCAAAGTACTACCCTCTCTAAATCCCTCAGGATTTGTAGCATAAATAATGGTTATTCAAAAGTAACTTTGATGCAATAGGCAGCAAACATAGACCTAAAATTGACAGATCACTGTTTTATCTTTTTTACATGATATTTATGGCAGACTGTCTCCAAATAATGAGCCCTAAAAATGGTTAAGTTGAGCAGTACATAAAAAGATAATAATTATGCAGTAAGGATTTCAAATTGTAAACATCATAATAATGGTTATGTTTTAACTAAAGCTAATCAGTATATTTTCAAAAATATACAATAATTCCACAAGTCTGTCACATGTTTTGTAACTGAACAAAACATTTTGTTCACCTTACATCCAGATAAAAGTATAGTTTTCTCACAATATTTTGGCTCTTTGAAATGTAACATGATACACAACCAAAGCTTTGAAGCGGTAATTGGACTAATTAATAATTTCATTTATTATTGGACACTATTTTTAGAACATCTTATAATTCTATTTCTTGAAATCTTAGGACAACCTTATGAATTGTCTTCATTATAACATGAAACAGTCAAAATACATTGTGTTACCTATACAAAACATTATTTACATCAAATGGTATAAAGTATTTACAATGCATAATGATAAATAATGTACTTTGAAGGAATGTTGCAAAGTGTGGGCTTAAATTCTAAATACAATTATTTTGACCAATGAAAAATGAGTACTTATACCATGTGACCCAACAAAATAACTCATGTAAGAAAGTTGTGGATTACTGAACAAAAATTATCGAATGGCAGTCACTGTAGAGTATGATATATTGATACAATGTCATATAAAATTTTGGTACAATAGTTTGAGTGACAGAAAATCTTTTTGGTCAATTTGAATTTTTTTTAAACACCAAATTTACACAAAATTCATCAAAAAAAGAAAACTTGAAATAAAATGAAAAATATGATACAGCTTTCGGCCCATAAAACCCCTCAACTTTCAGCTTTCAAGAATAATAAAAAAAAATAAGAGAAACAAAAATTCCAAACCTACCAAATTTTTAATGAGCATGTAACCAGAAACAAACAATTTCTTTATGTCTAAACACTATCCTTTTACGGCCTGACTTTACTCGCCACAAATAAATACAGATTCTAAATTTTGGAAAAAGTACATAAATCAGGAGTTAAGTCCCTTTGTGAGAGCCCAATTTTTTCCATATCTTTGGTGTCAAATTCTTTATGATAAAGAAGGCTACAATCAATGAAGTTCAAAATGCAAAACAATAAAAAAATAACACATAAGTAAGTATATACAATTTAAAATATATGCACCATGGGATTTCAACTAACAATATAAACAATTATGATACATTAGCTTCTAATAGTTAAAAAATATTGCAACAATGAAGGATTTCTAAGTACTCGAAGGATTTGTAAATAATTATAGGATTTCTGAAGGCAAATTTTTTTTTTGATATTGGAACCAAGCTAGTTAACAAATTTAGCCAAAATACAGCCACTGTACATAGCTGATCATGATTCGGATACATACTTGGTATTTCATATAGATAAAAAATGATTAGGAGGCCTTAGTTTACAGGGTGACCTTTATTCACTATAGTGGCTATAAACTCAGGCCTGTGGGGTGAAAATAAGGCTAAATAAATAAATGTCTTTCCAATTTACAATGAAAGCTAAGAAATGTAAGTGAAAACGAAGATGAGAAAAAAACAAAAAATATCTCAACGACAATGGAGGGTGAAAAGTGGATAGCATTTGCTAAATGTTATTAAACATTGAGGTCACAAATGTACAACTGACAATATGTGAGTTATTACACATATGTAATGGATTTCATGACATAATACTGTCCAGTATAGCCTGTTAATTCAATGTAATTAAATGTCTGAGATTATAAACTTGAGATCAGGTTCTGAACTCAAATCTCATTCTCAACCGAGCAGACAAATATATAAGTTTGTCATGTATGTAAGTTAGTATTTTCTATCAATTGCTTTGTATACAGAATTCTGTTTGAATAAAAAATATAGTTAGCTTATTACAATTAACTTGAGAATATTGAAAACATAGTATTGAGATCTGAGCATGGAGAACAATCTTAAGTCTTATAACCAAGGACTAAAAAATTGAAGTAAGTTAATAAACCAGCATTTTAGTTAACAATAAAATAGAACCATGTCTTTATAATGGTAAAATTTATGGATTTCAACAATATAGAACATGATTAAAAATTGCATAAACCCCAAAAATAATGAAATCATTAACAACAATTATGACAAAATGACTTCCGGAATTACAATTTTTTATTTTCATGATGAAGAGGCGCTCGATGTTATTGATTCACTGGTTGCACTGTCTTGAGATGCCGAAATAGACATGCTATCTTGAGATGCAGTAATTGTTGCACTATCCTGAGAAACGAATGGACTTTCAGGTCTGGACCCTGTATTTGGTGATTGTGTTTCGCGTACCATAATGGTTGTACCGTTCGCAGTTTGTACAGCATATTGACTTAATTCCTGTGAAATACCTTCAATTCTAGCACGCTTTGCTTGACGCTGCATCTCGGTTGAAATATCATCCAATTTTGGTGAATCTCTAGTCGGTGTGCAATTGCCGTTCATTGAAATAAGATAGCCACTTGACCCAGCTTCTGTTTGCATATCACTCGTTGACATATCGTCTAATTTCAACTTTTTCGTCATCAATTGTTCATAAGTATCACTTTTTTGTTTAAGGATTTCTTTTCTTTGTTCATATTCATTCACTTTCTTCTTAAGTTCTGAAAAAAAGTATGAAAGATTACATGACAGTAAAACCTTGATATTAAGACCACCTTTTGGACCTGAAAAAAAATGGTCGCAATACTAAGGTGGCCTCATTATCAAGTTGTAATATATGGGAAATTTTGATAGCAGGTCAAAAAATAAGTGATTTATTAATAAAGTGGTCATAATATTGAGGTGTTCAACAACATGATTATGAGACCCTGGTTCCTAAGCTGCCGTGTGAGGTCAATACACCAACCAATATGAGAAATTACGCTTATTATGTATCTATAATAGTATTAATTATTCATATTGCGGCCGTGGTCCAGTGGTTAGTGCGCTGAACTTGTAACCTCGGTTCGAATCCCAGCCGCGGAAGGTCATACCCATCTATGAAAATTTGACAAAAATGTCTATTTTCCTCCACATGTGGAGAAGTTGCCGGCTCCTTGTGGAAGAGTAAGTTAGTGCTGGTTAGTATACAGCCCAGGAAAACTGGTTAGGCGAACTGGTCGCCGTATATAACTGAAAAATTGTTGAAAAACGGCGTTAAACCCCAGTGACAACAAGTCACATAAAAACAAACAATTAATTGTTTATTCTCTTACGTTCCATTTCTTTCTCCAGTTTATCTCTCTGACGATCAAATTCGAACTTGTGAGCGCACAACCTCATATCAAGTTTAGATCTCATACCTAACTCATTCACAATTCTGGATGCTTTCTTTGCATCTGAGAAAAAAGATAAAATTTTGACGGTTATTTAAAACTTTCTTACATCAAGAATATTAAAACAGCTTACTTGATGTGTTGGCTAATATAATTTAAGTTAAATCCACAGGCAGTGGCATTGATCTAAAGATATAAAACTGCAATCAGACAGAATGATACAAACATCCTAATTCAACCAAAATATCTACCATGAAAAGAAAAATTAACACAATACGACCCCTTTCAGTTAATAATTAAAGTATTATAACAACATTTTTTTTATATTTTAGATAAATTTTGAGGGTGTTCTAAATTATTCTGAATACAATATTACTACCACCAGCCTGTTACAACTTCCTGTGGTAAAATCCAAGATGGATGCAATTCATCACAACTTGTCTTTGGACAGATGTCTCATTTTAACCCTTTGCCTCATACGCATATTTTGGACTCTTCTAAATTCAAAGCAAATATACAAAACATCAATTTATTTAAGTAAATTGGAATATTTTTCTCTGACAGAATGGAAAACTTGTGGCTAAAGAAGCCATAGCTCATTACAAGCAATGGCTTCTTCTGCCACAATGTTTTCAAAAGACATCTGCTTCACACGCGGCAAATGTGATATTATGAGGCAAAGGGTTGAGACAATTTATCCTGAATAAATGGATATTTTATTTCTAATGATAGTTTAAACAAACCAAGCAGATAATATGTATGATAAAATAATTTCAAATAATTAACTTACCTCCCACTGGAACAAAATTCTTTATCATGCTAGCTTTGAGCACGTCAAGTTTTGATTTCACTTCTCGGAAGAACTCGTCAATCAAGCCAAGCTGTACAATAGCCCTCCAGAACATCGCATCTTCTACAGTATAAACATAAATCAATACAGTGCAACCTCTCTAGAGCGGCTGTCTCTTGAGCGACAACCTCCTTTGAACAACAGCATGCTATTTTCCCCACTGTAGGTTTGAACTATTTATTTAACCTCTCTAGAGCGGCAACCTCTCAACAATGACATAATTTTGTGTCTCCCGATAGGTGTTGCTTTAGAGAGGTTGCACTGTATCTTATTAATGACACCTAATGAAAAATCACTCTGCAGCATCATTTAACCAAGCTAATTTAATAAATATTATATGATTAATATGAAAAAATAGTTCAAACTGGTAAACACATGCACAACAGTTTGATAACGCATCAGCCAACAGAACAGTAAAGAAAATAGGCTGATATATTATGCCACTCCAAATCTGTTTTTATCAGTCATTCTTCATGCAAACTGAGTAATGCTAAACAGAATTTGATTGAAGTATATTCTTTTCAAATTTGTTTTTTAAAATGTTTTCTGAACACGTCTGAATATTCAAAAGAGTGCTTTTGTTAACAAACACAGCATTAATGTCTTTAATATAAATACAAGCACTTTAAAAACATGAATATCAGACATAAAGGTAATTTCCTATCAAACTTGGCTGGGATGTTATGCTCAATAACATTTTGACCAAGTTTGGTGAGAATTGTTCAACTTGAGAGTGGACAATTATTGTGGAAGTCACCAACCCAAGGCAGGTGTCATGTCCAGTTGGGCATATAATCAAAGAAGGGGGATATAAGTAATTAGGTCGTTTTGGTCTCTAAGTAATCACCGGACTCCCACACCTGTGAGTTTAAATCTCACTCTGGAAGTCGCAAATGACCTTGGCTGTTGGTGCAACATTAAACCTCAGTGAAAAAGAATAAACAGAAAAGAAAATCTAGAGTCAACATACCGTCTTCATCATCATGAACATTCTTGTTCAGGGTGACGAGCTGCATGGGCGTCACCTGATCTCCGGACATTGAAGGAATGGTCATATTTTGTTGCAGATTTAAAACATTTAATAGTCTTAAATGTTCGACATCAGGCTTTACATCTGGCATTTCAGAATAACCGTCTACATCTTTCACAAGGTTCAGTGACTCCTGCAATAAAAGCATGACTAAAAATCATAAAATCAATACAATGCATATACAGTCAAACCTGTGGACTAAGGCCACCCTTAGGAAAGACAAAATGTGGTCTTTATTAATAGATGGCCCTTATTTAGAGGTCAGTTTATTCTCAATAATCAGCGATAGTTTTTCAAAGAATGGCCACAAACACAGGTTTGACTGTATAAATGCATAAAAAAACAGGACTGGGTGAAAGATTACAATAAAGTTTGAATGCATGATCATTAATCACAATATTAATGCCAAAGTTGTCTTGAAAATTTCGTCTAGCATTTAGTGAAATTAGAAACAATGTTTTGATATTCAAATGAAAGATTTTCATCACAATATATGTTTGTTATTAAATACAGGCACACACAAGTCAACAGCCACCTTTGAATTTAGGTCACCATGTAAATAAAGGGCACTTTTTAAGTGCATATTTACTGTTATAACAGAGACACCTATGAGCATACTATGTCTGAGCATAAACCCTGCACCTCTTTGCTCCCCTTGACAGCCTTTGTTCACAGGTTTGACAGTCACATTAAAACAATAGGGGCCGCCTTGGTCAATGGTCTCTGATAAGTTACCACTAGCTCCTCACCGCTATGTGAGTGAGAATCCCATCTGGGACCAGACAAAATTCCACATGTGAGGAAGCTATTCAGCTAGCTTACGGGATGTCATTGTTTTACCCAGGTGAATGCTTGATGTCTTCTTCAAACACTAAAAGCTAGAAAAGTCACCAAATGACCTGACTGTTGGTGCGACGTTAAACACCAGAGAAAAAATGTATAAAGTAAAGATGCTAAGTTCACTAACATTAGATGAATAATGATCATTTTCAAACATAATTCTTGGCATCTTTGTGGTCTGTACTGTAGATCGCAGACTGGGGGATGATGCGGGTACATTAAACGTCTCAGAGATGCTCAACGGAGCACTTGTCTTGTTTCCCATCTTAGACTTACACCGTCCTGTACACAGCTCAGAATGATTGTAAAATTCTAATGCACCAGCATCTAAATATCGTCTAAAATTAAACAAATCAAGCAGAAGATATTTAATTACAAAATAAATAAAAAAATAATACAGTAGACTCTTGTTTATATATCAAATTTTGCAGACATAGAGAAGATATTTTGTCTTCAAGAAAATTTGACCTCTATGTTGAAGACTAGTAGGAATGTTTTAGTCTTGTTTTTAAACTTTAATAATCCAAATTTCACCAAACTGGATAGCAACTATGGTTTGCTTTGTCCAGTGTTGATCTTAGAACGTAACACAGCAATTTGAAAACAATATAAGAAAAATATAAGAAATGATACATTTGTTGAAAAAGTACATGTATGTTGTTAATATGAAGGTAAGTTTGATCATGTAATATTAAGGATAGGAACATATAAATCATTGAATAACTTTGCCACTTTCGTAGTAGACTTTTAGAGAAAAATTTTTTTTTTAAACATCTACTTCATCAATTTCTTAAGACATGCCCAGGACAAAAAAACATCTTGAAATCATTCCAAATTATGATGTGCTCAGAATTTGTGAACTCGGTAGATTGTTTCCATAATTAACTTAATTAATAACTTAAAAATAGGACCTTCACTTTCCATTCTCTGTTGAATTAATGAACAACAAAATTTACTATACACATACATTATATCATACCTTATTTTCTTTCCATTAATCCTAATGGCATTTTTCCAGTCCTTCAAGCTACCTTTGTCAGCTAAGACATAGAACGTTTTTGGAGTTATAAATCTTCCTTCATATTCAATACACTCTCTGTTAATACCGGGGCATATAAATCTTTGCCGATGAAGTTTAGCTTGTAACACACCGCTAGTAATATCAATAATATCTGCATTCGGATCTAGGTCTGGCGGTTCCATGATAATGTGTCTGTTAGGAGAACAATTAAAAACTCAGTTTGAAAACTAAAAATACAGTAAAACTTCACTTAGAGACTATAGTAAAACCTTGATAATGAGACTTAAAGGATCTAAAAAATTCATAATAATGAAGTGTTCTCATTATCAATTTGAGTTATAGGGGCTTTACTGAAAGTCTGAAAATAAGTGGTTGTTACAGTGAGGTGGTCATGATATTAAGGTGGTTGCTATTTGAGGTTTTACAGTAGCTTAATACTTATACTGTCCCTTTCAGTCCTCAATGAGGTCCTAAGGTTTGCTGAACATAGTAACACATATATATTGTATGTAAAATTTTAACGAGTTCTGCAAAATTCAAACCAAAATACATTTGTTGACTCTGATAGTACAATAAATATGCAGATGTTGTTCAATTAGAAAACTATTGGTCAGACACAAGTATTTGGATTCAGTCTTGTATTTGAATTACCTATCTCCAAGGGATCATTTAACACAGGCAGTTAAACTATCATAGAACTGAAAGTCAGTAGAACAAATTGAAGATTTCAAGTTGGCAAAACAATTTTCAATGAACCCCATTAAGAGACGATAGTACCAAAAAAATCTGAATGTGGAAAGCCATCTGACAGACAAATTAATACGGCAAAACTGACAATATTTGTTTAAAGCACGAACAAAAAATTCTAGGAGCCTTCAGAAGTTCTGTTATACGAAAACTGATTTTATTAACTCTTAAAATAAATATCATACCAGTCGTATAAAACTTTATGAAATGTAAGCTGTGGGTAGCAGCAGCTATCTGAAATAAAGAGTACCAAAAATTAAAAACAAACAACAAACATTTACAAAAGATTATTATCTAAATAGAAAAAAATAACAACAAAGCTTTATAAACAGTTAATATATTATGAATTTATTGTTTTAAGTGGTGTTAGATAATATGTTTTATGTAGAATAAAGTATTGTATCAGCATTGTGAACCATCTCTAGTTTAGTAATTTTAAAATCTCTGTCAGGTTTTACCACATGCACAACTAAACTATATCTTAAGTTTCACAGCATGGTAAAAGACTACTATTATAAAAAGAATCTTCAAATTATCAAACAAATTTTTTAAAAATTCCAGCGTTTGCATTGTATGTGGGTCAATAAAGTATAAGTCAATTCGAATTTGTACAAGGTCGAAAAATATTTTTACACACAATGGTAAATTTATAAGGCATCATCTTCATGTACAATGTGCAAATTTGACACATTTTTTCTTACGTATCAAATCAAGTTGATAGTTTTGTTATATTATAACATAGTTAGACGTACAACACATCAACAGACGATAAACTATGAAAACAATAAAACAGAGACAATGTCAAATCTTCACGTAAGTTTTGAAAGCAATAATTTATGCTAGAATTAGGGCGATTTCTAACGCCCCGGAAAACCGTTTCAAACCGAAAGTAGGAGTCACGTATAAATTACCTGTACAACGTACCGCAAGTACAAACATACTTTATGAAGTAAATAAGCATAAAACTAGTGTAAATAAGCTACAAACCGCTAAATTCCTCGTGCGTTACCCATTGTACGTCGACCCCTTCGTCTCCAATGGCGTCACGGAACGTTATTCTGTGACGTCATAGTAGGATATTCTCGTTCAGCGCGAGAGGAGGCGTGGCTTATGGCGGATGAACGATGTAAATAAACGTTAACGTTGTTGTTATTTCCATTTAAGTAAAGTAATGCGAACACGTTCATGCAGATCTTGCTGTATATTCCTACAAACAATCGATTCTGGCTAAATAATGACTGTGTTATTTTTAGGAAATTGAAGTTAGGTTAAAATGATCAACGCTTCCTGTTCGTCGTTTTTTATATTGTAAATTAGTGGGTGGGGTACTACGTGCATGTTTCGTACTCATTCTATTTCGTACTTGGTTTAATGCACGTTATAATTTGTGCTGGGATCGTTATATTTTTGTATTGATATGATTTATTTCATCGGAAATGACCAGTTGTCTTTATTATTTGTAATCAAGTTACCATATGCTACGCAGGGTCCTTCAAAAGAAGTATTTGTGACCTTATTTTGGTATTCCATTTTGTAAACAAGAGCTGATTAACCCTGTGTCTGGCATGACTCATTGTTGTCTCATTATCATCTCAAAGAACGAATTTCTGACTGTGCATGAGGATAATCATTTTGTTTTGCTAAAATAAATGATATATAAGTGCAGTTTATTTATTATTTTAGTTTGAGGGAGAGTCACTGAACAAATGACAGAATCCACATTAACACCCCAAGCTCCTTTGGATCTTGGTAGACTGGAGTCAGAGGCAAAACTTGCAGCAACAAAATATGTGGCTAATCTATTGCAGGTGAAGGCATATCTACATACATCCATGAGACTAGATAATATATTTATTCCTTTAGATATTTTTTTGTATTGATTCATTTGTTTTGATATAGTTTCATTCTGTTCTAATTCTATGTGAATAAATTAAAAGAAAAATTTGATATGGTTATTCTAGATGTAATTCAACTTGGCTCTTTTTGCTTGGTTCAACAAAAGTAAACCAACTAAAAAATATGAAAAAGTTACAACGTTTAGACTACATGTAATGATTATTTGCATGTATAAATTTGATATTTTTTGGGCAACTGCTTTGATACACATTATTGTTTTAAATATATTTACTCTATTATGATTTAAAAGTGTAAAGTGTAAACTTTTCAATTGTTTATTGAATACTGATGCGACCTGATCAGTTAGAAAAGGTGGATCAGTACAGACGACGTGTGTCCAGAAAAAAGGTTTGATTTGATTCTCTTCTGTGTGTATTTGTATATTAACGAGGTTTTCAACTAAGGTGAAAAGCCGAGTTATTACACTGGGGTTTGTTCCTGGTTGGACAGGTGAAGGATGACATTAAACAGATAATTGGTCCTTAATATCAAACTCCATTATTTTCCAAACCTTTCAAATTTTCAGTATATAATAGGATAAATAAGATCTACTGATCAATTTTCAGGCCTCGGTCGAAGCTATGTTGAAAACAGCAGTTCAGTCACAACTTGATGGTGTACGGACAGGTTTGAATCACCTGCAGAGTGCTCTTCATGATGTGCATGAGATAAAAGAAAGGTAAATGAATCAATTGACAGGAGATTTAGATCACATGACACTAAATTAGCATTCAGGCCACAGGACAGAAATTGAGTTCAGGTCACAGGGAATTAATCTAGAGTTCAGGTCACTGCATGGTAATTTACTTTGGTTACCATGATTTTTTTACTAAACATGAATTCATTTGGGATCCTTCCCTGAAGATAATTACTAGTGTTTTTTGTTTGTTTTTTTCTGTACATATTTTTGAATTCATATTTTTCTTACTTACAGTTTGGATCAAGTTGATGAAATCTACAAATCTCTGAAACCTTTAGATCAGAAGATCACAGCTGTACGAGAAGAAAATAAGAACTTCTGTCAGGTTAGTTTCTTTAACGAATTCAGGAATTGAACAAATTAAATTCCATACCTCCACCATTATTTCTCTGTTGGATAAGGCCGTCTGTGAAAAATTGTGTGTTTTACTGTGCAGACGAATCTAAGAAGAAAAGTTAACAATTAATATTACATGTTCTTTTTGGTGCTGCTTCTTGTGGAGTATTTGATCTCATACATGAGAATTGATCATGAAGACTGTATTGACATTTAATAAACTAAGCCCTGGTTTGGTGAAGTATTAATATTGCTTGTTTTCTGTTTTTGCTGTCTTATATTTATGTGTAAATTAGATCATCTTTAAAAATAATTGAATTGTTGACTCATTAAAAAAATGCAACAAATTTTTTCATTTTTTAATCCGCAGCTTTTTGTTTTCAGTACAAGCAAATAATGTTTAAATACACCTACCTACCTACCTATGTTGAAAGCATGGGTCTTGTATTGACATACCAACATTTTAAACTAAACCAGGACATTCTAGATACACATTTTTTGCATACTTTGCATTCATTTTGAAAATTAATGAGTTTATCATCTAAGATCATGATAAACCTGTTTACTGTATGGATATTAATAAATTGACTAAATTTTACAGTTAGCTACAGCAATGGAGAATTTGAAGCACATATTTACAGTACCAGAAAGTGTTCGTAAAACTGAAGATCTTATAAATGAAGGAAAACTTCTACAAGCTCATAAACAGTATGTTAATGATGAGAAACTTTTTAGAATAATATATCATTACAGTCGAACCTGTGTTTGAGGCCTTCTCCCAATAAGGACCACTCTTTGAATAAAGGCCATTCATTGAAAAACCGTCACTTATTATTGAAAACAAAGTGACTGCCGAGTAAAGGTCATCTGTCTATAACGGCCTAATTTTTTCTTTTTCAAGGTTGGTCTTCGTCCACAAGTTTGACTGCAATTTAGATTCATTAATTGAAATGATTCTGTGTAGCCAGGAGCCAGACTACCTGAGTGCCCACTTGGATCAATGTTTTTAAAGTATTTGTTCATCAGACCGTAGATTCATGAGTTCATACTCTTGAGTAGGCACATGTTCTCTGTGACAGTTGTATTGACCTCAAGTTCACAAGTTCAAACCTTAAGATAGGCATGCAGTTTATATGATGATTTGATTGATGGCTGTTTTATGAATGTTCACAATATGTTTTCAGTTTGACAGAGTTAGAGACTGCTCGTGACGATTTGCTGTTTGAATTACACAAACAACCAAGTCGTAGTCCTACGGACGATAATGTAAGATTTTATTAATTAAGTAGTTTTGTGTGTTTGCAATTTTTAAAAATTCTGTTTAAAGAATTGACAGAGAAATTAAAGTGTTGAAGAAATTAATGTTTGCTAAGATTACTGGAGACATACGTTAAAACCTTATATTACAGACACCCCACAATAATGGACACCCTGCAGATATTTACACCATTGTATTAAGGACAGTTTTTGAAAGAATGGACACATTTTCTTCATTCTTCTACTGACAGTTAATAGTTATATGGTTATATGAACACTCGGCTATTCAAGGATTAAGGACAATAATGGCAGTACTAAAGTGCTGTTAAGGACACTTTTCACAAAAAAAATATAACTGTCCTTAATAGAGCAATTTTACTGTACATTATATATATGTTTTAAAACAATATCCGTAATATGAAAAGTTGTTTTCTTTTTGGTATATCAAAAATGGGTTGAATTTTTTGTTTGTTTGTCCTTCTTTCCACACCTTATGAACTACAAAATGATTCTTAACCAGCTTACTAATCTGTACATGGATTCACATGAATACTGTATGCATTATAGTGGATGTCCTTGACCCTCCAACAACCTATGGCAATGACTACGAGATAGCATTTTTTTTAAAGAAGCAGCTCATTTTAGTTATAATTTTAAAATTTGTGTTTCAGACCCTTCAGAAATATTTTGCCCAGGTGGAGAAACTGTCAGTAACACTTGGTAAACAATTGTGGATCATTCTGCAGAGAGTATTGATGTCTGTGAGAAGGGAACCAGCCCTTATTGTTTCAGCTTTAAGAATTATTGAGAGAGAAGAAAAGTGAGTGGATTTACATTTTTTTGTAATGAACGAATTAGCATATGAGGAGGCAGCCATCATATGTCATACTTTTGTTTGAACTTTGTATTTTTTTGCTCTACTTCATCACACCTGCAAACAAAGGACGCCTGTCTACAAAGGACACTTGGTAGATGTAGATATACATTCAGATTTCATACGTACTGATTAAGGCAGTTCTTTTACGTTGATCAAAACTAGATTTGTAGTTTATGGCTACAGATGTTAAGCAATGATTGAATTACTACAGTAAGGGATTCTACCTGTAAATGATTTTGTGCATATTATTGTAAACATGTTTTTTTATTTAGTTTTCGTGCATAATTAGCATTAATTTGTGCGAAAATCTGAATATGACATTTTTTTGTGATAAATATTTTTTTTGCTATTTATGGGTACTTCGATGAATATATTATGTATTAAACTTGATGTAAGATTTATAAATCATATGATTTCAGACTGGATCAAATTTCATTGAAGAGAAGAGATCAGACTGGTTTTATGCCACCAGACAGACCAAAACGTTGGAGAGAAAAATGTTACTCAGTTATTGAAGAATGGATATCAAATAGGTATAGTTGTGTTTTAATGATTTATCACATCATTTCTAAATACAGTAACAAATATGAAATACTGAGTACAGTGCAGTGCTGTCATAATGCTTTTGCGGGGCTCAAATAATTACTTCAGTGTATTTATTTATATTTCACTGTATCCATAACAATGAAATAAAGGGTGTATTTTAGGACATATAGACACTTAACTGAATCTGATTCTTCTTTATGTGAGAGTTCACATTAACCATGTTTTACTGTACTTCACTGTATCCTTTTCTTCATTATATCAGAGTTCACTATAACTGTGTTTTACTGTATTATGTTTTGTATTTAAGAATTGAAGGAAATCAGATGGAGGACAGAAGCAGTAACAAGATGTGGTTGGTCAGACACCTGGAAGTAACTCGTCAAATTATGCTGGAAGATTTAAAGGTTGCCAAGGTAACATATTTTTCATGTATCTTGTTCTCAGTTTTATTTAATCTTACTTTTTTTTAGAATGAAAGTCTGATAAGTTATTACCCATCATCACCTGAATTTATTTAAAATTACATGTCATTTCAGTTCAAAGTTGAAACCAGATGTAAAACCTGAAAGAAAAACAAAATAATTTTTTTATTTGTTTTTTTACAGTCGTTGTTGCCACCAGTGTTCCCCCCAAACTACAACATAGTCAGCAAATTTAACTGGATGTATCATAAAGCACTCTCCAAACATGTAAGTCAATTGAAGTGTTCAGTAATAATGAAATCTGACTCCACTGATTGAAGAGCTCTTAGTACCGTAAAACCTTGATATTTCAACTACATTTGAGACCCTAATATCATGGTCACATTATCAAGTTGAGGTAAAGGAAGTGGTGTGATTATTTTCTTCTTCCAGAGGATTTGGCCTGAAAAAAATAGTTACATTTACTGTTACTCAACCAACCTAATTTTTAGGGCTGATCCTAACGTTTTTAACTTCCAAAAAAAAAGGATAAGTGAAAGAAAGATTTAGTTCCGTTTTATTTATTTAAATGTAATAATTTAGACAACCTTAATCAATATTTAATAATAGTCTAGATAAACTTAATCATCATTTAATAATAGTCTAGATAAACTTAATCATTATTTAATAATAGTCTAGATAAACTTAATCATTATTTAATAATAGTCTAGATAAACTTATTCATTATTTAATAATAGTCTAGATAAACTTAATCATTATTTAATAATAGTCTAGATAAACTTATTCATTATTTAATAATAGTCTAGATAAACTTATTCATTATTTAATAATAGTCTAGATAAACTTATTCATTATTTAATAATAGTCTAGATAAACTTAATCATTATTGATTGAGTTCAATTTTGAGAAATTTATAGTAGGGTTATTTTAATGTTTGTTTTCTGTTGTTTTTTTTTCACAGATACAGGAAATGATTGGTCAGCAATTAGAAGGCAATGAATTTGTCACACTTCTTCAGTGGTTGAATAGTTATGAGTAAGTAAACGTTATTCATTCTTGACAAATTTCTTAATGAGGTTTGTGGCTATTTGCAGGTTTTCTAAGCTTTCTTCTTATGTAAATTCTAGGACTTGCATAATGCTCAAACATTTGTGTAAATCTTTTACTTTTGTGTATTTCATTGACTTTTGTGTAATTCAATTACTTTTGTTTATTTCCATCTCTTTTGTGTAATTAGATAACGTATATGAAGTCCAATCATATTTCTGTCACCAGAATAGAATGAACAGTTCTAGATACAGTCTTAAGAATATGAATTACATTTTTTGATATTTTTTGAGAGAAATTCGTGCTTGTGAAAGATCCACTTTTCATAATTACATGTGGCTAGTTTTGTACTTAATTTTTTAAGGTTGTTTATGTAAAACATCAAAATATGTCTCTGAAAGTCACTGCTAGAGTATATGAAGAGAAATTGCAATTTTGTAAACATTTTTCCTTCTTTGTTTGTCACAGTTCCCCTGAGTTGATGAAGCATCCATCATTGAATATTGATACAAAGGAGTTAGGACCACTACTTGATAACAGCATGGTGGATGACTTACAAAATCAGTGAGTTACTTGCTCAGTATAATTTCTGTTATGTAAAGAATTTATTGATGAAATATTTTTATGCACCATCAAACCTGTAAACAAAGGCCTCTGTAGAAAGAGAGTGTAGCAATTTGGCCTTTATGCAAAATTGACCTTTATTTGGATGTTATTTTGGTCGATTTTGTATCTCAGCATGTATTGATCAGTGAGGAGCCTCCATGGTCAAGTGGTTATGGTCTCTGACTTGTTAATCACTAGCCACTCGCTGTTATATTTTAGCTGTTCCAAATAGATCACCATAGCATTCTAAGAGGTGCAAATTTTTGTAATTTGAGTTTAGTCTAAGTAACAGTTGCCATGGATTTGTATGAACTCTTCAGTATATGTCAAATGCTTTCTGATTCTGTTTAAAAAAGAATTTATGTTACTTGTACCTCATTAGAAACAAAACTTTTTTCTGTCTATTTCAGGTATTTAAAGAATATGAAATCCAACATCAGAGAATGGACTGGAAATACATTGAAAACAGAACAAAAGGTGACATAGTTAATTTATGTATTTTATTGTGGTAATGTTTTAGGATTTTACCATATGACTGCATTTAAGTCAGTTGATGTGACTGCAAGAACGGATTTAGAGGAAAGTGAAGTCAGTGTGTGCCCATTCTTAAGTTTGACAAATGATAGGAAAAGAAAGTTTACCATTTATAGCTGAAAAATTATACTTAAAATCAAAAGTTCAAGATTTAACAATAAATCACCAAAAGCATCTTTTACCCACTGGAAACATTACAGAGATAGTTTCAATCCCTGTATGTGTACCTCATTATTGTGAGCATCTGGGATTTAACCTTTTACCCACTGGAAACATTACAGAGATAGTTTCAATCCCTGTATGTGTACCTCATTATTGTGAGCATCTGGGATTTAACCTTTTACCCACTGGAAACATTACAGAGATAGTTTCAGTCCCTGTATGTGTACCCCATTATTGTGAGCATCTGGGATTTAACCTTTTACTCACTGGAAACATTACAGAGATTGTGTACCCCATTATTGTTTTTTCATGTTCTGAGTGATTTAGTCTTTATTTAGTATAACAAAACTTTTATTTCATCAATATGACTGCTTTCTCAGAATGATTGCAGAAAGTCAAATTTTACATGCGCTCATTAGTTAGCTAACATTCTTATAGCTTGTAATGTGATATGATGGTTATTTGTTATCATAGGATTGGTTCAAAGATGAAGGCCCAGATCAGGATGGTGAAGGATTTTATAATACATCATTACCTGTGATTATCTTCCAAATGATTGAACAAAATGTAAGTATGTTTACACTCAGTGCTTGTGAAATACTCCAGTTAGGTCACTTGTGATAAAAATTTCATATTATATATGTATAATAATGTGTATAAAATATACATTTTTTAAGGGAAACTTTTTTTTCTCAGCGCTACCATCTATAACTTAAACTACTTGCCTGAAAGTCAGGACTTGTGCATATTTGCCATTTTCACATAAAGTATGCATGTTTAGTAACTAGAAAGAATTTTACAAGTTTTGACTGCCTGTTTCATCAAAAAGCTAAAACTATTACACTGGAAATATTTGTGAGATACCAGTTAATAGTGTTTGCTGAAGAAATAACTTTAATTGAATGGTGCACATTTGTATTACTTCAAACCGATTGTTCTAGGTAGTTGATTAAGTTTAAATCTTTGAATGATTTATCTTTTAATGTTGCATTTAAGGATGATCTTTTTATACTGTTGGAAATTTTTTGACAGTTGTATGGTTATTATCTTGGATTTCCTAAGCAGTCAACCTATTCTGTCATAGATCATACCACGACATTACTTTTGCCAGGTATCTTACCTGTAGTCTAATTTTCTTCAAAATCTTCTGTTTTACAGTATAATATCTGACTTCACATATTGTCTGATTGTATGTACTATTACTATTTATTTCAGATTCAAGTTGCTGGTATGTTAGGTGAGAATATCGTTATGAGAAGTTTGGAACAATTTGTAGAAGTTCTTAGCAATTTTGCCGAGGAATTGAAAGGTAAATTGAAATATCTATTTCATATCCTAGTGGTAAATTAGCTTTTTCAGTTTTTCTTAGTACAAATTCATATCATTCAACATGGTTTCAATGTACAGTCTAACTTGATTCCTGATCATGTGTGAATAATATCCACTTGTTTGGCAAAGGCCATTCTTAAATGTTAAAAGTAAACTTTCACTTAGCGATCACCTTAATATTATGACTCAACTTATAATGGCCACTTAATTTCAGAATAATTCTTAATATTTTCTGTTTTATTTTAACTTGATTATATGACCATCTCTGGGCGTCCCTGGTGAAGTGGTTTTGGTCTCTGACTTGTAATCCCTAGCCCCTCACCACTTTGAGTTTGAGTCATACCTGAGACAAAATTTCACTTGTGAGAAAGCTGTCCAGCTAGCTTACAGACAGCTGATGGTTCTACCCAGGTATTAGCCTGGGGTCTTTCCATTAAAGCAGGAAAGTCGCCAAATGACTGACTGTTGGTGTGACATAATATTGTTTTATGATACTGTGGTATATTGGTTTACATGTAACGTTTTATGTTTTGTAGGAGTGATAAACATCTACAGAGATAGACATATGCAAGACAGGAAGGAACCAAAATTTTATTTACACTATTTGGTAAGTATTGTCATTATTATAATAACCATACACATCATAGTCCACTGTGCCATAAAACTAACTTGATTTCAATCTGAAATTCTGCAAAAATCTCTTCGAAAACCAGAGGCCTGGTTCAAATACATATCTAGGCCAGGAGAGCAATTTTCAACCTAAAAAATCAAGACACTCAATATTTGTAAAGAAGTACATATTATACATTTTGTATTGTTGATTTTCTGCCAATTGTCTGAAATGTATACTATTTTCAAGATTTTTAAAATTTAAAGTCTGCTGCCTAAGTTGAGACATATCAATAAAATGGATCCTTGGAACATCTAATTTTTTCCTTTTTGAAGCCATGTTCACTAGTTTAACTGTACTGTATTCTCACAGATAGCTACAGGGAACAATCTTCTAACATTTGGTGAATACATGAAGAATCTAAGAAAGAGATACTTGAAAACAGAATTTGATAAAGAAGAAGATGAGGAAGAATCTAATATAAGACAGGACAGGTTCCAAGTCTTAAATCAAGGATTTACAAACATTGCTTTTAATGTGTAAGTTTTATCTCGTTACTTTTCTGCTCTTCTTTCTATTACTTCTTTTGTCCATGTTCATCCAATGAATAGCGTTCTAGTTCTTTCATGTTTTGATGCCAAACTTGGAACACAAGAAACAAATCATTCAAAGAAGCGTCAAGTCTCCCAAACTTTTGACCTTGACCTTCATGTAAGAGATTCATGTTATATACTCATATTTCCATTTTTTCACTTTTCTTTATTGATTATCAGTTTTTTAATGGAATACTCCAGAGTTCAAGTAAATGTAAAAATAATAGATTTCATGTTTTTCTTAGGTTATGTTAAAACCATTTGCTTCATGGTGTAAATTCCACAGTTTACATTGTTTAAAGTAAATTTTGTCCATAAGTTATGTACAATGATTGTGAGAATATGATCTTTTATTTTTATGTATTGATTGTGTCTGTGCATGGTAGATATCTGGTGTTTGCTTGAATACTTGACCTTTTGATGTTGTTTGCTTGTTGACTAATTTCGACTTATTTATCAATTGCTCCCTAGGGCATGATTAATCCACTTGTCTGAGTAGAAATTGACTTAGGAAGAGTTGAAATTGCCGTAGAATTAGTTAAAATTCTTAACTGGTCTTCCTGCAGGATGAGTAGCCTGAAAAAAAGTTGTTGAGCCCTGCTCTCTGATAGTTTGTGATTACTTGTATTTTATTTTTCTGATATTTCAGTGTTCAGTACATTCTGGATGAGGTGATGATAGATTTGAGGAATCATGATCATTGTTTTAATGAATTGATGACCAAGAACTGGTAGGTTAAATGTCTAAAATCATTATAACTATGCTGTAAAATCATTTTGTCCTTTATACCAAATGAAGTACAGTCAAACCTGTGTTTGCGACTCCCTCCAGAGAAAGACCACCCTGTGAAAAACTGTCATTGTTTATTTAGAACAAACTGACCACTGAATAAAGACTATCTGTCAATAAAGGCCTCATTTTGTCTTTCTCAAGGTTAACTTTGTTCACAGTTTTGAACAGCTAAGTTCAGTGTCTATTTTGTTACTAGGGGCCTGAATAATTACTTCATTATTTGACTATATCCTTAAGAAAGAAACAAACAAAGGCATGTTCACAGAAAAAAATTATGCTTCACTCATTCTTCACTATATCCAAGTTCACTATAACCATGTTTTACTGTATTTTGGTTTCTAGGCAACAGAGTCCACAAGCTATTGAGGTGATTGATGCTACATGGCATGATTACGGTACTGACTTTGTACATCTGAAACCTAAACTAGAACAATCCCTGTACGAGAGAGCCAAGAGAGCAATCCTAAAAGAATATCTTAAAGCAATCTTGTCTAGGTTTGTATTTCAGTCACTTTGATGCTGATTTGATACGACTATTTTCCAAATATGTCTTAATTTTCTCAATTTTATGAGACCTGATGACAGTAGATTGAAATTACTGTATATAGATCTGAGCCATTTTAGCTTTTGACTGATAAATTAATCAACTTTGATCTCATAGTCCCCCCAGTACATGAAATCTGAAGTGAGGAATTTCTTTCACATATATTCTGAATGGAATATCAAAATAAATGATTTCAATAGTCACTACTGTAATTATTTTACAATGATCTTCATTGTTGTGTGGTTTCTGACTAATAATCACTAGCCCATCACCACTGTGAATGCCATTCCCACCTAAAACCAGACAAATTTTACATGATGAAGCTGTCTAGCTAGCTTATGGAAGGTCATTGGTTCTACCCAGGTGTATGTGTGGGCCAGGGGGGTCTTCTTCCACTGTGAAAGCTGGAAGTCACCAAAGGACCCAGGCTGTTGGTGTGACTTTCAATGAACATATCTCTCATAGATTCTTCTGTTACTTGCTTTCAGAAAACTGTCTTTTAAACAATACGAGGAGAGGAAGAATGCGGCTGAGAAAATTATCCGTGAATCAAAACAGCTTGAAGACATGTTCCTACGAGTGAAATCTCAACATGTAAGAATTTTATATGTATGGCCATCTTTAAAAAAAATGATGATTAGTAGTTACACATCCCAAATTTTTAACAGTTGTTAGATAGGTTGGCATTTTCTTTGGTGCAATTTTATATGCTGGTACTGAAAATGAAAAGCTGGAATAAAGAATGATGTTTACCAAAACTTTTTCCTAAACTATAATTTTGTGTACACAATTTAATATTCAACCTTTGATTCAACCTCATTCAAACTTAAGCAAACATATTTAGATTTTCATCATGTGATGTCCAATAATTGGATAATGTTTGTTTCTTTGCTTTTGGAATTTCAGTGTCATTAAATTACATGAAATAACTGGACTGGTGACCTGTTGGACCTATATGGTTTTATTGAATGTGAAACTTGGCCATATTTGGCTCTATCCTATGTGGACTTTGTATGAATATAAATTTGTGTATAAGAAATTTTGTTTTCTTTTATCTTTTGTTTCTTTCTTATAACAGTCTGAAGTGTCATTCTCATGTCTACCAATGATGGCAGAAGCATTGAAATTAAAGGATACATCCATGTTGTCACTGGAAATAGCTGTAAGAAATCTTATTTATTTATCTCTGCTAATGATACCTATTGATTGTCTTTAAGTATAGTTATTTTAGTCAAACCTGTGAACAAAGGCCTCATATACTGTAGTATTATTGTTATTGCAGGATGAATTTTTAACCAATTTTATACAAAGATTGATTGGCGAATTTATGACTGCTCTACCATTCTGATGATATTTAAGACATTTTTAATCTAAATTTGTATGTGTGAGAATATAAGACAATGGGACTGTTTTTATTTTATGTTTTCACAAAATTAAGTGAAATTAAATGCTGCCACAGTATTAATTAGGCTCTAGATTTAACTTGTATTTATTTAATATGGAAAATCTTTTCATTCATTGGCAATTGTGATAAAACTTGTGATAAAATTTTTAAATCAATGATGTTTCTCACACTGTTGAATTTTGCTTTTATTTAGGGCATAATGAAGAAGTGTCCGGATATCCGACTAGAACAGATGGTTAATTTATTGTTGTGCCGAGGGGACATGAGCCGATCTGAAGCTCGACAAATGATTCTGGACACAGTTGGTGAGGAAGAAGTGAATAAAGTTAGACATATTGGAATATTTGCTGAGATCGCCGCAGAAACGAAATAAGCCAGTTTTTTTATTGTAATGTAATATGTTTGACAGTTTTGAATATTTGCTGAAATCGCCATAGAATTATAGATGTTATCTTCTTTTTACTGTCCCCCTTTTCAGTCCACTAACTTACGACAAATTTTATTTTTCATTTTTTTTTCATTCCTGCTTTTTTTTGAAGCCCGCAGTTTTCAGACTGAATTTGTGTGTTTTTTTTTTGGTCAAAATTCTTTGTTAACAAAAGTTTCATTATAAGATAAAATTATAAATTATGATAATTACAATTTGTGGTAAACAATGCATGAGTTTAACCAACATAATCTGAAATGTTTTACCTCAGTGTTCAAATCGTGATTTTATAAATAGAATCTATGTGATGGAGATCAGTTATATTTTTTTGTTGTTCTGATAATAAATTACAGAAATTAAGATCTTCAAGACTACATATCTTAAGGAATGAAAGACTATTTGATATTTAATAGTATTTTGTCTGTAATAAAAGAAGATCTTGTGCAATATTTTATGTATATGAGTATAATATGTGTGCAATACTTTTTGTTATATGATATCAAAATTATATGATACCTGACATAATGTAGATAGATTTATTTCACTGATTAATATACTTGGTACTATGAAATAAAAACAGTAAAACCTCACATAGCAACCACCTCAGGATTTACCCTTGATTTTCATGCTAAACACTGACAAAAGGTCAAGCCGAGTTTAAATCCTTCCCACAGCGGAGAACAACCTAGACTAGTCCTATTGGGGTTAATAAATATCCTTTATTTAACTTGATTGTGAGATCATCCTCTTGACCCTAGAAATCCCATCTTAAATTATCTGTGTGAATGAAGTGATTGTAATATGGGTCTTGTCTCAAAGTAAGGTTTTACTGTACTTGAAATATTGTAACTAGTGCTATTGATTATTTTGTTGTAGAATTATGTTTCAACTCGTATAAGATCTATGTTTGCAGTAAATAAAATATTTATAGAAAATAATTCTTTTTTATTATTTTTTTTCTATATATACAGTAAAACATAGTTATAGTGATCTCAGATATTGTAAAGAATGGGATATGGTGAAATATTTATTTTTCGGGGCCTCACTAATGGAATAACTATTTGGGTCCCCAGGAATTCACTATAACCATATTCCACTGTAGATACTATTATATTAATGAAGCAGTTATTTATGCATGTTTTAATGTTATGAGAGACTAGCCATGTAGATTAGAGGAAGAGCTGCCAGCACAGCCAGTCATATGTTAACACGATAATAGTGAATCCCT
Organism: Lutraria rhynchaena; assembly: GCA_008271625.1. NCBI lineage: Eukaryota > Metazoa > Mollusca > Bivalvia > Venerida > Mactridae > Lutraria > Lutraria rhynchaena. Next base: position 1,628,872 of record VIBL01000066.1, read on the forward strand.
GCAGACCCAAATCATTTCTGCATTACTACCATGGTGCACTACATCTATAACGATAAAGTGATGAAAAGTAATCCCTCGTGTCTAGGTGGAAACAAATAATACACTGTACCCGATTCTGCGCTTTATCTGAGTTTATTATAACCAAGTTTTACTGTACTAATTATTAAAACATTGCAAGTTGGATGATGAAGAATTCCTTCTTTTCATATAAAAATAAAGGTTGTCTCTGGGATTTTATTGGAGATAAGGTGACCTGGATATCCTGGAAGACGTGTATACTAATACATGCTTAATGTCACTGAATGATGTTTTTTGGTCCAATGTTATAATTAAATCAGATATTATAAAAAGGTAGGAAATAAATCAGTGTGCAAGGGACGTTTTGATGGATGCAGAACCGGCGTTCAACGCATCTACAATCTGGTAAACGTTACAAAAAGTTCATGCTAGTTGTAACATGTTATGTACCACATTGGAGTTAAAATATTGCATGATAATCTACAAGGAATCATATAAAGAGTCTGGGCTTCACACAAATACCCAATAGACGTGCTACACATACAGTTTCAAATCCTCACCTATTCATGAACGCCACACATATACAACTTGTACCCGCCCATTGCTGTAGGCCTGTCTGGGAATCCCGAACATATAGATTAGCAACTCCTGAAATCGACCTCTTTGATGTGAAAATCCAGTAGATATCTAAGAAGAAAAAAGCGCTATGACGGCGAAAGTCTGTCAATTTTGAACGTAATAGAGTAAGAGTGTAATATCTCGTCTCCAAAACGCAATTAATTGCCAATACTCGCCTTAAGTCGATACCATATTGCACGAAATTAAGGATTTCACATAGAAATACGCGCTTGGCAAATTCAAGCGTCTGCGTAACAGACGACGTCTTGACGTCATAGACGCTGTTGTTAGCAACAACGTCATTATTGGAGGCAAAATGGCACCAGGCGGCGCTATCTTAGTGATGGCGCTTTTCACGGTGTCTTTTAGAATGACTACCCAACGAGTCGTTTATGTTTCCAATGAAAATAATGCATTTATGCATTATCTGCGGAATGGAAAAGAAATTTTCCTCATTTTGCGAAGGCTTGCTGATTTTTTGGCTCTCCTCTTGTTGGTACAGGGGATTGAGCCTAACCCCGGACCTCTGACTGTAAGTTACTCTATTTATTCGTCGTAATTATTTTATTATTATTATCTATTATTATTGTTTTGTTATATTAGAATTATTAAAAGGTATTTAATAGTAAAACAAATGTTTATCTTGTTTAGTTATTAATATTTACGTATAATGAAATTTTGCAATGTTTTAGCGAATCAAATTCAATTTCATGTTGGCATATTTCTGCTACGGCATAACTAGGCAGATATAACGATAATATTCCAAGTCTTCATGCAATATTGTCCCTTCTTTTCGAAAAAAACTCATAAATAAATTATATACTTTAAAGAAAATGTGTTTTCTTCTGCAAGATAATTAAATGGCTATCACTATAATATTCTAAATGGTCCAACAAAGCCGTACATTTTCTGAATATTTTATCTGAGTATTTGTGTCTTCTAGATACGCTAATACTTTTGAAAATTATTCGATATTGTTACTCAAACCCTAAGTAATGTTTACTAACTGATGCAAGCAATCTATACCTATAGCTATTGTTAGCTATTGTTAGCCTGAATCAATGTTAGTTACCCATGCCCGAACTAAAGTTAGTTACCCATGCCCTAACTAATGTTAGTTACCCATGCCCTAACTAATGTTAATTACCCATGCCCTAACTAATGTTAGTTACCCATGCCCTAACTAATGTTAGTTACCAATGCCCTAACTAATGTTGGTTACCCATGCCCTAACTAATGTTAGTTACCCATGCCCTAACTAATGTTAGTTACCCATGCCCTAACTAATGTTAGTTACCCATGCCCTAACTAATGTTAGTTACCAATGCCCTAACTAATGTTAGTTACCCATGCCCTAACTAATGTTAGTTACCCATGCCCTAACTAATGTTAGTTACCCATGCCCTAACTAATGTTAGTTACCCATGCCCTAACTAATGTTAGTTACCCATGCCCTAACTAATGTTAGTTACCCATGCCCTAACTAATGTAAGTTACACATGCCCTAACTAATGTTAGTTACCAATGCCCTAACTAATGTTAGTTTCCCATGCCCTAACTAATGTTAGTTACCCATGCCCTAACTAATGTTAGTTACCCATGCCCTAACTAATGATAGTTATCCATGATCTTACTAATGTTAGATATGGAAGCCCAAACCAATGTTAGTTACCCATACCAGAACTAATGATAGTTACACATGTCCTTTTTAATGTTAGTTTCCCATGCCTTAACTAATGTTGGTTACCCATGACAAAACTAGTTAGTTACTCAGACCAAAGCTAACGTAGATTACCCGTGCTTAAAATAATGTTAGTTAGCCATGTCCAAACTAAAATTAGTTACGCATGCCTTAGTTAATGTTAATTATTCATACCCTAACTAAAATAATGTTGGTACAAAAGTTCCTGAACTCAAACTGGTATATCTCAGACCAATCTATTATTATGAACATTAATTTGGTAAAATGTTGTCATTTTTGTTGGTCCGTCCCGTTTCTACCTACCCTATGTCAGTAACAACCTTTAAATATATACAAACTTATGCACATAAGTAGAAGAATAGAAATTGTAATTCTCTATCAATGATGTCAAATACTTTAATAGATATACACAGTGATATCGAAATTTTGTTCTAGGATGGGTCAGCTGAGAACAAGGACTTGTCCAAGAAGAGACAACCCAACGCTGACCCAGGAAGCCAGAGAATGGTGGCACCAGCTGAGGAGGATCCAACCGACACCTCCAAGACAAGTGTGGATACCACACACGCAGCAGCCGGGTAAGTGTAATATTGTTAAAACTTAATACATGTACAGACCCACCTCTCCAAAGCAGCACCGTTTTGGGGAAGCAATAGTATATTGTTGTTGAGAGTTTGTTGCTCTAGAGAGGTTGAATTTATAGTTAAATCGTAGAGTGGGGAAAATCGTGCTGTTGTTGAAGGGAGGTCGTTGCTCAAGAGAGGGACACTCCAGAGAGGTTGCTCTGTATAATATCGTGTTCTTCAGTGCAATTATTCAACTTAAAGTATATATTCACCCTGATCCAGGCGATACAATACGCGTACCACCCTATGAAAGTATCGCAAAATTACAGTACACTGCTGAATTAGAACAGCCCTAGCTAATATCAACGGTTTTAAATATGCACACTAAAGTACTATAAAATCAAGCAATTAAAGATAATAGTAACACGAGTACATTTACATCTTTTTTACTCAGATCTGCTGCCCAAAAGCCTGCCTCATTCGCCACCCTAAACGAGCCTTGCACTCTTAACAAAGACCAGATTGTGGACCCGCAAACATGTGCGGACCATCTGGCTATCCAAACAGAGCCCGCTCCAAGACAGAATGCAAGCTATACAGACACGTCCAGCAGGTAATGATACAAAATTCATTTGTTACACTTATTAACAAAGTAAGCATACAACACAAGTTTTCAAAGTTTATTCAGGATAACTTGGATTACTTTTGATACTTAATAACTTTTAGTACTTAATTTTTGTTATGTTAAAAATGATCTTTGAACAAACAAGACGAAAAAAGAAATGAGTCGAGCTCTATCTATCTTGAACTATTTTGTAATTGTTCTTTTTGAAAAACATGAGATTTTAGGAAGTACAAAGCTACGCTTACAATACTAAGGACGAAGACAAATATGAATATGAACTGTCTGATTGAATATTAAAATACTCATAAACTTATAATTTTCAGCTCACAAATAGGATGATTGAACTATTTTTTATTGCATGGTACTGTGCATATTTTGCGCAACTCAGTTGAACTACATGTACAACACATACTAAGAAGAAATCATTCCAATTTTAATTCCACGATCATTCTAGATATAGACAAAGGAGTCTGTCTCTGACCCCTTCAAAATATAGAAAACATGATGGAAAAATGTTATATCACAGTTGGTTAATTATATTCAAAGTCAAAATGTTATTTAAAAATCAGCACAATTTACTTAATGCAAATACAGTGAAGTCACTATTTGATGATTTCAGATCTGCTTCATCTGCCCATGAAGCTTGCTCACACACTGTGGGTGACGATGATGACAGTGTGGATAGTGATTGGGATGATGACACAACTAGCCGCTCTGATGACGCACACAAAGCATTTCCCGGTATTGATAAAGACGACCTGGAGGCAATGTTCGGGTAAAAACATTTCATTTGCAAGTTCTAAATAATTGTAATGCAAATCAATAAAATAGATATCGTAAAAGTTGTTACAGCTTCCAGTTTATCATATTTGTTGAATAAATTCTTACTAAGAAACTTAAATAATAAAAATATTTTGCCATTTGGATTGCAGACTTGACTCATCAAGACGACCAGCACAAGGTCCATCAATGGATGATGACTTCTGCATGAACTCAGACACTGACTGTGAATCTGTTGATGGTGACAAGGATGAAGAAGCTGGTATTGAAGATGATGAGAACGTCGAGATTCCTCACTCAGTCACCGAGATTGATACTGACCAAAAGTAAGAAAAGTTGCATGCAAAACAAAAATGTATTACACTATCGATTTTAGCTTGTCCATTTGAAATCAAGAATTGAATTAATTAACACTGTTTTGTGTTTATTTTCTATTTTTTTAGATCGAATTGTTTTAGTTAAACTATAAAAAAATAGCCAGGCGATTTATGACCAATCTGTATGGAATTGTCGTAAAACTCAACCAAACCGATGATGAACATGTCACATTAACATTAACACCTTTTGATAAAAAATCATCAGCATTTTGACATTGAATTCCGACAAATGAAGTTAGTCGGCCTTAAAAAACATACAGGAAAAATAGGCCTGTTTGAACGGTCTGACAAACGCAAAGGGATTGAAACAGCTTTGATATAAATTGATATACACGTATATAACATAACATATCATAATAAACTTTTTAATCACAGATGTGTCGCTCAGAAGTGTGTCTCACTCGCCACCTCACACGAGCCTTGCACTCATGACAAATACCAGATTGTAAATTTGCAAACATGTGCAGATCATCTGGAAATAACAACAGTGCCTGCTCCAAGACAGAATGTAAGCTGTACTGACACGTCAAGCAGGTAAATACGCGCATAATACATACTAGTATATGTTCTCTAAGATTTTTACCCGAGACAAATGCTGACAAATATGTTCCTACACAGAATGCAAATTCTGTGTATATTCTGTGTACATAATGGAAATTCTGTGTATTTTCTGTGTACATAATGGAAATTCTGTGTATATTATGTGTACAGAATGGAAATGTTGTGTATGTATGACTGAATTTTAACATTTGTTAAATTGATGGGAAGCAGAAATTATACTCTAATTAAAAATGTTGCTACGTACATTTATTACGCGCAAATAGAGAGGAAACGTATTATCAGTGAACATTAAAACATGTACGGTTTTATTACTATGTACTCTAATATTACTGATGCAACTTTTTATTTATGTTATAGGGCAGTTGGCCATTTGTCAATAAACTACTCTCATTGTCATTGAATTTAAACTGAATACGTTTGTATCTCTGCTTCAGATCTATTTCATCTGCACATGGTGCATGCTCACAAGATATAGGTGACGAAGATGACAGTGTGAACAGTGATTGGGATGAAGACACGGCTAGCCATACTGTGGGCGTGCACAGAGCATACCCCGGTATTGATAAGGATGATTTGGAAGCAATTTTCGGGTAAATAAACTTCATTACCATCCCAAGTAATAGTCTGAATAAGTAATAATGTCGTACAAATACTAATAATAGCACTAGTATATGAAATGAATTGAATTTTAATTTGTTATCATTTTATTATAATTGGCTACTCACGTTGTCTTGTCATACAATAGACGTAGTTCATCAAGACAGCCAGCACAAGGTCCTTCAATGGACGATGACTTCTGTGCGAGCACAAGCAGCGACACTGAGTCTGTTGATGATGTCAAGGATGAAGAAGCTGGTATTGCAAACAATGACAACGCCGAAAAGTTGCCCTCAGGCGCCGAAAATGGCGCGAACGAAACGTAAGTATATTAAACACATTATAACATCGGAAATTGTCAAAACATATTTAATAAAAAATGTTTGTCCTGTTTAACTACAAAACTAGATGAAATCAAATTGCTTTTTTCCTTTATTCAGTTTTGGTAAGAATATAACTGATTTATTTATAGTGTTAATATCTCAATGGATCTTTCGATTATACCAAAAAATATTCTGTGGTATTCTTCCAACATATTATTGACGATACACAACAAACGAGAATTTTGTTAGCGACATTCAAACGCTGTATCAAGCGTAAAGTGAAAGTACGTGTCTAAAATTATAGTGTAATTGAATATAAATTTAGGATTGTATATCATCATAATGATTTTCATTCTTTTTCACTAAAGATGTGCCGCTCTTTCACATGTCCCCAAAGTTGCCGGTGCTTTTGACCAATACAAGATCAAAGCTTTGCAAACATATGCAGACCATCTGGAAAACTCAAAAGCACCAATTCCAGAATTGGTAGCAAGTGTTACTGACAAGACTAGCAGGTAGACACAATTTAATTGTGACATGCGACTGCTACACTGGCAGTTAAGCGTTTTTGATAAAGCAATAGATATAATAAAACACTCCATAAGTTACAACTCGGTTTGTTGAGCTTTCCCATACTAGAAGCTAAATGCGTTTGAAATTTACTGAGTCACGCCATTGAGGTGTCAAATGTATTATTATTTCTAACGAACTTGCATCGATCGTATATGATTAATTATTGTCAACTTGGTATGGTATCTGACTTGGTCCATAAAAGAATAAAATGATGCGTTAGTAATTTTGTTTTGATTTTTGATTTAAGTTCTCATTTCTTGGCAAAATATTTCAGCCGCAGAAACTCGCTGATAGATTGTAACAAGAAAAAAAAACTGAAATTAATCACAGCAAAACCTCAATATTGAGATCACCTTCGGAGCCCAAAAAATCGGTCCTAACAATGATGTGGTATCATTATCAAATTGAATTAAAGGGAGTAATTAAAGTCATCCCGAAAATAAGTGTTCGCTATCACAAGGTGGTCGTAATTTTGAGGTTGTCGCGATGTGAGGTTTTACTGTAAATACTTTTGTACCTTTACTTCAGATCTGCTTCATCTGCTCATGAAACTTGCTCGCTAGATGTCAGCGACGATGATGATAGCGTGGACAGTGATTGGGATGATGACACAGCTGGCCGATCTGCTGGCGTGAACAAATCATATCCCGGGATTGATAAAGACGATCTGGAGGCAATCTTCGGGTAAATACATTTCATTAACAATCTTATTTATAATACAAAAACAGAATTTTTATAATACAATGTATAGAAGTTACACTTAGGTAGTATTTTCACTTGAAATCTGTTTTCAGGGCATTAGGCTACTTATGTTTGTTTTTTATACTAAAGTCGTGATTCATCAAGACAGCAAGGACAAGGTCCATCAATGGATGATGACTTCTGTGTAAGCTTCAGCAGCGAGAATGAATCTGTTGATAATGAGAAGCATGACGCAGCTGGTTTTGCACACGATGAACACGCCGAGAAGTTTCCTCCTAGCGACGATATAAGAGCAGACGAACTGTAAGAATATTCATAATGTTAGCGAGAATGATCATAGTTAAGTAAAACCTGTGAACAAAGGTCTTTGGGAAAGACAAAATGTGACAGAAGGCCTTTATTAGGAGGTCAGATTGCTTTAAATAATCAATGGCGCTTTCAAAGAATGGCCTTTATTCACAGGTTGGTCTTTATTCAGAGTGGCCACAAACACAGGTTATTTAAACAATAACTGCTCAGAATGTACAAACATTTCTTTCAATAAAGAATAAAGTTTTTGAGAACAAACAAAATGCTCATTTCAATTTGACAGGTCTCGCTTAATCTGGTTGACTAATCTTATATTTTAATTATCATTTGAACTGAATGTATCGTCGCTGATTCTAGATCTGAAGCTCAAAAGTGTATCTCACCAGTCATCTCTGACGTTCCTATTGTTGCTGGGAAAGACCAGAGCAGTGAATTGCAAGCATGTGCAAAACGTCTTGATAACATAAGAATGCCACCTCCAGTAAACGAAGCAACTTATGAGGTTGAGATAATCAGGTACATCTTATTGAGTACGAGTCCAATTAGGACATGTCACGTATCGACCATATCAGTACTAGATCATCCGTATTTTAATTATAGCACTGGATATTTTGTATCGGACACACTTACTACAAATTGTTTTCCAGTCAATGTTGCAATTGATTAACATTCTTATAACGCTGTAAAAGTACCTTTATCCAGCATTGTACATGGGAAAGTTTTATGAAATTAATTTCCTAATGTACTTATACATACTTTATTGATTAAAAAAACCACGTTGAATGAATGCTTCAGATCTTCTACATCTGTACATGATGCTTGCTCACAAGCTATGGATGAGGATAAAAACGGTGTAGACAGTGACTGGGATGATGACACATCTTGTAGCTCTCTACTTCCAATGGGTCGTCCAAAACCTTTCTTCCTGACAAATCTTGGTAATGAGGACATCGATGCTCTTTTCGGGTAAATAAATTTATTTCGTCATTGTGAAATCTGTAATAAGGAAGAATCAATGACAGTGAAGTGTATAGTTCCCCTGAACACGACCTTCTCTCTTTCATATAAGAAATAAAGATACAATGAAAGTTTTATTCGGGTCTCGAGGATATTACTGTAACCGTGATCTATTGTAATCAACATCGGAATATATAACTCCCATTGTTTAAAGTACAGTGCAAGTTGAAAGTACAGTGCAACCTCTCCAAAGCAACACCCTTTGGGAGTAGCAAAATTATGTCTTTGTAGAGAGGTTGTTTCTCTATAGAGGTTAAATTAGAAGTTAAACCGTACAGTGGGAAAACACATGCTGTTGTTGAAGGGAGTTTGTTGCTCAAGAGAAGGCCGCTCTGGAGAGGTTGCACGGTAAGTATAAAATGCTAACACATAATTTGTATATAGTATTCGTTGTCAACCAAAACCGATATCTTTGAAGTGTTTATTTTTCTGTTTTGGATGATAGACCTGGCACATCAACACAATCAGCACAAGGTCCATCACTAGATGATGACTTCTCTGTCAATTCAGACATCCATACAGAGTCTGCTCATGGTGACAAAGAGGAAGAAGCTGGTATTGTAGAAGATGCAATCCTAAAAAAGTTGTCAACATGCGTTAAGACTTGTACAAACGAAATGTACGGGTAATTATAAAACATATAAAATATTTCATTTTCTTCTCCTTGGGCATAATCATGTTAGAGCAAAGATTTTTACTAGAAGGCAGCTGAAGATTTCACCTTATTTCATTCGCATGTTCAATTTTAGTACGTTATTTCTTATGTCATAATTGACATTATTAACACGCTGCATGTAATGGTTATATAGAAGCTATATAGAAACCAAGTTGTGTCTTCGATATAAATGATCATAGCGATAAGTCTGAGCACAAAGCTGCACAGAAGCCATTATTATCAGAGGCGGATACAGGCTTTTTGGTTAGGGGTATAAAGTCTAGATGTTTATGTGGACACAATCAGCACATAACTGATGTTTTTGTTTTACTTATTTTGACAGATTTTAGGGGGGGGGGCACGCCGGCTCTGCTTCCCTCCTAATTCTTCGCTTGATTATAGCAGAATCACATGCTTATACACAAATGACGAAAGTTAAACGAAAACGGAACTCTCCACAATGTGCTGAAGGGTTAAACATACACGTGTAAAATTACTTTGAATTATCAGAAGTCAAGATTTCGTTTTCAATGATATATATTGTGTGTTTAAACTAAATACACGTATTATGTTAAAGTGTTTCTATTCGGCAAAAGTGAAAATAATCACAATGCAATCATGTCATTTTCACACAATGTACTATTATTAACACTAGGTCTGCCGTTCAGAGCGATGTTGCTAAGGGCACTCCCAACGTCCACAGTGCCGTTCAGAGCGATGTTGCTATGGACACTCCCGACGTCCACAGTGCCGTTAACAAGGTTAAGAATGAAAACCTTCAAGTTTTGTCTGACAAACGGGATAATCCAAGAGATACTACAACCGAACAAGGCGCAACAAATACCAGTGTTGTCAAGTAATAACCTTATTTTTAAGAAATATTATATCTCACAGCCAGTTCAGTAATGAGTACAGTCCAAATAAAGACCAACATGTGAATAAAGGCCATTCTTTGAAAAACCGTCACTGATTATTTAGAACAAACTTACCTCCGAATGCAGGCCATCTGTCAATTAAGGCCACCTTTTGTCTTTCCCAAGAGTGACCTTTGTTCACAGATCTGACTGTATATGAAAATCATTATATAAATCTATCAAAATATCAGCTTTGGACTTAAACTGTCATTTAATTTTGCAATACATCTAACCATTATTTCTTCATTGTTCATAGTAAAATTCATTAATGAGTGGATGATACTGATTTTCCAACGATTTACAAAATTATTTTCTTGTTTGATACACTAAAATTTTGTTTTGATAAATTATGCGCTGTTTTAGAACTTCTTCATCTGTTCTCAATGTTAGCATACAAGATGCTGATGACAGTGATGATTGGGATGATGACACAACTGATAATTTTGCAAGTGATCACGTGATACATATTGATCAAGAGGTTGTCAGTGTTGATGATGCCGGCATAAGTAACAATGAAGACATCGAGTGTTTGCCTCTTGATGACGAGTCTCGTGCAGACAAAATGTTAAGGTACAGAAGATTTCAATTCATTGAAACTCGTTATTGTTTCATAAAACAATTATTTATGTAAAACATACGACACTACAATCGATCAAATGAATTGACTCATCCAGTTTGTGTAAAACATTGCTCTTTCAACATTAGTTGTATTGAAAAACCTGTCCATCGATTGTAGTTACCCACTAGTATTCTAAATTCTAAAACATGTGATACCAACAATATACGTATATTATCACTAGATCTAAAGTTCAGAGTTGTAGCACAAATGTTGCCTCTGAAGTAGCCAGTACTCTTGATGTAGACCATAAAGAAGATGTACAAGCGTGTGAACCACAGCCTGGTGACCTCGATGTATCCACCAGCGAGCAAGATGGAACAAATGGTACCATTAACAGCAGGTAACTATAAGTAGTTTTTCTTAATCATTTATCGAACTCTTCCGTGAAATTTAACTTGCGGCAACTGATTGTTTAAAGATGAGAACTTAATACAATCTACATTTAAACCTAATATGTATTACCATAACTGGCATAAGATCATTTTTGACTTTGAGCTAGCATTGTGCATTTGATCAAAGTACTTCCTTTTTCATTTTTATCATGCCTACTATCTCAGAATATTTATCTAACTACTTAAATAAAAATGACGACCGTTTTCTTTCACATTATTCATTGTAATTAGGTTTAATTGATAAATTCGTGTATTTTTTAACCAAATTATTATTGCGCAATAATTCAAACATGCTTATCAGGTTTAACATTCATATTGTTCAAATTATGGGTACCAATGTTTCAGATCACAGTCAAATGCTGGCGGTTCAAAAATTGTGGATGACAGTGAAGTCCATATACTTAATGATTGGGATGAAGACTCAGCTAATGACATTGATGACCAAGGCCTTAGTGATTGGGATGAAGACTCAGTTAGTTCTGGAAGTGAGTGTGTTATTCAAATCATTAATTTGAATGACAATGGTGATGATGCGGGCGATGATTTGTCTTCATGTGACGAGACTGATGCTGGCGAAATGCAAAGGTACTTGTATTAAGTACAGATAATCTAGAATACAATGTCACCACAAACTAATTTCCTTTTTACTCAAAGCTTTACTTCATTCGACATAATCTATTTCCATGTATATTTTGATAGTAACTCTCTGGTCTTTCATTTAGTCAAAAGAATTCATTCAGTCAGATGACCCAAGAGATGTCAAAAAGATCTGACCACGCCTTTATTCCACTTGATGGTCAAGAAATGCGCTCAACGAAACTTTTAATCTCGCCTGTTTCCTTACTGAGCATTTGCTTATTTAGGTACCGTAGAGTGTTAAATTTCCACTCACGTGTTAAGACATATTCCCATTGTTTTTGCGTCTTGTTATCGCAAAATCCGTTCATCGACTTCTGGAAAGAGGACGGAATAAGTACATGCGAATGTTGTTTCTGTCTAAATGTCTGTGCTTGAGTTATTTGAAAATATATTTCCAAGGGGAGGGGGTTTAGAAATTACGATTAGTACATAATAATTTTTTAAGAAAGCAACAGTATTTAACGATTCATTTTTGTCATTAGTTCCCTAGAGCAGGAATGTGCTCCAGTGGCCAGCGCAGATACCCCAAGTGTAATTGAGAATGAAATCACTGTAGATGTCCAAACTTGTATAAAACATCTGGATGATTTACATGAACCAGAACCCGAACATGATGGGACTAACATTGTCAGAAATTTCAGGTAAAATGTTAAATATTTTCTCATATGCAATGTTTTATTACTAGATTTGCCATTGATGACATATCTTATGGACACACGTTAATAAACACTAGTTGTTGCTATTGTCAATTAATTGTAAATGTCTCTTACGTTGCTTTGTAGAATGCTTTATGCTTTGTTATAGCATACTTAATAATATAATTTCAGAGTTGCTAATCATTTTCAGCATTACATTCTACCTGTAAATTTCATATTTAACAAATATTGTATTGAGTATGACAATTTCAGTTCTTCTTCGACACATGAAACTTGCTCACAAGCTGAAGGTACCGATATTGCTGACGAAGACATCAGCGATTGGGATGACGATACAAGTAGTAGTGTGGCAAGAGAGCCCGATGCTCATATCGATGACGCTGATGGCAAAGACAATCATGCAGGAGTAGATGCCGATAATAACAACGGCCATTTATCTGCAAGCGTCGATATTGATCTAAACAAAATGTATGCAAATAAAAATATTTAACTTGTCTACTTTACAACTTGTTCATAACCTAAGTTTGTATCGTTATTGTTGACCCCAGAATGGGATATTTGTAGAAGATAATAAGTTTCACCTAATACAGACATGTGCGGACAAAATGTAATTGTGTAACAATATCGATGATTGTGTATTTCTCGACGAATCGGTGACTGTTTACTATCAAGTATTTATTTATACATGCATCTTACTTACAATTCTGTGTTCGAAAATAGTGTATTCACTTATTCATTCCTCAGTAATGTTTGAACACAATGTTATCATTTTTATACTAGATCCGCTACTCAGCAGATTGCCCAACTTGCCTTCTCTGACGTTCAAAGTGCTGCTACAGTCGATCAAAATGAAACATATGCAAAAAATGGTGGCGGGTTATGTGTGCCAGCCATTGAACAAAATGAAACTGATGTTGTCAGTTTTGGAAGGTAATTACATGTAGTCATATTCATTTGTCAAACTTTACACGTAATATCGCAATGTAATAGGAGAAATAACATTGTACCACAAACTGTTGGTACATATTGTTTTGTGAACTATGATGTTTTGTGTTAATTTGTTTGAACCGATAAAGTTGGCAAAAGTTGTAGTATTGGTTGAGGTATTTTGGATTTTTTAGTTTAAATATTTTACACATTTTAGATCTCTGACATCTGTTCATGATGCTGACACCCCAGTGGGTGGAGATGATGGTAGTGATGTCATGAGCGATTGGGATGATGACGTATCAAGTGGAGCTGCTAATGAGCGCATGGAGCATGTTGATAACGCCGATGTCAGAGATGATCAAATTAGTAACAGAATTAGTAAAGACACCCAACATTTGTCCATTGGCGACAGGACTGATGCAGACAAAAGGTATGGGTATCAAATGTATTTTTTCCTTCCTGAAGTGTATTATTTACAATGAAATGGCCAATGTAAAATTGCCTGATAACTGTTTTGTTTTGCATATTGAATTATATGTGCTTTTCATTTATGAACAATGATTACAACTCTTGCTCTTTGTCCAGAAATTTTAATAAAATATTGTCTTTATTTGTTTCAGCTCCTCATCTTCTCTTCTTGATGTTTGCTCATTTGGTGATGATGAAGTCCCCAGCGATTGGGATGACGATTCTTCTTGTAATTCTAAATGTCAACCAAATGTACACGCTGATGATGTTAATGTCAAGGGTAACAACAATGGCGCCTCGTCTCCTGACGACGATGCTAATGCAGACAAAATGTACAAATATTAAATACATATTTTCTTTTATTTTCATTTTTTGAAGTTTCTAAATTGCTAGCTATTTTCCCCGACGACGATGTAAATGCAAACATAATGCACGAATATCAAATACATATTTCTCTCTTATTATTATTTGAAATTTCCATTATCGAGGTATCAAGGTTAATCTATTTACAACTTGACATTCAGATAATTTCAAGAGGGTATGTGTATGTACGGTCAAGTTCAAGGCGTACTCCTGAGTAGAACCACCGCTTTTCTGTAAGCTAGCTGGACATCTTCCTCTCAAGTAAATTTGATCCCGGTGGGAATCGAACTTACAGCAGTGTGATCACCGGTCAGGACCATGACGAATGTACCACCCTATGGAAACCAACCTTTAAATAAATTCTCTGAAGTTATTTGTACATACAAAGGGCATTAGTAATAGACCGGTACTTGGCAATTGTAAATAAAGGGATCATAATTCATTATCGTTTACCATTTTTTGACACTAGGTGTGCAGAAAAGTCTGTTCCACTGACAATCAACGACATTCCTGATTCTGTTATAAAAGAGCAGATAGAAACCATTGCGCCAGACCATGAACATAACAGAACTGATGTAGCCAATTTAAGCAGGTAATTATATGCTGTATTGAACATAGTCAGTGAATTCCACGAAACCCCAATGATTACGTCATTTTATCCATATTTCATTATGCCCATTGCATGAAATAAACTCATAGATAGGTAAGAGTTTTCTTCACTTTATCTAGAACCATATATAATTCTCAGGTCAGAAGTGTGGTCTCCTGCTTGCTATTCCCGAGTTCTTTGTACTATTGAGATGCTTCTAAAATGTAGAACTGTCGCAAAGTGGTAATTATGTCGACATAAAAGCAATCTAAAAATCGACGTCAGATGTTTATTTTTCAATTATTCGGTTTCAGGTCATCACTGGAACACATTGTTTGCTCACAAGATTTTGAACACGATACAAATAGCGATTTTGATAATGACACATCTAGTTTCCTCGCAAATGAGCGTATGACAAATGTTAATTGGGAAGAAATCAAACATGACAATGCTGGTTTAACTGAGAATAAAAATACTGAAATCTCAAAAGAAGCAACAAATACAAGCAACATGCTGGACAGGTATTTGGATTATCCAACGTCCATACTAAATTCTGTACAATGATATAAAAGAAATAAAAACTGCCATAATAATTAATAAAAATGTTCTTGATGTTGTTTGCATTGTATCTGAACTTCTGAATTAGGTATATTTTTGTAAACATCAGAATTACATATTTCTCGTGACTTGTCACATTTATTGGATTATTCAATTTTAGGTCTTCATTGGGTCAGAATACTTATTTACAAAATTTGGAAGACGATACGAATAGCGAATGGGATAACGACACATCTAGTTTTCTTGCAAATGAACGTTCGACAAATGCTAATAATGAGGAAGTCAAAGATGGCGATGCTGGTATAATTGAGAATAAACACACTGAATTTTCAAAGCAAGCAATAAATACCAACATGTTGCAAAGGTATTTTGAAATATCCAACGTCCTTAAAAATTGATAAAAAAAAGAAATTATTTAGAAGCTATTTTTTTATTTTCTTATTGTTTGTAAGCATTGACAGTGATTTTCTGACTTAGATATATTTTTGCTCACATCAAAATTGCCTGATCTCTCGAAATTGCCGGTACTCTTAGCTTTCTACTGATGTCTGCAGCTTATAAGGAAGATAAGTGGAATGGCGAGTTAGAAAACCTCGTTCGGATTAGTCACGTGGTCGTAAAGATGTTTTATTGCATTATTCGGTTTCAGGTCTTCATTGGAACATACTGCTTGCTCACAAAATCTGGAAGACGATACAGATAGTGATTGGGATAACGACACGTCCAGTTTTCTTGCAAATGAGCGTATGGCAAATGCTCATTGCGAGGAAGTCAAAGCTGACGATGCCGGTATAATTGAGAAGAAAAACACTGAACGCTCAAAGCAAGAAACAAATACCAACGAGTTGGAAAGGTATTTTGAAATATCCAACGTTCTTATCAAGTGACGCGAAGAAAATTAAAATCATGGGACAAAACATTTTACGAATTAATAAAAACGTTCTTAATGCTTGTATGCATAGTCTTTAAATTCCTGAATTAGGTATATTTTTAGTAAACATTAAAAATCCCTAATCTCGTGATTAGTCACACTCATTCGATTATTCTATTTAAGGTCTTCATTGGATAAGAATGCTTACCCACAAGATTTGGCAGACGATACAGATAGCGATTGGGATAACGACACATCCAGTTTCCTCGCAAATGAGCGTATGGCAAATGCTAATTCAGAGGAAGTCAAAGCTGAAGACGCTGAAATAATAGAGAAGAAAAACACTGGACTTTCAAAACAATCAACAAATACGAACAAGTTGGAAAGGTATTTTGAAATATCCAAAGTCTTATTAAATTATGTAAAAATATTTTATGACTTATTAAAAACGTTTTTCATGGTAATATGCATTGTCTTTAAACTTCTGAATAAGGTATACATTTTTAGTAAACATTAAAATTCCCTAATTTCACGTAATTAGTCATGTGGTCGTAATGATGTCCTATTCGATTTTTCTATTTAGGTCTTCATTCGATCATAAGGCTTACTCCCAAGGTTTGGAACACGATACAGATAGCGATTGGGATAATGATACATCTAGTTTTCTAGCAAATGAGCGAATGGCAAATTCTACTTGGGAAGAAGCCAAAGATGGTGATGCTGGTACAATTGAGAATAAACACACTGAACGTTCAAATCAAGCAACAAACGCCACCATATTGCAAAGGTATTTTGAAATAAATAAATAAATAAATATATAAATAAATAAATAAATAAATAAATAAATAAATAAATAAACTGTTTTAAGATTTGGTAAAATTGGTAATATCTCGCACGTACTAGTGCTCTTACCTTCTGTTTTAGGTCTTCAATTGAACAGAAAGCTTACTCACAAGATTTGGAAGACGATACAAATAGTGACTGGGATAATGACACATCTAGTTTTCTTGCAAATGAGCGTATGACAAATGCTAACCCTGATGAAGTCAAAGATGCTGATACAATTGAGAAGAAAAACACTACTCTTTCAAAGCAAGCAACGAATACCAACATGTTGGAAAGGTATGTCGAATTATCCAAAGCCCTTAATGAGTCATATAAACAAAAATATGAAGAAATTATGATAAATAAATCAGCATTATTCTTGGCGTTCTCAATTCTCAATCGCGTTTTTACTTTTTATGCGCACATGGTAGTTGTCTAGATTCGTTCATAACGGGCGATCAGTCAAAAATCATATATAAAAACTAGTTTCTTCAAATTTTAGAAATGAATATTCAATATACGAACAATATATGCCTTATTTTGTCCATTTCATAAGCTACGGAGGCAAATTGTCTTCACAAGAATGTCGACCATCAAATCTTGAAGAAGATATAACAGATATCAGTCTGTCCATTGAACAAGACTATTATGATGATGATGGTTTCATGACTGACGATGGAAGCATTGAAAGTTTGCCTTTTGATGACGACAATGATGTTGGTGTTAATGGTGTAGAAGACATGTGCCGGTATTGCATACACCTTAATTAAATCTAATGTTTACGTACTTTATGTGATAGCATATGCAACTTTCAAATTTAAATAATGCATGCAAATATATCACAAAACGCTAATATGCACAAAAGGTTTTCTTTATTTGAATTTATCATTGAATGTTACTGGCAACAAACGTACCTTGTGGCTGGTATAGTTTTGTGGCTAGTGGGATTTTTGGGCTTGGTTTCGGAGTCCTTTTGCAATCTATATAAAAGGGACTAAGATTTACTCGATAATGAGACCACTTTCGGGACCCGATAAATCGGTCGTAATAATGAGGTGGTCTCATGATCGATTAGCAGGAACCATTGACTGTTCAAGAACACATAGTGGAGACACTGAGAGTAGAATTTAAAGAAACCAAAAAAATGCCACCAAGTAAAAATTGACATACGGGCTTGTAGGAATAACCCGACGAAATGTCTCTAATAATAATATATACATGCACAACGGATAATTTGGACATTATTTAAATTGACATTGAATTCTATGGTTTATTTAGAAATGAAGTTAAGAAGAAGACAGTCACATTTGGCCCAAAAGACATGGTGGTATATTTTGACAAAAACACTACCAATCTGAATTTGACTAAAGATGACAGCTTCGATAGTCTGTCGTATGATGGTATATTGGAGGATGAAGTATGTATGAGTGACAATGACAGTGTGGAGGATCTACCTCTTGATGACAATGATGAAACTATTGGGTAAATGTCAGATTTTACTGGCAAAATAAAATTAAAAAAATAAGGTCAAAATACTTGCTCTTCAATCGGTCTTACACTCAGACATGTAAGATATACAACTTAAACCATATCTAAATTAGCGAATGTTAATATCAACACACTGTAAACCCTCGTTATCTCGACAAGTCATCGGAGCAGACTAACTGCTTGAGATAAACAGAGTGCTCGTAATAACGAGGTATTTGTTTGTTGGTTGAAAATTATACAAAAATTAAGAGCAATTTTGAAATGACTTTAAAACCGCTTCGAAATAAGTCCGGTGCTCGTTATATCGATGCTTGTAATAACGAAGTTTTACTGTAACAATTTTAATGGTTCTATCAAATTTTAATATACTCGTACATGTAATACGTGAATGAAATTGTTTTGTCAACTTTTGCGATGTGTTACATAATATTCTTAGTAGCAAGGCTAATATTGCAATCGTCAGTGTTAAGTTGAATGAGATATCTCTCACTATTATTGCTATGTACATGGTGAAAGTAAAATTCATAGTTGATTACGATATATATTTTTAGGAAAGACGATACATTGTCAGTGCTTCAGAGCGAACAAGACATCATACCATTTGCTCAAGCGCAAGATGCGACAGACAGCCAATATCCCCACCAATCTGAGATTGAATGTGACATGGCTTCTTTGAATGCTGATATATCTGCAACATCAACTCCAGTATCCATTCAAGAAAATGCTATAGGCGGAACTCATGCTTCACAAGTTGCCATGACAACTAGCGACTGTCATTCCGCTGATATGGGTAATCTTGCAGTTCAAAAGAAGAAAGTAAGGTTTGCAGCAAATTGCATGGTGCTTTATTTTGACGATAGCATTTCCCACTTGAGTGATAGCCTGTCGGATGATAACACTTATAGAGACGAATTGTTTATGAGTGATGATGACAGTGTTGAAAGTTTGCCTCTTGACGATGAAGGTCACGTTGATGAAGTTTACAGGTAAAAAGTGATTTCATATATTAAATGAATAATTGTAAAGGGCCAATAGTGTCGATTGTCTTCATTAGCAAATCATATTTAAATCCCATTTAAAAGCTACTGAATTTGCTATTTTTGTTGGGTGACTGTGGTCGTGTGTTTGCAATCTCTGACTAATAATCATTGTCCGAATCCATAAAAAATCATATGTAGGGAAGCTGTCTAACTTACACACGAAAGTTCGGTGGTTCTATTCAGGTTTGCGCTTGGGATCTTCCCACCGTGAAAGCTAGAAATGTTACCATATGATCCCGTGTGACTTTATACCGAACTAAAATTGTTCTTATTTACTCTTACGTTCGCTTATTTAACCTAATACCTTTGTTCCACAGGGAGGATATTGTTCAACCTCTAAATGAAGATATACAAGAAAGCGTGCCTCTTGCCAAGGCTCTAGACGTATCATCAACAGAAACCCCCGAACAGGCAAAGCTTGTATCAGAGTCTTTAGAAATTGAAATGAAATCTCCTCCTTCACCTTCTGATAGTTTCACTTGTAGTCGTGCAGATGCAAATATGGAAAATACAACTGAAGATCCTCAATCATCAAACATGGACAATTTTGCGATCGAACCCGCATTATCAAACTTGGGTATAGAAGTTACCGAGCCTACGACTTTCTGTTTGGAAACTTCACCATCTCCATCTGAAACGTCTGACATTGAGTTTTCTGATTCAAACATAGACGAGTATCTCCCATTCAATACATCTAAAGGAAAGACTCATTTTGCAACAACATCTGAGAAAGGAAGAACTGATATATCTGGTGATGAACCTTGTTACAGAGCTTTGCAAAAACCTGATGCTGGGTCCACATCTACAAAGTCACACATATCAGATGACATTCAGGACGCTTCAACTTCGGAAAATGTTAAGATTGAGTCTCCTCCATTCCATGAAGAGGTAATTGCTGACACATTCTCCCTTTCACTATTGGAGATACAAGGTTACGAGCCAACGTTTTTGTCTCACGACACTGATGTCGTCAAGTCAACTCTTCATGTACGCCCGAAAGACACTTTCATGATGGATTTAGGAGTCATTGACGCTGCATCGGCTGATTCATCCCAAGATGTAGACCCTGATATTTCTTCTTCTGCTTCGCAAGCACAAATACACGATACTAAAGATTCTTCCGATATGCTTGATAAAAGTCCACCTGCCTCACTAATGGAAAAACTCACTACAGAGCCTTCTGAGGCGTCCCGGAAGGTATATAATGAAAATCAGTCTACTTTACCCTTAGAACTTTCAGATATTAACATTTCTTTACCAACTTCAACGACAAAGAAGAACCAGGATGCATGTAGGAAAATTGCTGAAACCAATCCACTGGTAAATTTGTCTGAAGTTGGACGACTGAGTGTGCTTGATGATCATAGTGTGCTTGATGATCATACCTCTCCTTGTTCTCAGAATGTATCTCAACAAAAGTCTTCAGTAACAGATGCTGACATAAATGATATGGAGACATCAAGAGCACGTATGAAAAAGCCCGCCAACAAATATCTAGTTTCACCTGTAAAAACAATTGACTACAAGTCTACAACACCAGCTAGCACAACTTCCAGAAAGTGTTCGTCGGATGTTTATACAGATCTAAGTTGTGCTGGTTCCAAACCCGTTGATACCGTGTCTTCACAACTGAAGAACGAAAGCAAAGAATCAAATATTGATGTGTCTAGTGAAAATAGGTAATAAAATTTAGATAATATAAGTATGTTAAGTTGAATTAAATGTCATCAAAAATCATACTTTCGGTTGACACAAAAGTTGACAAAATATTTCAGTTATAAAATGTTACATTTGATATTAGCTTCACTTACGTATATAGCATAACATCATATTATTCTTTCATTTGCTGTCTTAAACCAGATTCATTTTCATATCTTTTCTTTAAAGAAATATCTGGTTTATATAGCCGTTTCATTCTGCAATACAAATTGATACATTCTTTCTTTTAATTTATACATACACGTTTAGACTCAATGCATATTTTTAATCAAGAGTTCAATATGAATATTTCAGTCGGGCAGATGAACTTGACAAAGAGATGCCAAAAGATCAAAAAGTAAAGCTGCAAAAAGCAAAGAAAGAAAAGAATAAAGATGAAGAAAACAAGAAGAACGGGACAGATGACTCCCTCTTTAAATTTGCTTCACCTCGTATGATAACAAAGGATACAGTCTATGAACATCGTCAATATCCAACAAGGTACACACATAGTGATCAAACTATTTCATGTCATTTATAAAACGTTTGTTAGACATGAAATACAGTATGGACCCTCTTTGAGTGCAATATAAACGTTGATTTTCTTTTAAATTACGGCTTTCATGGAGCAGAATATTAAATCTATTCATTTTATATGCATTGAGCTCGTTTCACAGAGCACATATTTTTCATCTTGTAGTAGCCAATGCATTGAGCGCTTTTCGCATTACCAAACGTTTTTCGTAATTTTTAATTGCGGATAAATTGAGCACCCTAAATTGATTTTAAGATTCAAAACACATGTAGTTGCACAATTGCGTTTTCTTAACCCTTTGCCTCATAATACTGCATTTCCCGCATTTGAAGCAGACAACGTTTGAAAACATTGTGGCAAAAGAAGCTATTGCTTGTAATGAGTAATGGCTTCTTTTGCCACAATGTTTTCCACTGTCAGAGAGAAATAACCCAATTTTCTTAAATGAATTGGTGTTTTGTATATTTGCTTTGAATTTGGAAGAGTCCAAAATATGCTAATGAAGCATAGGGTTAAATGGCTTTGCTTACTTTTTACAAGCATTTAATGCAATTTTAGTGATACTTGGAAACATCAACGCCATGAAGTCAACAGTAGAAAGAGAAAATGGCACAGCCGAAACAAACACAAGTTGAATAAAACTAATAAAAAGAAACCAGAAGAAATTATCAAGAAATTATCGTCAGCAACAATTATTAGTAAGGGAGACACTGGAAATTTAGAAAAGAACCATACAGTTATAGCTAGGTAAATATTTTATTCCTTATGAAATTCTGCATGTTGGCTTCCTTAGACACGGTTTGTACGGTACAATATTTGTATGGACTCATTTTTAACTAATTGTCGAAATCTTGTAAAATCTACTGTCTAACAGACCTACCGAACATGCATTCTTACAACAAAAACAAAAAAAAACTAAATGAAATCTTAGAAACAGATCCTAAGAAATTCGTTATAAGCGAACTCCACTGTTCAATAAATTAAACTTGCAAATGTGTTTTGTAAGTAACTATAAAAGTTATTTCCCCTTCCTTTAATTTTGGTAGTTATTTTACTGAAAGAACTATATGTATAACAAACACGTAGGCCTGTGTGAAAACGTGTGCAAAGTGTACTGTACAGAATCGGGAAAATTGGTTAACTACTCGCTGGTATATAACTGAAATACTTTTGAATAGGAACGTAAACCCGAAAAAACAACAGATTATGATAATATTGTTATTACGGTAGGTGTTTCTATCCATAGTGAAAATCAAAATGGTATGAAGCCAAACAGAAAACGGAAATGGCAAAGCAGGAAGAAAGAAAAGTCGGAGAAGAAGTCAAACAGCTTCAACAGAACAATAACTACCGCTGGTATTTCAAGACAAAGTCAAGATTCTATGGCAACGTATGTGTTTGTTTTTTTCGTTTTGCTTGTGTGTGTGATGGTGTATATTTGTGTGTGATGGTGTATATTTGTGTGTGATGGTGTATATTTGTGTGTGACGGTGTATATTTGTATGTGATGGTGTATATTTGTGTGTGACGGTGTATATTTGTGTGTGATGGTGTATATTTGTATGTGATGGTGTATATTTGTATGTGATGGTGTATATTTGTATGTGATGGTGTATATTTGTATGTGATGGTGTATATTTGTGTGTGATGGTGTATATTTGTGTGTGATGGTGTATATTTGTGTGTGACGGTGTATATTTGTGTGTGATGGTGTATATTTGTATGTGATGGTGTATATTTGTATGTGATGGTGTATATTTGTGTGTGATGGTGTATATTTGTGTGTGCGCCGCTGTTGTTAACTTGTTTGCTGTAATGTTTTTTAGATTTATCAAAATATTGGTAAACTTTTGCACATGACGCTTGCTGGGCGCCCGTTATTTGCTTGACTAACACTGATTGCGCTCCAAGCTTGTAATACCATTCTTAGAAATTTGTTGGTTTAAGTTTCGCGATCGACTCATTAAAAAATTCTCGACAAAAATTATATTAGCTATTTTGACAAAAAAGGTTGTTTTGTTTTTTGTTTCAGCCGTTCGTTTTCAGTACAAGCATGTTAACAAAATGCCTGCCTACCCGCTGTTAAATGTTTGGGTCGAGTAACCACAAACAAACATTTTCTAAGGATTGCATAGTATATAATATTACTAAAATATGTACTAGTGATTATAAAGTGTTAAATGATTGTGTCTGATGATCCCTGTTTATTTATTTTTGGTCATTAAAACATCCATAAAAAAGAAATAAAACTACTTTATTTCCAGGAATGCAGATATCACTGAAAATAGCGCTAGAAAAATGAAACACAACAATAAAAAATATGACAGAAAACAGTTGGAGAAAGTAGGCGACGACAATGCCGGATTATCTATGTTTTATCAAGTTGCGCTTCCCTCTAGATTACAGGAACATGTGGCAGTTTCTGACGAAATATACAATTTTAAAAATCCTGACAAGTTTAACCCATATTCAGATATCCAACCAGAATACATGTCTTTATTCATTAAGAGGAAAACAGATCATACCAAACATGGAGAAAGATCTCAACCTTCAACAAATGAAAGTAAAATAATACGAAAATTGAAAACTGAAAACAAATCAGTAAAATCAGCAAGCACTGAAACTAATGATATTAAAGAAAACAAGTCAAAAATAACAAAATTTTTGCGAAGATTTTTTAAATAAAAAGTATAGGTTGTTAAATCTTGTTTGTTATTATAACCACTTCGCCGAAAAGCATTTTGAAATGTAGATGTAATTTTTGATACAATCAAACCTGTGTTTGAGACCACCTCCGAATAAAGACTACCCTGTGAATAAAGGCCATTGTTTTGAAAACCCATCTCTGGTCATGACGAACTAACTGACCTGCAAATAAAGACCATCTGTCAGTAAAGGCCATATTTTGTATTTCCTAAGGGTGGTTTTTGTTCACAGGTTTGACTGTAATTTATATCATGAAAGGTTTTGATTCAATATTTAAACTACACCTCCCGTCTGCAAGGCATTATCTATCTACCTTGATAACTCTTTATTGCTATAGCATAATTACTTGACAATTTGGCATTTTGAAGAAATTGTTGCAGGGGCATTAATCGATATTTTACTGTTGAAACGTTTCAATACTTGTTACTTCCCTTTAATATCGTGTTCCTTTAACATCATGCGGTGAGTTGTGTTCGCGCGCTTTTGTTTTAGTGCTAATGCGGGGTATGGACAATTTGACGCCTGATCTGCTATTTTATTGCTTATCAAAAAGTGATCAAACTTCTTTGTTTAACAACTGATCTATGAATAGATTCGTATCATATAAATACTTATTAGTTGAGTCATTCACTGGATACAGTATAATTATATTGAGTTTATTCTTAGAATACAGTCGAGCCCCGTTATGACGAACTGAACTACAAAACTTGTGATGGTTCATTAACAATACGTGCATACGCAATTAACATACAGGCGGGCCCCGTTATGGCGAAATGCACTACGAACTACCACTTGTTTTTGTTTTGTGGTTTATGTCATAATTAGTTCGTTAATCGCATCTTCGTCGGCTTTGTTAAAATCAATATTTCCTTTCTATTCAACATTCATAGATATAATACAACTTAAGATTTATATCCGAAATACGAAGATGAAGAAGTATTGTTTAAAGTGGCACACTTTAAATTCTGCATCAATACACTTGAAAACGGAATACACTGAAATGATTAACCGGAATAAAGTTTTCAATGGATTCTGATAATTGGGCAGAATCGGGATTGCATGTACACATAGCGAATAATATAAATGTTGCTAAGAGTCTTTCCTTGGCAAATAGTGTGGTGACATTCTTTGTTTGTGCGCAAAACAACTCAAAGGCAATTAATTGAAACAAGTAAAATTGCATAAGTTTATTGTGGCTTATTCTGTCGTAATTGTCATTAAGAAGACTTTTTCCACTTTCAAAAGTGAGTAAAATTTATTTTGTCAAAATTGTTATTTAACAGAAATTATTTGTTTTTATCACTTTTACGGCATTAAAGCGCAACCTCCCCATAGCGGCTCTCTCTTGAGCAACAACCTCCCTTTAACAACAGAATGATTTTTCCCTCTGTAAGATTTAATTATAAACTGAACCTATCTAAAGCAACTACCTCTCAACAACAACGTGACTTTACTTCTCCCAGAGGGTGATGCTTTGGAGAGGTTGCACTGTAATGTGAGGATTATTATCCCAAAATGATGCGAACAGATTTTCGGAACCCTTGTAATTTCTACAGGTTTCTGCTCTTGAAAATGATATATCGTTATATTTTACAAAAACAACGATAATTCTTTGAGTTATTGTCCCTTTGCTATGAAATCTACGTTTCTTTTGTTTCAAAATGTGTCGTAAAATAAATTAAAGTATCCGGGGTAACCGTCAAAGAAATAACAAAAATTGGACAATACTATTTTTATAATACAGTAAACCCCCAAACCGGACTCCCTGAAAACCGGAATTCTCTGAAAATCGAATGATTTTTTTAAGTCCAATATTTTCTCTTCTGCAAACAATAGTTCTCTGAAAACCGGAATTCTCAGAAAACCGGACTTTTGGTCCAGTCCAGAAGGGGTCTGGTTTTCAGGGGCTATACTGTATTAACATTTTTCAAACAAATTAAGCAGATACCTGAAAAAATACTTTATTGTTGGGGGGGTGACATTGCAAGCACAGCCAGGGGGCATTTGGCGACTTTTCCAGCTTAAACAGTAGAGAAATACACCAGGCGTACACCTGGATCGAACAACCAACCTTCAGTAAGCTAGCTGGACAACTTCCTCTCTGGAAATTTGGTTCTGAGAAGGACTCAAACTCACAGCGGTTCAGGCTAGTGATTACTCTTTTTTAGACCATATTTACTCGACCACGGAGGTCCCTAAATAATAAATACAATAGTTGGTAGGTCCGGATAACATGCACAAACAAAGAAACAAAGTTGGATTGTAATACGCTTAACGATAGAATATTCACAATAAAAAAACTGAGAGGACTGTTGTTGACTGGCTTTGCAGTATTGAAAGTCTGGTTTATTGCATACCGTTGAAATTGATATGCTCAGTTTTATGACAATTGTTCAAACAAGATCAAAAGTGTTGATGGAGAATCCAATTCAACAAGCATTGCGAGGTCGGTCTGGTGGGTAGCAGTAACCAAGAACATGAGGTCAGACTTGTAAATTAAAGTGTTGGTTAATTCAATGATCAACATTATTTTTCTTTAGCATTTCAGGGAAGAAAGCTATGACGAGACTTTCCTATCTGCTTGTTCTAATTTGCTGCCTGATTATCAGCGTTGAGTGCAAAAAATGCGACTGGTGACCATTACGAAGCAGAGGTAAATTCCTGTCAAGATTTCGATGTGTTGATATTGGACTCTACCGTCATGAAAGATCCACCTGTTCAAGTCCATGTGTATGCCGGTCAGTGGGCCGTTCTTGCCGCTGTGTATCTGAACATGGTCCTAGCTATCAAAGCAACTGACGAATACTGCGATACTGGCCAGCTCCATTTCGACCAAGAATTATCTCCCCTTCTCTGTCTGTATATGTATACGCATATATTTATGCGGCTTTACAGTTAAAAATGTGTTACTCAAAGATTCACAAATTATATAAATGGACATTGTGAATGACGTGTGAATGAATTCACGTAGGCATCCACAAACACGTGACCCAAACTAATTTTGTGGTTTATTTCTTTCGAAATGCAACCAGACTGTCAAGAAACTTAATGACTCAAGGAAAAACATCGCTGGAAAATGAAACTGCCTGAGAAAAATTTACTCCAAGAAGAGTTGGAAATACTTTTAAGTCCTGAAAATTAAAACAGTAACTATATTTCAAGATAGTAGAAAAATCAATGAAGTACTCTTTGTATCAAAATGTTTATATATTTGCTATTTCATGTACTAGTATGTGAAGTAAAACTATATTAATCCACGGTCTTATTTTGTATCGCCTGTAAAATCATTGTCAGAATGGCTTTCCGTGCCCAATCCGAAAGATTGTACAGAAATGTTTTGCACATAATTATCTATGTTTAAAAACAAAGTCGAGTTCCACATCACGTAATGAACTGTTTAGTTTTTTCGCGAGCTCATACAGTTTTATAACATAAGTATCATGGTAACTTACTAAGTATTATTAAGGTTACGAAATATATGCAAGTAATATACGACACATCCTGGAGTCTGGACCATTTGTAAGTGTTGATTACATCTTGGTCACAAAAGCGGACGGAAAATCGGTATCGATAAATCGGATGTTCAATATCCTTCATAAACAGTTGTTGAAACAACAAGTCTTAATAGATCAGCATTGCATTGACAAATTTTACATAAATTGTGATTCGTTGTCACAATTCGGACAAATTGGAAAGCGTTAAAACATTGTCACTTTAACAGTAAGTTTTGACAAAATATTTTTATTTTGTAATTAATTCCATCAGCAAAATATCAGTTTAATCAAGCTATTTGAGAAAAGTTTTCATTGATTAATTAATATGGAATAAGTAATTTTCGATTTTTACGAACTAACGCATAAAAAAGAATTAGCAAAATTTCGCATTTGGATACAATTGCTTCGTATAGGTGGCGCTCGATATTTTGGCGGCAGTTCTAGTTTTAGCATAATGTAAATGAGGGCCGCGACCGTGGTCCAATGCTGGACTTGTAACCCGGCAATCCGGGTTCATATCCCGGTCGCGGCAGGTCATGCCGTTCTATGAAAATTTGACAAAAATGTCGATTTTCCTTCATATGAGGAGAAATTGCAGGCTCCTTGTGGAAGGGTAAGTTAGAATTGGTTAGTATACAATCCAGGAAGTGGTAAGGTGAACCAACCGTCATATATAACTGAAAAATCGTTTTAAAATGGCTTCAAACACGGTGAAAGAACAACAACCAGTATCGTGAAAATATAAACTATAGTCGTATGTATGTTCTATATCTCCATAAAAATGCTTGACGCATCTTATTTCCACAGAAAAAAGTACAGTAAAACATGGTTATAGTGAAATAATTATATTTCCTCGATCAAATCCTTCTTATTTCAATGTTACGGATATAGTAAACTTTCAATATGGTGATGTAAAATTTCAAGTCGCCAAAAATTTATTGTAACCGTATTTTACTGAACTCATTTGAAATCAAGTCTAAGTTTAAATTCCGCTGCTATTTTGTTTTATATGTCTAGGCAGCCAACTGAAGGAAATTATGGTTCGATTCTTTGGCCTTCTTGTCTTTGTTAGTTGTCTAGCAACCAGTATGGCGAATTACAGGTGCGGACGGAGGCGTATTTATCTTATAAATCGTGATGTACTTGTATACTACGTAAGATGCGTGGATCTTGGAAAGTATAATGTTAAATACGGAAAAGCAAGATGCAGCGAACCAAGACGGTGTGCCATGGTAGGCCGGTCCTGTATATGTGCTGCTGTTAAAGGACCACACATGGACTATACGACAGAATGATAAAATACCCATAAATATGATGAACATACGTATATATACATTTTTAATTCCCTCTAATCAAATAGAAACGTGATGCATACTTTCCATATGTCCTGAAACCGTTATAATTTTCACCTCTCACATTGTCATCAGAATGTACAGGGTGTCGTTAATTTGAAAGCACACAAGATAGTACAGCGATGCACAGTTATGGTAAACTCTGATATAGTGAAAGTTTGGGCAAGTGAAGTATTTAGTCATCCCTGAACATCGCTCTTCTCTATTTCATAACGGATATAGTAAAATGGATATAAATTCATGGTTGAAAGTTTCAAAAAACGGAAATCTTAACCTCGCTGCTCCAGATACATATTAAAAACCAGTAGGGTCCGGATCTGAAAAAAAACGGAGGTTCCGGAAAATTCTGGAAAACTCTAACCATGTAAATGAAGTCATTGTTTGGATCCCCAGGAAATTATTATAACTACATTTTATTTATTCATTTCAGTAATGGTTGAATGTTCACTTAGTATAGCCATAAAATATTAATCGGGTATTTGTCTTTATTTAACAATATTGTTCTTTATTTTCAATAACTCCTCAACACTATTCAAAATGTATTGTGCCTTGTTTTGAGCAAAAACAATTTCATTGGAGAAAAAGATTCATATCTGGGTCCCAGGGCACAAAATTGAGGTTGATATCCAAGCTGCAATCTCAATTTTGAGTTTTTCAACATTCTGAAGTTATATCACCTTAAATCATTCACAATTGTGCACACTTAGTAATCATCCTTTTAGGTATTGTTTTATTTTCATATGGATCAGACGGATGGAAAATATCACTGACTGCACTATTAAACACATCAGGCCCCGAGGTTATAAAACTTGAGAACAATCTTCGAGCTCAAATCTCAATTCCATTCTCAAAGAGTTATGGTTGAAAAGACGGATGACTAATGTTTAAATACATATTCACGTCAATTATGCTGTCAGAATAATGTATCAATTATATCATTATTGTATGCTCATAATAAACTGTGAAACATTGAAAGACAAGACACAAGATTTGAGCTCAGAGACCAATCTCAAGTTTTATAACCTTGAACCCTGTTCTTTAACGGTATACTATTCCTGTAGAGTATAGTAAGTGAATATAGCTTCATATAATTATTATTTGCATTCTGTAAAAATGACTTATAATATTATGATAATTGAGTGTCATGAGTTTGTAATGTGTTTATCTGTAAAACACAATTAAATTCCTATTTGTCTGTTAATGCAATAATAAACTTAAGACTTGGATTCTTGAATATGCGTCTTTTTTATAGATATTAATACATTTAATATAAACAAAATTTGCAAACTTGTGTCAAAATATTCTTGCAAATCGGTCTGGTGTATGTGATAAATATGGAAAGACAAGCATCAGGGGTAATCAGTTTGAATTCAGTTGTATTCTACAAAACCTTTGTGTTAGACGGCTGACGGCTTTTGGTCGAAGGGAAATAACTCCTTCATGTTCTCATACAGTTTGAATGGCGTGAGTCAAATTACATTATTATTATGTAATATAGAGTCCCTAGTCAAATCAGGGCCTAATGCCTGATCAAACTTATAACAAAAAAAAATATACAAAAGCTTGAAATTTCTTGAAATTTATAATGCCGTTCAACTTGAGAGATCCTGCTCTCATCCATGAAACATTCATTTATTGCTCTTTGTTATTGTAGTTCATCAATCTCTACTCAGAGTTGTTGTTCATTATCCTCCACATACACATAAACTGGTCCCCAGTCCATGTTGCAGTGCACTAAAGGAACTAGTCTGGATTACCTGCCCCTGACACTACGAGACTATATTAGGCAGAGAACCAGACTAGAGATTAGTAGTAAACTAGTTCCCATTGACTCCAGTTGAACAGAGACACTGCATCATGGAACAGGGACCAGTTTAGATTGGTAGTTCATGTAAGGCTCAAACTAAGGGTATGAGAGTGAGGGACTAAGATTAATGCCAGCTATATTAGAATCAGACATATACTGTGCAGTATAGTACATAGATTTTTGTTAAAAATAACTCAGAATTGTACCATATATGGACTAATAAGCACTAATGTTGTTCATTATACAAAATGTACAACAAACAAAGAATTGTCATACCCAAGACAATAACTAAACCAGATTATTCAGTTTGAGTTTAGAATGCAATTTCAGGATGCATGCATGCTCGCTATTGGTCAAATTTGGCATTTTATTCACTAACACCCAATCAGAACATTTGTTTCATGAACTGGTCTAGAAATCTGAATCTGGGAACAATACCAATGAAAAGCAAGATTTTAATGGTGAAATTTGTTGATTTTGTTTATTGTATGTTACAGTGAAAACAAATTTTATGACATTCACAATATTTGTGACCACAATGTAATTAACACTGACTTACTTAATGGACATCAAGTAATAATTTCTATGCAGCATGAAGAACAATAATTTTTTTCCTACAAAGTAAACAATATTATTCAAAGTTTCTGGAAAAACGTTGCATAACACAGTCACGTTTTTTAAAAGCACTTTATTACAAATACATTAAAAGTCTGGCAAAATGTATCAAACATTTGTGTATATTTCAATAAATCAAGATTAATAAATTGGTGAAACGCAAAAAATGGCTTTAATGATACATACTTGACTAGAAAATTACAATAAAAAATAGGCAATTAGAGTCAAAACTGTCATCAGGTCCTTCAGTGAACAGAAAACCTTGGCATCATTTTATAGATATATCTTAGCGGTGAGTTCAGAGAGCAATTGTTTAACTTACAAATCTTGCCAGTGGTATATGCCAATATACATTTAAAAGCTAAGAATAATACCCCAATACCAATCAATAGAGTACAAATAATTTCTGTCTACAAATGAGTGGCAAGAATTTTAAGTTTACAAATTGCGATCTTAGTGAAGACATGACTATAAAATGTGTTCTTGGCTCTGAAGAACTGGGTACAAAGTTGTAAAACTTGCGATCAATCTCAATGCCCAAATCTTATAATTTGACTTTTAATGTTTTTAAATTAATTCTAAAAATATAAAAGTCATATAAATCACATATTTTATTCTGTCACCTTCATGTTGTCACCAACAATACCCTGCAACCAAAACACTTTGAGAATGAAATTGAGATTTGAGGTTGGGGACTGTTTTCAAGGTTTATAACTAGGGGCCTGTAGTTTTACTTTATTTAACCTATAGTACATCATCTTAACCAATAAATGAGAACTATCAATAAATGGAAATATTTCTGGTTCTCATGAATGCAGTCTTTATGGACATTTGACTGTGGATTATAAGTACGGCAGTGAACAAAGAATGCAAGCTCAATGTGTAATAGATAAACATATCACAAAATGTTAATTGTGGAATATCAATTAATATCAACACAAATGATTGCACATAGCAATAGTAATAATAGCAAATAAACTGTTAAAACTTAGTCTTTCTATTAAAAGGACCCCAGATTGATGCTAAATAATCAAATTTGTCAACACCTACACAAATCACTAATTAATGTCAATTTTGCTGTTATCCTGTAATTATGAAAATCTGGTACAGTTTAGCAAATTTTTTTCCTGATGTCACATTTCATCGCTATGTATCTGAGTCCGAGGTCAGCATAAGATCAGTCTCCTAGTTGAGATCCTGATTATAAATTTCTAACATTTACAACTTTATTTAGATAATAAAATGCGCATTTTTAACAGTATTCTGCATACAATTTTATAAAAGAAGTAACTACAGACGCAAATAGCAAACATACATTTTGGTTGAATACAAGTTGAGAACAGAAATTTGAGTACGGAGGCTGATCTTAAGTAATATGACCACAGACCCTGTAAATTTTACCCTGTGATTCTGTAGATAATAACCTGTCGTTATTAAAAAATCTATATACAGGTGGATTTGACTTTTATCATGATTGTCATGAAATGATACAATAATCTTTATCAGGAAAAAGCCCTTTCAAGCTGATAATATTATAACAGCGACTTTACATTAATTTTTATGTTATGAAATATACAAATACGTCATTATAACAACATTGACAAATAACAATAAATATTAACTAAAAGTCATCCTCTTCAATCAAGACCCCCTTGTGTCTGGAAATCCCCATTTCTGAGCTAAATTGTTAGTAACATTTATATTCAAAAAGTTTTTTGCAAATGACCTACATGTATTTTTCAGAAATCAAATTTTTCTAATCAGGAAGCCCCAAGCTAGACCTTTTTTCCAGGTGTGGTCAAGTCCGGATTAGACAGATTCCATTAAATATTCGGTTGTTCTTACTATTTAAAAATTGAATTTGACCAGACGACAAATAACAGATCATTCTATATACCTGGTAATAAATAGAGTCTAAGTCAATGACAGTTTCACAACTTTTTGAATAACAAATTTATGAACAGTAATTTTTGAAAATATCATAAATAAATAAATAAGATGCAAGTAAACAAAATTAACACATTTTCTGTTCTTACCTAGAAAGAAAAACTTAACACAATCATTAATTTTAACAACAGAATCTACTTTACCTCACCAGATAGGCATTAAGGGGGCATAACTCCAGACTGACCAGAAATTTCTTTTCACATGGGTTAAACATTGCACCAACAGTACGGGTCATTTGCTGACTCTACCAGCTTTAACAGTGGAGGAAGACCCCAGGTTTACACTTGAGTAGAAACACCGACCTTCTGTAAGCTAACAAGACAGCTTCCTCAGACATTAAGTTACAAGAATGAACTTAAATTAAAACAGAGAATATAAATCTAACAAATGTCCCAGGTACGAACATCATTGAACAAACATTGTCCGGATTTTGTACAGATCATAGAACTCGAGTGAGAAACCTGATAGTAGAAATAATGCTCACTGAACTATCATTATATACACACATATATATAATCTTTTTTATAAACTAAGGTGATATAACAATTATCATGAGGTAAATAAGGAATGTATAGTATTAAGCATAGTGAACCCTTCTAAACTGGACACCTCCATTCAAGATATCATCTTAATCTGATAAAAATATGTTGGTACCGATTTTTGTTCAATATCTTTTGTAATTCAATGAATATTCAGAGTCTAAAAATAAAAATCTTTCTAATCGGAAGTCCTTACTCATCCTGACTGGTCCCTCGTCCCCGGGTCCAGATTACAAAGGTTCCACAGTACACTATTTTCATATAGCAATAAAAATAAAATAAATTCGAACCACTTATTTTGCACCATTACTTGATATGGTGAGGTGGTCTGAGATACAAAACCTGATTTATCCCAAGTTTTGACAAAACAAATTAAAATTTAAACACCAAGAAAAAAGGGGTTAAGCTGGATATAGTAAAGACCTAACTGATGATAGGTTAACACACATGGATGAGCATGTTTTTTGTATCTAGTTGATCATTAAGATTTGTTAGATTGTATCAAATAAAATGTCAGGAGCTGTGAAAGATGATTTACTTTCGAAAAGGTCAATAAAATCATTTTCTACAAATCCACGCAGAGTTTGTTTTCTCCTCTTTTTTGTGTTCTTTTGTGTTTTTTTTTCTTTTTGTGTCTTGAATTTCAAAGATTGCATTTGTGTCAAGTTTGTATAAAAAAAAAACAATGGCAGCAACAACCAAGAGAAATGTAGAAAATTCATCCTGGAGTCAGTTTGCGAATTATGGATAAGATCATGAAACAAGGACCTGACTAACTAATGATTTGATTACTAGAGTGTTGGGTGAACATACATGTATTCATACTTAGCAATTAATGTGTATAGAGATGTCTAAATCACAAAAGCTGAGATGTTGTGAAACTTGTTTTCCTAGCAAAAATGATCTGATATGGTATGAGTAATGTTAAAGCATACAAACATGTTTATTTTATGCTGAAAAGCATACAAACATGTTTATTCCATGTTGATAAGCATACAAACATGTTTATTTTATGCTGATAAGCATACAAACATGTTTATTTTATGTTGATAAGC
Source organism: Lutraria rhynchaena (assembly GCA_008271625.1). Classification (NCBI taxonomy): domain Eukaryota; kingdom Metazoa; phylum Mollusca; class Bivalvia; order Venerida; family Mactridae; genus Lutraria; species Lutraria rhynchaena. Next base: position 1,664,395 of record VIBL01000066.1, read on the forward strand.
ATGCTTAACAAGCTTATTATTACCTAGACTAATACAGGCTGAAAAACATGTGATATGTACATTTATTATGTTTTTTTTCACTGGGGTTTAACCTCACACCTACAGCCAGAGTCATTTGGTGACTTTCCAGCTTCAACAGTGGAGGAAGACCCCAAGCTTACACCTGGGGAGTACCACTGACCATCTGTAAGCTAACTTGACACCTATCTCACATGAAATTTGGCCACTGGTGGGACTCGAACTTGTGGTGAGGGGCTAGTGATTACTAGTCGGAGACCATTATCACTTGACCAAAGAGGTCCCTATATTATGTACTTATCAATATAACAAATTAGTAAAACAACAAAAAATTCTGAAGACTGTACCATAACACTTGATATGATGGATGTAAAAACGCATGTTTAATATTGAACATTTCAGTCAAACCTGTGTTTGCAGGCATCTCCAAATTAAGACGACCCTGTGAATAAAGGTCATTCTTTGAAAAACCGTCACTGATTATTTAGAATACCTCAGACCTCCAAATAAAGGCCATCTATCAATAAATGCCACACTTTGTCCTTTTCGAGGGTGGCCTTTGTTCACAGGCGTGACTGCATTTTCCATTTCACAGCAGAAACATGGAAATGATTTCAAACTTAGAAATCACACCAAGATATATTTACACGTAAGAATAAGAAAGCTCAATGACAGAGTACCATAAATCTACAAAAGCACAGTGTATTAAAAAACAACTGTTACCTACCAGAGTACTGGAAAACTTGAAAACATTATTGGACTAGACAAAACATCATTGGCCGACTTAAATCAAAGGAATTTTACTGGACAATATGACGAGTAATTCAACTCTATCAGACCATATAAAAATTTTTGCTTAAGGACTAAGGTCTGACAGTCAACTGGAACCAAGCCTTATTCATAACAAATTTGTAACCATTTCACAGATAATTATTTATATCGTAAAATGTGACCCAATAGATATAAAAAAAATACCAGGGTCATAAGTTTCGATAAATACAACAGGAGTACGTAATAAACCTCATTTGTAAACAAAAATGTTTTATATATTAATTTTATCATAAACTACTTGAGTAACAATATCACAAACTAAAGCTGAATCATGCAATTTTGGACCTCAAGAAAGAATTCTAAAACCCTTAAAACGAAATAAAAATTTTTAAATGTGATGAGCGACAAAAATGTTAACATTATGGTTAAAAATTAGTCAAAACAATTTTTTATTTATTAAGGAAAAATTTTGGTTTATGACTTAAAAATTTGTCCGAAAGCCCAATATAGCATGAAACAGCTCAATCAAAACAATATCACACATTTAAAATAAATAACAACAGTTAACAATACATATTTACAATAAAGACAATAATAATTTAATTGCAAAATTATCTATCCTCTGTATAGGTCTGGGACATAATCTTTTAAATCATTAAAATCAAAAATGATAATTTGTGTCAAACACAGGCTGTAGTAACAGACCTGAGGTGGGAAAATTGTAATAAATATGATTTCAATTACCCTAATCCATCCCAAAAATACCATAAGTGAAAAAATAATATATCACAGAATATGACCCTGTTCAAATGATACCAACATAATACATAAAGTTGTATTCTGTAAGAATTTTTTTATTTAAGGAATCCTTAGGTTAAATTTAGGTGTTTCAAATAGCATTTGCTATGACAACTCAACAAGTACTATCTGTGATGTTAATGACATAAAAATCAAAGTTTACAAACATTTTAATGATGATATTAATTTGGAAATCAAATTAGTAACTCAAAAACTCTCATTTGGAAAAGGGGGATTCTTAAAGCAAAACATTTTGCCTTTATGACTTAAAATTAAAAATCCCTTATCTACAACAAAAAACATTGATATTTCTGATTTTCAAATGAAAAATCAATTCACCTATTTAAAAGACTGATGTGAACTGGTAGAAAGTTTCATTAAAATCCACAATTTAAAACCATATTTTTAAAGAATTTGGAAAAAAGAAGGAAAATAATAAAATCAAAGTTAATTAATTATACAATGCCTAGAGATGCTTGAATATCAAATTCCAACTTTAAAACAATACAAAATATGATTTTAACAAAATCAACTGTGTCAACAATTTAACACCAACAATAATAGTCTTATCCCCAAAATTAATTATTATACAAACCAAGAGAAAATGTTTTAAATCACAAACCTTGACAGAATGGTGTAAGTTGACTCATGGCAGGTACAAGCTAAGACATAGTTTAAACACAATGTCCATAATGGACCCAAATAAAGTTAAATAACAGAAAGAAGTACAATAAAGAGAAAGTGTACGATAAAAGATTACAAGCAGAAAGCTTAATAAAAGAACCATTCCTAATAGAGATTCTACAAGGCAGTTGTGCTGCTTTCAGTGGAGACAAGACCAAAGTATCTATCTTTTTCTACAGTCATATTTTCCAAATTCTGTTCACTGTTATCCGAGTTATCTTTTTTTCTATCAGCAGTTAAGGCACAAGACACAATGTCAGGACAATTACTTATTTCACCTGCAGGGTTTGAGTCTGGTTTAATATTATGCACTTTTTCCTTTTCAATATGATTCTGCAGTGTGTTTAGCTTTTTACCTAAGAGAGCAATAAAGCATCCAGACTGTGTCAGTCCATCTTTATCCAAACTCTGATCTGGGTCACCTAAATGCTTATTTTCCTCCGACATGTGACCTTGATCGTTAACAGAGGTCAAAACAGGAGAATCAGACTCATCATTAGATTTATTGCCAGCAGATCTCAGACGCCATTTTCTAGATATAGACCCGAACTCCTGCTTTTTTACTGTCTTTTTCAACGAACCAGTCGAGTGAACTCGACGTCTGATCTGAGCAGATTTTGGACGACCATCTGCAACACAAACTTTGGGAACCGATTCACTAGCACTTGATGTTGATTTAACTTCAGCATCAGAATTCTTACTGTCTGAAGAAGCTTCATTAACTGCTTCAGAAGTAGCGGCAGACTCGTCTTTCACATTCATCATTTTCTGTGGTTTCGGATAAGATGTCTTGACGTGCAGTACAATTTCTGCTTCTGAGCCATCAGCACCATTAGAATTGTGGGAAATTTCAGCAGTTGTAACCATGAGCTGTCCTCTTTCATCGGTAATATTCATACGAATTTCAGAATTTTGGGTGTCATCTTCAGCAACTACAACATCTGGTCTGTATGGATTGTGCACAGTAACATCTACTTGTTGTGAATGTCCAGTCTGCAATGTTATAAAACAAATTTAAATTAAAAAATAACAAACGAAAAAATGTTTTTCTGGACGATAAAAAAGTCATTGATAAATATACAGTTTCATGACAACTGTTAAATAATTCAATTAAGCCTTTCACATAATTGTTAAATGTGACAATGAGCTGCATGGCAGTTTAAAGATGACCCTACATAGTCAGTAATTTGATTTTTAAAACCAAACTGCTAACACATAAATTTGCACAAACCACATCTTGAATATCAACATTTGTTCAACGAGCGTTTATGAAGAATGTGCTCTTTCTCCTTTCAGAATTCCTTCAATGAAATGACATGTTTAAAAAACAACCCTGATGCGGATCAACAGAAAAATTTCATCCCTGAATGAACTTATTAGATGGATATTTCAATGTTCAATGAATAATCAAACCTGAATGCCAATATGTATTGGTTCTGTGTTTTCTGCTGGTAGTTCTTTTCTTGGAAAATCTACAACAACAACAAAAAAAATCAATGAAAATTATTATATACACTGAATCTACAAGAAAATTATATAATAATTAGAATAAACAACCTGAGCCTGTGAACAGAAGCTACCTATGTGTAACAGTTACTCTTTTGAACACATTTACTGACATTATAGACTAGGAACCTTTGAATACAGGTCAGTTTACTAGGCTCAATTGATAAAGAGATCGATCTAAAGATCTCTGTTTGTGAGTTTGAACCTTCGACGTGGCATATTTTCATTGTGATGATTCGGTTAAAAGACATCGTATCTAGGGTCATTTGTCCTCCACTGTTGCTCACTTATTCGGAGGAGTTTGTAGTTACCTGGGGAGAACAAGGTTATAACAGGTACAGAATCTACAAAACCCGGTTTACTGCCCGTCAAACATTATTTTACTGCCTGTCGAACATTACTGAATGGCTGTCAAAAAACTGGTGAAAATATTCTATTTGAAAATAGGTAAATAACATATAAATGCCATACATCTTCTTATCCATTTCTGCTCAAAAATCATTGATGCAGATTTCACTGTATGTACAGTAATAGCTAATTAAGCGACCATCTCATTATAACGACCACTTTTTACAGACCAGTTTACTATATTTCAACCAAAAATGAGACCTTTGTTTTTTTTTGTTCCGAAGGTGCTCTTAATATCATGGTATTACTGAAAATTTTAAATTGACACCACATTAAGTTTTAATGACCAAAAACAGTATAGATTTATAATAATGTACTAATATAATGACAATATTAAAACGCTTTGTTTGTCATGCCAAGAAAAAGAACATAATTAATCAGAATTAAAGAAAAACCAAGCTCTGAAGAAAAACATTTTCCATTCAGAAGATAGGGACAAAGTCAAGATATTTGGGGTGAATTTTTTAAACATATAGCATGGATACAGCATGGATGCAGCATGGATGCAGCATGGATACAGCATGGATGCAGCATGGATGCAGCATGGATGCAGCTTGGATACAGCATGGATACAGCATGGATACAGCATGGATACAGCTTGGATACAGCATGGATACAGCATGGATACAGCATGGATACAGCTTGGATACAGCATGGATACAGCATGGATACAGCTTGGATACAGCATGGATACAGCATGGATAAAGCTTGGATACAGCTTGGATACAGCATGGATACAGCATGGATACAGCATGGATACAGCTTGGATACAGCATGGATACAGCATGGATACAGCTTGGATACAGCATGGATACAGCATGGATACAGCTTGGATACAGCATGTCAAATGACCAGACAATTTTTAACTAAGAATCTCATAACCACAGAATCAGTCAAGTAAACAAAACAATTTTTTATGAGTGCATGACTTTAAACAGATTTATATTAGAAATATCAAGTTACAGTTTATTTAGAACACTTTTTGGATGCTAGGAAATAAATGGAAGGATTCTGAAACACATCTGTGTTTTCCTCAAAACAGGTGGGGGGTGTTTATTTGTATGGGGAGGGCATTCATCAGGGAATAACTGGTAAATACAAGTGCTGAGAAATTTCAATAGCGAAGATGCAGCAGAAAACAAGATAACCTTGTAAGTTGTATACATAGAAACTAATACAGCAAGATTGCAACAACCAGTATGCATGAAGGTCAATGTTTATGTTTTTGAAGAAATTAATATATAAACTAACTTATATATTCGTGGTCATCAAAAAATCCACTATCTGCAAGAGAAAACAAGAATACCAAACTTTCACAATGAACAGTAAAACCCAAATCAGTGACCACCTTAATATTACAGCCACTTCATCAAAACTTCCACTCATTTTCAGACTGGTTTTCAATATTTCATCTTAATGTTAACTTGATAATAAGACTACCTCAATATTAAGACAAATTTGATATTAATATCAAGGCCTCACTGCACAACCATTTTACTGTAGTAAATGGATAGGTGGGGTAATTAAGACAGTACCATGAAGTGGCATCACATGAGTCTATTTGATCTAGAAGACAATAATTTCATTAAGAAAATTATTTTAAAAAATGTTTAAAAAGAAATATAGATGATTATTATTAACTGTCATAATTGCAGATAAAACAAAAGGATTTGCACACAGACAAGTGAAAATGTAACATTTTTTCATAACTGAGTGTGAAAAAAATGTAAAAAAAGAAAGAAAATAAGAACCATACATGAACATAGGGATTTCCCAGAATCCATCACACCTGCTTCAACACCTACAATTAAATGAAAGACATACACTGGCAACCATATTTTATCAATCTGTATTTCCAACTAAAACAACGGACTTAGATGCTGAAACTATTTTATGGGGGTTTAACACCTTTTTCCACAGTATTTCATTTATATACAAATAACAGTTAGCCTCAATAGCTTTCATGGATTCTGTACCCATACTGACCTTGTTCTCTGCAGGTAAGGCAAAAAAAAGGTTTGTTTCCCGTTAGCTGACTGACCCATCTTTTACCTACCAACTCGTAAGTTTTCACGGTATCCAAATCTTAGTGCTATATAATATTGCAAAAAGTAAAAAAGTTAAAACTTTAATGACTAACTCGACTACAAAACAGAGACTACTAAAAGATATTATGCTAACAACAACACAAATAAAAATATCAAAAAATGAGAACTCCGCGACTTTCCTAAAATTTTATCTTGTCAAATAATCTGCTTACAATGAAATGATTTTACAATTTTATTTGACAGTAAAGAGATGATTTTGGGGTATCTGTGTCCTAGTGGTGACAATCTCTGCTAAAATCCCACCCAGAACCAGGCAAATTTTGTGCGAGGAAACTGTCCATCTAGCCTACGGAAGGTCTGTGGTTCTACCTAGATGTAGGGGTTGAGTCTTCCCCTACCATTGAAGCTGGAAAGTCACAAAATGACCCTGATGATTGGTGCACCAATAAACCCCAGTGAAAAAAAAGAAAATCTCTACATACGATTTCTTTCCCGTTCTCTGTGTAATTCCATCATGGCATTATTTGATCTCATTTTAATCAGTTCCTGTTGACGTTTCAGTTGTCGCTTGAACTTTCTATGTCTGTGATATTTGTACCCGGCAAAAGCTGGAACTATGACAACACTAGCACCGCAAAGAACACCAACAGCAGCGACTCCAATTCCTAACAACAACACTCCACCTAATAACTTGGCCCCTGAAAGAAGTGTGTGTGTATTAATGATACTACATTTTCTACGTTTAAAGTATGTTTTTGAAATACACAAGGGCAGACATAATTCAGAAAATGGTAATGTATAGTCATCTATCATCCAAGATACAGGAAATAAGATAACATCATAAATTCATTTAATTGATATGTCAGTATGATTGTTGTTCAATTTTCCAGCCTGCATACCTAAAACAGATCCTCGAACGAACCGTCTCAGCACCGGTCGGTCGGGCTGAAAGTTATATTTACATCCAACTGGACTGTAGCGACTAAGATGGTTGCCCAAGTATTTCAGGTCAATGTATCGTCCACCACATCTATAACAGAAACTTGTGTCACATTTACTACATGTCATGTGATCGCACCCTCCTCGTCGTTCAATGAAAATCTAAAAAAAAAAAAACGCAAAAATAATTCAATACTGGCTTTAAGTGGTATCAAACCTGAGTTAACAGTCACCTGGTTATGAAGGCCACTCTTAAAGTAAATGTCAATTTATCTTATAAACAAACCCCTGAATAAAGGCCACCTGACCATAATTCACCTCTCCCTTTGATGGGTCTTTATACACAGGTTTGCAATTTATAATAACCTATTAAATGCATACCAAGTCCAAAGTGAGGAAATCTTATTATTATAAAAATATGACTGTTTTATTTGATTCTAGAAAATGATCGTAATCTTGAGATTTTCCTGTATTTGAACTGATTAACAAGGCCCCAAAGGTTTTTGCAACGAGATTTTACAGTCAGTACTTTTATTCCTGATTTAGTAAAAACGTTCATACCTTACATTTAGGGCATTTCTGAGCATTGGTCTCCCCGTAATGCTTTTCTTTTGCCCACTGTTTTACTAGTTTATCACCCTTCTTGAAATCTTTACATTTGATCCCTGAATGCCAAGGTGCCTGACACTCATAACACCAATGAAATCTGCATTCTGAACAAATAATGGGAAGTCCATATTTACTACGTTTCTTCTCTTCCTCATCTGCTAAATGATGAATATTACTACAACGAGGGCATGTTTTAACCATAGGGTCTTTGTTAGCATCAACAAGGAATCGGTAATATTTATCTTTCATAATTGCTGGCAATCTGCCAATTATTTCATCACGATAGATGTAAGTATCGCATAAGTCACTAATACAACCAATTTTCACGACACCTTCATTCACCTTGGTCTCAATATAGTCAACCATACAAGAATCACAAGCTGCAAAATCACAGCATAATCTTTTGTTAAGTTTGGTATTATCAAAACAGATCAAGCATTCCGTAGTCAATTCCTCTCCTAATGGGAAAGCTGACATTTCTTGACTTTGTGGATTAATTGGAAATTCTAGACCATCATATCGAACATACTCAAAATAATCTTCTGGGTCTAGTAAAGCACGCTCTAAGTATCGAAGTTCCATGAAAGACGACTGTAGTTCAAACATATCCATAATGTCCACATCCAAATCTTCGAACATCGGGAGAAATCGACGTAAATTTTCAAGCATATTGCGCAATCTCTGTCGTACTTCCTCTATATCTTGACCATTGGAGGACAAACTTGGTTCCTCTTCTGCATTATTTTGTAATTTGTTAAGCCCACTTAACTGAAGTAAAGTCATAGGAGCATCTGGTATAGCAGCTACACCTGTTTCTTCTTCATCTAATCCTAAGTCATCAGGTAATACACTAGACAGTTTAACAATTTTATCTCTCTCCTTATGTTTACTTGAAGTAGCAGGATAATCAGCTAAATCATCTTCAGTATTAATTGTTTTAGGAGAAACATATGGCTTATTTTCACCACTTGCCATTTCTGATGATACTACAGATCAATTTCCCAATCTATGAAGCAAAGAGCAAAAATTTGAAGACAAGAAAAGCACTCTTAATAGATGAAGTCTAGAATATCACAGTAACGAGAATGTCAGCCATCTTGTGTAAATATTCATCAATTCTTTATAAATTCCTAAAACAGAAACAAGTTATTCAATACAAGGAACATAAACTTTTCAAGGAAATGTAGATAGATGTATAAAATCACATGAATTTTGTTTTAAATTATTCTTCAATGTGCTGAAATACAATGGGAAGCCTATGAATTTTAATGATTTATTCAATGAATGATTGAAAGAATCATGGATCAGTAACAAAGCAAAAGCCAAAAAAAAAAAATGACGAATAAACAAAATCAAGTCATGACATTGGCACTTGTTCAAAATTTCTACCTTCCCTTTTTCCTAGCTCAATATTTTTATACCAAATATACCATAATAACAATCTACAGGTTAAAGATCTTTTCAATAAGTACAACTATCTTAGGGTAGATGGTAGTAGACATGTTTATGGTAAATTGATAAAAAAAATTATGTTGGTAGGTTGCAAAAATTTTCTTTTTCTATCTTTTTTTCCTTAACATCCCTTTCATACTTCGGAAGTACATTTTGTTCCCAGATATTTTCTGAAATTTGATGTTAGAAACTTTAGGGTCAGCACCAATAAAAGGGTCAGTCCAGTAACTGTAAACACACCGACAGTTTTTTCTGGCCATCGGTCCAGTAACTGTAAACACACCTACAGTTTTTTCTGGCCGTCAGTCCAGTAACCGTAAACACACCTACAGTTTTTCTGGCCGTCAGTCCAGTAACCGTAAACACACCTACAGTTTTTCTGGCCGCCAGTCCAGTAACCGTATACACACCTTCAGTTTTTCTGGCCGCCAGTCCGGTAACCTTAAACACACCTACAGTTTTTCTGGCCTTACTGTTGAATGCATTGGATGAAATCTTGAGGATTATTCAACACTTCTTCATGGTGAGTTGTGAAAGTTTTTCTCAAAAAAAGGTGGAGGGGCATTAATGAGGAGAAATTTGGTAATTGAAAACCTATCATCAGAGGCATTAACTGGGGGAAGTATAGAAATTGAAAACATTCACCAGGGGCATTAATTAGGGGAAATTTGGTTACTGAAAACTTATCATGAAATTGTTTAAGAATAATGTTACAATTTAATACACCTCTGCCTCATTCTTTGGTGTACTGTTATTCAAGCAAATACTTATGTTACGCAAATTGATTAACAACCAGGTAATTTATATCTTACAAAAGTACCGGGAACAAGATGTGACTAATTTTGTATTTTAAACACTCATTTTTTTAACAAAAAAATGAACTATATGAATAAAAGTAAAAAGGCTAAACTGGTATCTTGTGGTTAATATGCTAAGTGAACACAATTTTAGGTAATGAATTACCATCATGCATCATATATGCTCAAATGCCAACCCCCATTCATTGCCCCTTCCTCCCTGTAAAAACGAAACATAATGACTCACCATAAATCATTTATCATTATTAAATGCTTACATAATCCTTAAAGCCTAATTAATATAATAGGTGAGAGAATTTTTACCAAAAATAGGGGAAAAAGTATATTCCAGAGGTGGGGGAATGGGGCCAAATTTTGGTCCCAAATTCGGGACCATCAAGAGCCCTGGCCCAGACCCATCATCCAAAATATTAATCTGCATAATAAACTTTTCCCACACCTTTGATGTGTACATGATGGAAATCAAGGATATAAAGCTTGATAACCCTCCTCCAACATCAAGTACGCATTTAATATTTTATTAGTCATAAAAACCACACAGTCAACATCCTGTTTAATAGAGAGTGAAAAGTGATACAATAGATATTTATAGCAGGACAGGAGATAATAAATTAATTATAAAATGTTGATTCAGGGAATACCACTTCATGTTTTCCAGTCTCAAGATGAATATTACTTGAGTAGCACTGATTTTGAGAAGTCAGATAAAAGATTGATACTCGTAATATAACAATGAGTCAAGCTTAAAGGGGGTGTTTTTGAAGTATCAGATATTTTTTACTAAATGCCCCCCAACATAATATATAATGCACACTTTATATTAAGAAAAAAAGTGAGCAGTCTTTTTTCAATGTTTTGAGGATGACAGCATGTCTCTCAGGAAGGGAAATTTGCATCATAAACAGAAAATAAACAGGGAGAGAAAAAAACCTAGTTTGATAAGTGACTGTCCTTGGTTTTGTTCATTAAAGCTAATTCAATATTGAACAAGAAAGCTTTAAACAGGAAGAAAAAGTCAGAGCAACGGATTAGTCACTTAGTGTATGTTATAATTTATAACCTTTAAGTCTCATGACTATGAAAGTTCATAAGTAATTAAGTAATGTATGAAGGCTTTGAAATCTTAAGCTCAATTACTTTTATTCACTGGAGTTTAACATTACATAAACAGCCAGAGTTCAGAGTATTTCAATGGTACTAGTGCTAATTTGCCATTAGTAAAATTAATTACCATTGGTACCATTGGTTGACTGTTCACTTCGAATGAATTTTATCAACCATTGGTGTCATTGGCAACATAATATAATAATCGTTTGTAACTACTGTGAACTAACAGTTCCAAGAGAAGCACCAGAAAATACCATTGATGCCATAAAAAACAAAATTGCCATGGGTACCAATTGTGAAACATTTCTGTAGCCTGAACAGCCAGCATGTCCAATAGAAAATTAATAGCAGGAATCTTTTATTAGCGATGACATTTCATTGTGAATGTGATAAAATACACCAGTTAAAACTGGTGTCAGTTTACAAAATGAAAAGTCATCATTCTTATGCAAAAAGGTATTAAAAGAGGGAAAACAGTTTCAACATCCTGGATTTCTATGCTGTGTACATGACCATTTGCCATTTTGAATGACGTCATGCCCTAGATTTACCAACACTACCATACGACTAGTCTCTCCAAATTAATCGACTAATGGCAAATTTTGTCTAGAAATATTGGTACCATTGGTATGCCATTGACAAGTTAGAGTACCAATGGTTACAGATGGTATTACCATGAATGTACCCACTGGAGTGTCATTTCACAGCTTTAAAAGTGGAGGAGGGCACCAGGTGTACACATAGGAGACTTTATAAGTTAGCCAGACAGCTTCATCACATAAGATACTGTATTTATCCAGTAACAGGTGGGATTTAAAATCACAATGAAGAGGGAACTAGTGATTATTAGTCAGAGACCATAACCACCAGACCACAAAGGCCCCACCATCTTTTTATAAAAATAAGACATTAGGATTTAGTCTATGAAGTTGAAAAATATGGAGCCAAATATATCAGACTGTAATATGAGCCATTTTTTGGAGTCAGAGTTGAATAACAAGGCCTTTTCCAGCTATTTCAGGAAAAGGACTCTGTCTAAAATTGGGAAAAAGGTGATATTAGAATATAGCATGTAGCGTTTAAGTCCAAGTGTTCTGTAATGCATATCAAGGTCACTGTTACTGCTCGGCTTCTATAAGAAATATTCTGGTACTTATCAATGATATTCAATCATTTTTTTATTGGATTTACATATGGAGTTTTTGCAGCTGCTGTTTTTTTTTTATTGGGAAAAAAAGGTAATTTTTATTGGGAATGGGGCCGATATTCAGCCCCAGGTGATGGGACAAAAATGCCCTGAATAAGAAAGACCAGGTCGCAGAAGTGTAAAAATAAATTTCATTGAAATATAGAACACTTTCAGCCAACTGGACAGTAAATGACATTTCCCATCGCCAGTTTGTACAGAACCCATAAAATGTCCAATTTTTATATACACAATCAGAATGGTGAGGCAAGTAAGGCTTATACAAAACCCGAAATAAAGTACTATCCTGATTTCCATGAAGGATGTATGTGACATACATGTGTTTACACTGCACATAGATTGACAGAAAATACCACAGAATATCTTAAGTGATGACAGACAGCCATTGACTAAACCCATCTTTGTAAAGAATAAAAGAAATACAAAAATAAATAACAATAAAGAACTCACTTGATTAGACGTTACTAGCTGCATCCAGGTAATTTATACATTGAACAATGACCATGATCAAAGCAGTTGCGAATGCTTTGTTTTCATCACTGACGTCAATATTGTATGAAATGAAGGTGCGTAATACTGATCTATAAATAGAATTCCTAATCGATCTATTTTTACCATTTTATAAACACGAAAACACAGACATGTTACTGAGAATTACAATTTGAAACTAAGCGAGACAAATTACCTCCAACAGTTCCCCGGATCATCTTCAAATTACATTCATAAGCGGAAATATATTTTCTGTTCCTGGTCAATAATAAGTTGTTTACATAAAAACATTTTGTAAGCGTTTGGCTGAAAAAATCAACCCAAAGAATCTAAAAAATAAAAAAGAAGCTTGGTAAAGTATTTAAATCATCATCATCAAGGAGAGTGGAAAATTCAACTTAAATTGCTGCGATCCAATGAATTAATTCGATTTCGTAGAACTTATTAATTATTTAATCGCAGATTGTATTTATAAGAAATCGGAGCTGTATGGCACCCTTTCCGCGGAAAGGACTTGGTAGAAAGAGCGGGCCTCCGAAATTCCAAGAATTGTAAATTTTCAAAATATTTTTACATGATTGTTTCGAGAATTGAAAGTCATTTTGCAGCAAAAAAGATTTTTAAAACTATTTCTTTAGGCAATTTTCGTGCTCTGATACCGCTGTGTATATAATGGTCCCAGCGTCTACTATTAAAGCTGGAAAATGGCCATATGACCCTGGCTATTGGTGCGACGTTAAACCGAGTGAAAAAGACGACTGGTAAAATTTCTACCTTGAATTACCATCAATTTGTGTTCCATGCGTTCTAAATTGTAAGTAGACATTCATTTGAATTATTAGGGTCTCTACATTAATTAAGTACTAGTAGAGACCCTGGCATTATTAAGTGCATACAGTGATGTTGACACTAGTAACATATTTTTCTTTATACAACCAAATAAGGTGATTTTTAGAGTAATGACACACAAAATTATAAATGTCTTTGTTGTGATTTAAAAAAAACTGTCTTTGCATGTATTTGTAATATTTTACACTGTCTTTACGTGTCTTTGTCATATTTTACACTGTCTTTGCGTGTCTTTTGCAGTGTTTAGTGTTTCTTTTGTATACTTTGCGCTAAGTTGATTATTTACTTGCAAGCGTCTGCACATACGAACCCCGAATGAACGTGTACTGAATTATTTGTCGCAAATTATAGATAGAACTATTCGTTATGGGGCGATTGAATTATCCCGAAGCTCGCAGAGATGACTCCGTCGTTGATGAATATCACGGAAATAAGGCTAGTCGTTTTATTTATCAATAATTTATGGGTTATCTTTTATAATTGAAATAGCCGGTTGTGTATGTAAGTTCGCACCCAATATTGTTCGTACTTGGAAGGAATTTCTCTAATAATCTTTCGTTGATTTAGAACTTTTGCCGAATCATCTCAGAGGTTACAACTATTTGATGAAACAGCAAAGAAAAATAATACCAGAAAGTGGGTATTTGTGAAATAGGAATCTTTAAAGAGTCCATAATCCTTTACTTTAGCCTGATATCATAGCGGTCCATGGAAAAACCGAAAAACACTTATTAACCAGAAAACACAGGATTTCCATGGACCCATATCATAGTATTAGTAGAAATTCTAGTTTGTTGAATTCCATAATATCGGCTCAGTTTATTGCATCATTCATATTTCCAGATTCCAGATCCATACCAGTGGTTAGAGGACCCAGATAGTGAAGAGACTAAACAGTTTGTTGATGCTCAGAATGATGTTTCAAAGCCATACATAGAAGCTTGTCCTGTCAGAGATAAACTGCAAGAAAGGTCAGTGTGCTCATTAGATGTCAAAAGTAAAGGGCCAAAAAGTGACCATTAATTTGAAGAGTCAACAAAATTATCTTCTATTACAGCAGTAGATTTGACCCTTTGGTTTAAATTCTCAAGAGTCATAAGCTTTATTTTGCGAATTTCAAGAGTCAAAATGCCATTTTAATTGTCAAATGAAAGCCCTTAAGTTGCTAACACAAGTCTCAGCTGGGAAATTCAGATTTTAAGCCCCCCCCCCTTAAGTCTTCTAATCAGCCTACCTAGGACGTCAAAAAAAATCTTAAAATGATCTGGAGTTTTTTTCAGCAAATTTTTATTTAATTTAAGAATAATCTGTTTTCCAAAAATGACGGTACAAGCTGAAAACTTCATAATCAGCATTAAAGTTGGTGGCTTTTTGTTGTTTTGTATCCATGGTATTTATTTTTCAGAATTACTGAGATGTGGGATTACCCTAAGTATGGCTGCCCAGCTAAACGTGGTAACTCTTACTATTACAGCTACAACACGGGATTACAGAATCAAAGGTAAACACGTCATATAGTGAGACCTGGAGCCTATTTCATAGACACACCAGGGTTGTTACAAAATAGCCGATCAAGGCTTTTTTTCTCTCGTTGGGCAAGGGGCATTTTTCTTATAGTTGGGGAAGAATGACACTATGTTTTTGAAAAAAGGGATGAAAAAACTTGACAAAAAACTGATTTATAGGAGAAAACTGAATGATTTTAAAGACTTTTCCTGATGGAAAACACCTATAAACAGCCCCTCCTGTAGAAAGAAAAAAAACTGCTTATAGTTCCTCTATAGAGATTTAAGAAATGGACATATTTTCAGGATTTCATTGCTGTGCTTAAGAATAATACATAACACACCAAATGTGCAAATTTCTACAATAAATGATGAAATACAATGAAATTATACAGTTTTACAGAATCATATCTAATGCACTGTGGCCCACACAACATATTTGAGCTAAGTTAACAGTTTTTACTCTTAAAAATCTTGCTAATGATATACATGTCATATGTTTACCTATAACTAACAATTGATTTCCAAAACAATCAATGGGATAAAACACTTTTTGCAAGCAAGTGGTAGCAAGATTTTCAAGTTTGAAAATAATATTGTGTGAAAAATTGATAACTTCTTTTATGTAAAATAAATACTTTCAGTGTATTGTATGTGCAGGACACGTTAGAGTCTGAACCAAGAGTTTTTCTCGATCCCAACAAACTGGCTGAGGATGGGACAACTTCATTAAGGGGCACTGCATACTCTGAGACTGGCAATTTTTATGCATATGGTCTCAGTGAGAAGGGTTCTGATTGGATTACTATTAAGGTAATTTAGCATCGTTATATATAAATCAGGGATTTTTTACCTTATATACAAGGTAAAAATCTGAATGGACCAATTCCTTATCCAAAATAGTGACAATCTTTCCGAGGTTCAATAAAATTCTCAAACTATCCAATTTTTTACTGAAATGTTTAAATAATATGCGCTGGTTTTTACTCCATTAACTTTAAAATAGTTCAGATGGCCTTCATTTTACCCTTAAAACAGCTTTTTGACTCTTGGAATTAATAAAATAAAGCTTTTGACTCTTCAGAATTTGTACCAAAGAGTCAAATTTACAATAATTAGAAGTAAGTATTATTGACTCCTCAAATCATTATCAGTCAAGGGTCATTTTTGACCCTCAACTTTTGACGTCTAGTGAAAACCCCGGCTCTACTGTAATGGTCCAACACACAAGTTTCTGTAATACATTATTGTGACCTTTATGAATTTAGAAATTTTCACTCCTTTATTGCATGTTAGTGAATTTATGTGATAAAAAATTATATAAAACTGTATTAGTGTAAAAATATTCAGTGTTGGACTTAGCAATGCAATTTTTCACAATTTGGTAGATTATAATACTTATCTCAAATTGTGTGAAAAAAACTCTACTTAACTGCTTGTTACAAAAAAATGTGACTAATTATCTGAAATGTCTCCTGGTTTAGTCTCTGTCAGTATTTTCTTACTGATATTTTCATACGAACTATATCGCAAGAAATGTATTTATGAGAAAAAATATCTGCTGACATACAGACCTTGTATTTCTGGGGATGTTAGTTGAAACCTGGTGTATAGTTTTTTGCTTCAGGGCTCTTGATCTCCTGAATTTGGGGCTAAAATTCAGCCCCATTCCCCCCACCTCTGGAATATACTTTTTTCCCTATTTTTGGTAAAAATTCCATATTAATTAGGCTTTTGAAATTCCCCCTTGAATTGAACATGATGTGAAATTCCCCCCTCCCAGGGCCCCACCCCAGTCCCCCAAAAGAGAGAGAGCCTTGTGTTTTATAATCTATTTCCTCATAAAAATGCTCATAATTGTTTTTCCCATGAACTCTGCAAACAGAGTTTTACCTTACAATGATTTGAGGGAATTTTCTCTTTATCCTAACCTTGAAATTATACTGTTTTAGTTCAAGAAAGCTCCGAGTGGAGAGGATTTACCTGACGTTTTGACACGTGTTAAGTTTTCTAGTATGGCTTGGACACACGATGATAAAGGCCTTTTCTACAATGTAAGTAGTATGCTGAAGGAGCTCAGTCAGTTGATGTATGTAAACTTGATAGTGATTTATCAAAAATTGTTAATTTATGTAATATGCCAAAAAGATATAAATGTATACCATTCATGACTTCAGTTCCTATTTTAAGTTATCAGTATTAGTAATAAAGTAACATCTTGATATTAATACCACATTTAGGATCAGATAAATTAATCTTATACTGAGACAGTTTCATAACCAAGTTGAACTATAGAAGAAATATTGAAATCAGTCCTAAAATAAATGGCCATTACAAGTAGGTGGTCTTAATATTGAGGTGGTTGCATGTTGAGGGTTCACTGTAATGTTATTTTATTGTAGAGTTACCCTGAGCAAGAAGGAAAGTCAGATGGTACTGAGACTACGTCAAATTTAAACCAGAAATTGTTCTATCATCGTTTAGGAACTGAACAATCTGAGGACGTTTTAGTGGCAGAATTCCCAGATAATCCAAAGTGGATGATGTATGTATTACAATCAAAACTGTGTTTGCATCACCTCTGAATAAGGACCACCCTGTGAATAAAGGCCATTCTTTGAAAAACCATCACTGATTATTTAGAACAAATTAACCTCCAAATTAAGGCCACCTGTCAATAAAGGCCACATTTTGTCTCCCAAGGGTGGCCTTTGTTTGCAGGTTTGTCTGCATAAGGTGTACAAATAAGTTCCTAGTCACTGCCTTCCTGACTGATCTTATTTTTTTCTGCTGACCTCAGACTTTCTTGGTCTTGGTAAATTTTTTGTTGCTGATATTTTACATTTTCATATGAACCATACATGTATAGCTAAACTATAAAAATATATTCGAAAGAAATACTGACCTGTAGTTCTTGCTGATATTAGTAACCAATATTCTACATCTCTTAGAAACAATTAACGTATCTCTTCTTTTGACACAATGTGAGATATTGCCAGTATAATCACATAGGAAATCTACCCATATATTATTGTATGATAAAACATACTTGGCTGTTCCATTTTACCCACCCATTAGTAACCCAGCAATTACAATAATACAGAGAAATTAAAGCTAAAGTTACAAAATAGGTCCTGTTGTTTTTTGGTAATAGCATACATTAGCATAGTCTATTCATTTTCTCATTCTAACCACAAAAATAAATTACATATATATATATAGATATATATTTTTTTTGTGGTTAGAATTAGAAAATGGATAGACTTTGATATTTTATTAATTAATTCTCATGGCAACATCTGTGATAATTTCTTAAATGATTTGTTCATCCACCAAATGCTATCTTAAGTATGTTACTTGCGTAAAACAACACCACAGTCATTTAAAATCATGTATATTTGTTGTTTGAAACTTGTTGCATATATATATATATATATATATATATGATTACAGTGGTGTAGAGGTCAGTGATTGTGGCCGTTATCTTGTGATTGCTATAAGAGAAGGATGCAAACCAGTGAACAGACTCTACTTTACAGATCTACAATCATTAACAGATGGTATTAATGGAATATTACCTTATGTGAAAGTTGTGGACAACTTTGATGCTGAATATGAGGTACTAAACGCTGAGAAGTTTTGTCTAGTGAAATAGGGTCCGTTAAGTTCAGACAAGTCTAAAAGGTTTGAGGGGACAATGTTGTTATTTTCAGTCAGTTATAAACCATATTGTTGTAAGTTGAGAAAATATTGGAGCTGAACTTTGTAAAAGCTTAAAAGATTCATTTTGATACTCGTTAAAAACTGTGTCAACTAAATACCTGTTTAAACATGGAAGGGTTTGAAATTACATTTTGCTAACCTTTGTCATTTAAAAAAATGATTAAGATGATATTTGCAGTGTATGTGAAAGACAATGTGCTGTCACTTGCTCAGAGACTGTACAAACTTGAAAACATTACTGGAACAGACAAAATCTTACTGGCTCATAATATATTTAGCTGGAATCATCACTAACTATCAAAGGACATGAGGTGCAACAGCTTATATTTTACCAGGCCTCATTAATATTTTACTGGAAGACTCGGGGCTGATAATCCTTTGTATCAACTGCATCTACTCAGAGTATAATTATGATTCTACTTCAAATTTGTAATACCAAAATATCTCATGTTTACAGTATATCACCAATGAGGGAACGATGTTTACGTTTAAGACAAATCTGAAGGCTCCAAACTACAAGTTGATCAATATTGATTTCAGCAAGTATACAATGGTAAGATCCAGTACAGTGATTTTTTGGCTGGGGGCTTATTTTCAGCCAAAATGTGATACATTTTCCCCTGTCTATGAAGTATCTTTTTTCAAGACCATAATGAAATTGCACACTTGCTGGAATTTTATGATAAAGATAGTACCATATTATCACTCAGCATGATTTCATTGTTTAAGTAATGTCAAAGTATTTAAGTTACTGAGTAGAATCTCACTAATATTTTACTTCTTGGAGTATCAAAATAATTTGTGTTTTTTTTTACATAAAATTTGATCGGTCAGGTTAACAGACACAGAAACAAATGTATTTCACATTGACTTTCAGTTTTTAGTTTCACATTTATCTGAGATTTTTATAGGAGAATTGGACGACATTGGTGGAAGAGCACGAGAAGAATGTGTTAGAATGGTCTGGTTGTGTGAATGGTAACAGACTGGTTCTGTGTTATCTACAAGATGTCAAGGTCAGTCCGGTTTCCTTTGTACTTTTAGCATTGAAATGATATTGTGTGACTTATTTGGATTTTTGTTCTGTTTCCATGGAAATGTTTAGTCTTGTCTGTTCTTGTTGGAAAACTTCTGAATTTTAAATTCCCCCCCTCCCACCAAGACAGGTTCAAACAGTTCAGATTTAGCTGTAGAAATGTACTCGTATTTAGATAAATTATGAACAGGTGAATATGTGAATACTGTCACTTATGAATTATCTATAAAAAATTGAAAAAAAAAATTGGCAGATGTTTGGTTATTTTTGTTTGAAGTCATTCAAAGTTTGGAAAAGCTTACATGTTCAGCAATTCAGTTCTCTACAATTATTTTGTAATTTTAGAATCAACTGTATGTCCATAACCTACAAGATGGTAAGCTGGTTCGCAATCTGCCCCTTGATGTCGGTACTATAGTTGGGTACTCGGGACAGAAAAAAGACACTGAGGTAAGTTGAAGTCAGGTGGTACATTGAGTATGTTGTTTTCTATACTGTAAAAAAATTATCTTAAATTTATCTGTTTTTACAAGGGTGCTCTTCAAGTTATTATTATTGGGTCATTTAGATCACAACACATGGTGCATGCATCAAACATGAAGTATTCTGGGTATTCGCCTGTTTAGCAATATTTACTTAAGCTGACAGGTTTTCAGTGACATGTGCCAGTACTACCCTCGTTCTCCACAAGTACTCACAAACTTCTCTGTATAAATGATTAGCTGTGATGAACATATCATCCTAAATGTATTGTCAACAACTAAAACATCACAGAAATATTTGCTGCACCCATGGTTCAAACTCTCGCATCCACGGTTGGTAGTCCTAACCCACTACCTATTGTGCCACAGGCCTGACTTGTGGTCCTTGTTGGTTGTTGAGTAAGAATTATTATAATATAATAAACTTTTGCTTCCATTGGAAGACATAAATTATGATAAGTGTTGTTTTTTTATCTTCAGATATTTTACCAGTTCATGTCTTTCTTAACACCGGGCATTATATACAGATGTGATATGACAACAGATTCTTCTCAACCTCAGGTAGTCAAAACATGTGACATAAATGATTTTTGCAATATCATTATCCAAACATATTGCATATTTTGTCTAAGCGTGTGTGTAATATTTCAGCACTCTACTTGTTATAATTATGAAAGTATTAAACAAGGAACCAGAGGAATGTTTGATGGTTTGTAGTGCTATAAACCAAATGAAAAGCCAGCTCCACATAAAGTCCAACTTTACATAAAGTCCAGCTCTACATAAAGTCCAGTTCTACATAAAGTCCAGCTCTACATAAAGTCCAGTTCTACATAAAGTCCGACTCTGCATAAAGTTCAACTCTACATAAAGTCCAACTCTACATGAAGTTCAGTTCTACATGAAGTCTAGCTCTACATAAAGTCCAACTCTATATAAAGTCCCACATTACATAAAGTTCTACTCTCCATATATTACAACTCCACTTAAAGGCTAACTCTATGTACAAGCCACATGCCTTTTGTGGTCTTTGTTCATAGATTTAACTTGGAGACATAATGAACTAGCATAAATACATATTTTTGCTTTAAGGAAATAACACAAGAAGTGCATCTGAAAATTACATTAGTGGTGAAACATTGGTGAAAACAAACACTATATAGATATTGTATAATTTGTGAATGTTTACTTTGTGGAGATCTTATTTCATCTGATGAAAAAATATGGCTGAATTTGTACATAATGGTAGAAATATGTATAAATGTGAAAGCTTGATGTAAGAATTATGATTCAACTTGATGAGTCAAGAAAACAAATCCTACCACTAGGGACTTAACTGGATTTTATGCATGAGAAAATAAATTCTTGAAAATAAATTGTTCGTTTTAATAAATACCTAGAATGGTTGTTTAATTTCTTATGATTTCTTGTTTTTCAGGTGTTCAGGGAAATTAAAGTAAAGAATTTTGACTTCAATAATTTCACCACTGAGCAAGTTTTCTATCCAAGTAAAGATGGTACGAAAGTGCCAATGTTTATTGTACACAAAAAAGTAAGTTTAGCATTTTTTGATGATACAAATTTTATAGGAAAGGACAGGAATTTTCAGTGTTAGAATCTGTTAGCAGTAAGGCTTTGCCGAGTTACAGTTTAACTGTAATCTGAGAGCTGGATATTCCTTTGCATACCTTTTACCCATTGGAAGATAAACTTTTCTTGAATGTTTAGTTTTTCACTTTAAGTTCCAGACAAACAAAAGAAGAACTGATGATAAGACTGTCTTATTTATAATGGCATATGAATTCACATGGTTAAGTTTTCCAAAATTTTCTGGAACCTGCAGGCCCTGTCCCTACTGGTTTTTATTGTTTCCATGGCATCGAGGTTAAGATTTCCGTTTTTTTTTAAATTTTCAACTTTCACCCATGAATTCATAATGCTTTATAAATATGTCAATAGGTGACATTATTTACAATTAGCGATACATCCTGAACAGAAGTACTGGTACCAAAGCCAAGAATATTAGTGAACTACTGGCTGGTATATAAATGAAATCAGGCCCCCCCCCCCACAAAAAATTTATTTGTTATCAAAATACTGATGATGATGATGAAATATTTTGTATTAATGATAGGATCTACCAATGGATGGATCTAACCCAGTGATGCTATATGGATATGGTGGATTTAATATACCAATAAGCCCCACCTTCTCTGTATCGAGGCTCGTGTTCCTACAATATTTGGGTGGCGTTTATGTTGTAGCCAATATACGAGGAGGCGGGTATGTTCTTTTCTTACTGTCTGCAGGATTTGAAATGAAAATGGAAGCATTATGAGATTCATGATTTTGAGGCAAAATTTTTGAATTTAATCATTGTACTTGTAAATTCTGTGTTTCCTTAGAAATGTAAGTTTTACATGCTATAAATGCAATTAATAATGGGTCACTTGGGTATTATATCTGGACCAGGATTGATAACCTGAAAATCACATTTCGCTCTCTTGAATTATGGCCTCTGATTCTGCAAAAATGATGGCCTCTGATTCTGCAAAAATGATGAAAATGACCTTGTCTGCTCTTCAAATTGAAGAGTTCCCCTTCAATCTTCACCAGTTATTTTTGATTGGCATATTTTATGATGGTTAGGTAGCTGTACTGTAAATATTTCATGTTTTATGACAGAGAATACGGTGAAACATGGCATGAAGGTGGAATATTCGGGAACAAACAGAATGTGTTTGATGACTTCCAAACTGCTGCTGAATATTTGGTTCAAAACAAATACACCAGTCATGATAAGTATGTGTTTATTTGTACTGTATTATCTCCTCTTGGCTTTCCATGTTTTAAATTTTTCTATGTCTTAGTTTTCTTGTGGTTTTTTTTTGTATTATATGTGTAAGTGGGATGAGGATATATTTATCTGATTGGACATTAATTGCACATGGTATATCATGGAAATTTTCTCACAATATTATTGAAATATGAAATATATTAGATTCATGTAAAAAAGTGAAATGAAAAAAAAAAGATAAAATGCACTGTAAAAATTTTTTTTGGTTTATTAAAAACTTAAGAAAGCTAAATTAAAAAGCTGACTAATGTAACATTATTGTTTATTCTCTAAGCGGCTTTTGCTGTGTGAAAAGAATACTTTGATAGAGTAAAGCATCATCATAACATTACTGTTGGGAACAATTAAAACTGAATATTAAAGGGGTCTAAATATCAGTCTAGAAAATCTGAAAGTCTCGAAGAAATATTAAAAACCAGTCCACAGATATGTGATGGTTATAACCTGGTGGTCTTTATATTGAAGTAATAACTAACTGAAGTTTTACTGATCCAATTATTTGTTACAGAATTACAATCAATGGTGGATCTAATGGTGGTTTATTGGTGGGGGCTTGTATCAATCAAAGACCAGAACTGTTCGGATGTGCCATTGCTCAAGTTGGGTATGTATAACTGTGTAGTCTGGGCGTGAGATTTTGTCTTACCTTGTACAGAATACTTGCTGTTGATTGGTTGAGCCAGGTCACGTGCTGACCTAATACTTTCTATATTAGGTCGTCAGCAATTCATATCCAGTCAGTAATCATAATTTCAAAATAAAAAATGGCTGAGATGTCATAAACGTTTGGTAAATTGGTTTATGAATGGTACTCAGTAAGATAATTTTGTTACACTGCTTCTTACTGTCCCAATACAGTGTGATACAGGGTCAGTAAATCAAAAATTGGGCTCGAGCTATCACTCTTGCCCAATATTTATTCACAGACCTTGTATCACGCCATATTGGATCAATAAGAAACTGTGTAGCTAATAGTATTTCTTGAGATCATATTTCATGAGATTATAGTTCATGAGATTATAGTTCTTGAGATTATAGTTTATGAGATTATAGTTTGAGATTGTAGTTTATGAGATTATAGTTAATGAGATTATAGTTTTGAGATTGTAGTTTATGAGATTATAGTTTGAGATTGTAGTTTATGAGATTATAGTTTTGAGATTGTAGTTTATGAGATTATAGTTTGAGATTGTAGTTTATGAGATTATAGTTTGAGATTATAAATCATTTTAAAGAATTTAAACTGTAATGTTTTGAAATCACTTGAGTTTGTAATATGCCTGTTGTGATGGGATATATGAAAACATGCGGTGGGCAGGTGGCTTCCTCACAAAAAATGATAAAATAGAAATGGCTAACCTCTTAGTTGAACTGTTCCCATCCAATCTTCACCAAGCAATCTCATCACAATGTTGAAGGTATACTTTGTGATTGTCAGGCACTCTTGTTGTATTATGTTTTTGTCAAGATTGTTTTTTATGAAGCATATGAAATAATTATGTTAAGCAACTGTACTGCTCTTTACATACAGTGTGATGGACATGCTGAAATTCCACAAGTTTACTATAGGACATGCTTGGACCACTGATTATGGCTGTTCTGATAAGGAAGAGGATTTTAACTGGTTAATCAAGTAAGTTGCCCTTATAAACTGACAACCATACTGTGAGTTCAGTCAGTAAAACACAGGACTGCTGATTGAGTTTTTGCAGGCTTGACTTTCAAAGGAACACTTGATTCTCTATGATAAATTTGTCTCCCATAACAACATCATGGTGGAAAGCTTTTGATTGCTTACATAATGTGTGGGAACAAGTTTTATCATCCTTGTAAAAAATGGTTTTGATGTTGTTTGTCCGATTATCTGATAACTTTATTATTGCTGTCTTGATGTACTTTATATTATATTTAATGGTTTCGACAGACTCCTACATGTATAAGTTGTTATTTGTTATGCTGGTGTACGGATATGTTTTCTTGTAATGTATTTAGATTAGTAACATTTTTTGTTATGGTTATGGACTGTGTTCTAAATTTCTGATAATTATGTTCATGAAACTGCATCTAAATTCTCTCACTGAAATTGTTTATGATAAAATGTGTACATATTTGAATTGAAATTTTTTTCTTTTCAGATACTCACCCCTTCATAACATTCAAGAACCTAAGGGAGATAAGCAATACCCGGCAACATTGTTGTTGACTGCTGATCATGATGACAGAGTTGTCCCCCTTCATTCACTGAAATTTATCGCCCAACTTCAGCATGTTGCTGGAAAATCGGAACTTCAGGTTTGACTGTTACAGACGCTGGTTTATACTTATAGATAAATCAGTTGTGAATGATTAATTTGTTTCAGAGGGAATATAGATATTTAATGTTCATACGATAAGAGTAAGGTCTTAGTTGGGCAGACATTAATTAACAATAAGTTCCATACCCTAAGTTTTCTTAAGTTGACCAAACTTGATATATTGGCCGTCATAAGAAAGTAACCATCATAAAAATTCTTCTATTTTGGCCTAATATACTGACCTTGAAATTTTAATGGTATACAGCAATTTTATGGTCAATAATGGATGACAATAAACCATATCATGAAATGTTTCAACTATTTCCAGAATTAAATTCATCTCAATTACTTGCGCTTTGTCTATTTAATACCAACATCGCTTACTGGTTACTTTCTTATTACGGCCTGTATATATAGCATGGGATTGGGATTTGGGTGTTCTGGAGTCAAGGTTACGGTCACTATTACTAAAAATAGGAAAACGGTTTCCACTAATGTAACAGTTGAAAGTCTGGTTTGGTGGCATTGTCACAATTCTTGTTGGTTATGAAAAGATTGAATTACATTTTCTGTGTTTTTTAAAAGGCTTTTTTTATTTTCTTATAAAAGATTGTTTTTGATGGCAAAATATGTGTTATTTGATATCTCAGTGATTCAAATTCTGTTAAAAAAGCTCTGAGCCTGAAATTATAAAGTACAATTGAATTAGCATTTTGTTTGAAAAAATGTCTTCGTATCATTTCATAAAAAAAACTTTCATTACACCTTCTTAGTCATGGATATTTTGTCATATTTTCTGTTCGTCATTTTTGTCTTCTATCATTTTAGACAAATCCATTAATGATTCGTGTAGACACAAAATCTGGACATGGTGCTGGAAAACCGACCAAGAAAATCGTATGTAGATCATATCTGAACTTCTTAATACTTACCAATTAATGTATTATTCAAAGTTATGCTTAAAGATTTGCATTATTGTAAGCGGCCTCCATGTCAAGTGGTTATGGTCTCTGACTAATAATTACTAGCCTCTTACCACTGTTAGTGTGATCCCTTGGGACAAGATTTCACATGTGAGGAAACTGTCCAGCTGGCTTAGGGAAGGTTGGCAGTTCTATCCAGGTGTACACCTTGGGTCTTCCTTCACTGTTAAATCTGGAACCGTTATCATTAAATATTGATTGGTCATTGTTGATCTTTACTGTCCAAATCTGTTTCACTGATCCTGTCAACTTTACTTTTAAGAGCATGATATAAATAAATACTTTCAATAGAATTGAAAAGCCTGTTCTATTGATTGGGGTATGTCCTGGTTCTGGTTGATGGTCACGTCAAACCTTTGACGTATGTTAAATAACTTCACATCATGATTTACAGTTTGCTAGGAAAAGGCTGAAAAACAACTGTTGTAAAATTGCTGTGGTGGCATCTGTCTCGTTTTCTTGCATTCTATTCTGAGGTCTATTTATGTCTTAAACTTTTTTTGTTTTCAGATTGAAGAGTTAAGTGATGTATACAGTTTTATTTACCAAACTGTAGGACTCAAATGGTCCGGATGACTTAGTGCACATCTATAGACTCATATAGTAAAAGTCCCAGTGTAACAAGATTATTATTGATATCAAATTTCTTATTTACAATAAATCAATAAAACCTTGGTATTATGACCACCTTGGTACCAAAGAAAAATAGTCTCATTATTGAGGTGGTCTCATTTTAAAGTTAAAATATGGAACAAATAAAGAAAACCAGTCCAATAATTTGATTTCCTTATTGTGAGGTGATCTCAATATTTAAGAAGTAACCAAGCGAGGTTAATGTAATAGTAAGTTTATAGTGTGTAAAATCATCTTTAGCAACCACCTCAGTATTAAAACCGCTTCACGATGATGACCAGTTATTTTTGTTTTGGACAAGTTTTCAATGTTTCCTATGTATTCAACTTGATAATTAGACCACCTTTGCACTGAGACCGACCACAGTGTATTTTGACGTTCGTAATAAAGAGGTTTTACTGAGAACATTTGTGTTACTATAATGATGCAGTCTTATAACCTATTAAACGGATTCTTTCTGATGTTGTCTCATTGAGCATAACCAGACTGCTTGATTTTTGTGTTTTGTTTTCATGTTACATTTTCATATGGTTTTATTGCCATTTTCAACAATATTTCAGTTGTATTCAGTGGCCGGTTCACCTGACCGGTTTTCCTGGACTGTATACTAATCAGTACTAACAATCTTATCACAACTTCTCTACATAGGTAGGCAATGTTTATATGGTCAGAATCTGCCTTGTGTAAATCAGCTTCTAAAGTCTAAAATAAAAGAACGAAAGAAACTTTTTGTCTTCCTTGTAATATGGCTCTGGTGAGGTTTTACTGTAGATCTGTATTAAGTAATGCCGTCATGTGGGAAATTGAGAAAAACATAAGCTATTACAATATGAATGAGAAACATGGATTTGTTGTATAAAGCATTTTATCAAGGTTTATTTCATTAGAAAAAGCAATGTACAAACTTTATAATCGAATAATGATTATTTTGCGAAACAAGATTGAGCACAAAATAACACAGGGCATGTGACTGCTTGAACGCAGTGTCGTCTGCATTGTGCATTTGCTGCGTCGAATCCAAACACACTTCGACCGAGGCTGGTCGCAACACAAGGATCTACATTTGCAGCACGCAGGTCGATCGGAATAAAACCTCCTATAATATTGAGACGTGGTGTTGTGGTCTGTTGTTTCATATATGTTCGTGGTTGCGATGACGTCACTTTCACGTGCGTCTGCGTTGGCGATGACGTCACCATTGCGTGTGTTCGTGTTGGTGATGGCGTCACAAATACATTTGAAGTTGATGAAGGTAAAATAGCGACGTCTGCACAGCCATAAAATTGCTCTTGGGGTCCACATCCATTGCAACAATTGTAGTTAGATACACAATTATTATTACTACCTAAATAGACAGAAACCGAATTTAAAAGAAAAGACATTCAAAATGGTGGTAATGAAGACAAAATGCAATGGAAGAATATGATTAGGTTTGGCCATCAATGAGGTCTTAACTTGACCTTCATACTATATAACATTGAAATGAGATATTTGCATGCCTTCAAACAACTTTGTGTTTCCACATGTGACGAAAGCTTACATAATTTCGGAATGTTGAAAAAAATCAGATCCAGTTAATCGACATAATCTTTAATACTCTAATGAAAAGACATATGTTCCATGAAAAAATGCAACATTTCACTCGTATGTATATGTACATTCAGTATGTGTGAACAAATATGACCCTTTTGACCACTTAGGCCTGTAAGAGGTTAATTTAATCTCTTTTACATCAATAATATGCGCTAAAGCTCTTTTTCACACGACGGACGTTTGCTCAGGTCTGAGCGTATCTGGAACCTTTTATTATAGAGAAACTCACCCGTATTCCATTTCCATTGCATCACGCATTGTGAACACGTCAGACCTCTCGGTAATCGTAGCTTGTATTTAAATACACCAGTAACTCGATGAAGGTGTTCAATTCTGGTTACCCCTTCTGCTGTCGCCAGTAAATATTTATCTAAGCATTGTTGAGTCGCCGGTGTATGTAGGTCATTGTTCGGACAGATACGGAATTCGGACCAACCGCCGTGTCCGACTCGTAAGTCTGGATTAAAGAAATACAAAAATTCCATCAATTTCAAAAAAATGATTGGAACGTTGGAATTGCATTCTTGGTTGAGAATTATTATGGTTCATATTAAAAGGGCAAAGCCAAAATTGACACCTAAGTCATAGAATATAAATACGAATTATAGTCTTTTGGGGTTTTGTAATATTCATAAGTGTTGATTTTGGTGATATGGATGAAAATTAGAATGTGATACAGCTCAATTCAAAAAATTATTCATTTCTACTGTGACAGCTGTCTACATAGCTGAAGTTCTAAGTTAGTGATACAGTAAGTAAACATCGCATTTAAAACCAAGATACACCATGGATTTCCCTATCATTTTACAATCAAATTAAAGCGGACTCAGTAAGATTTTGGAAAAACAAAAAAAATCTGATGTCCAGTCCCTTTAATTCCTAAATTAAAACTACTGGTGAAGTTACATGGAATTGACATAAGAATTACAACTGCAAAACTACCGTGTTTGATCCTATTCAGAATAACATTAAAGACCCAAGCCCTTGTGTACATATAGAAGGCGTAATTGCTGCTATTGTGCCCATGAAAGGTACGGCTGGCATAAGAATAAAACACATACAAAATATTAGTTGAAAACTGACTTAAATACCGAACATTGTCTAATAAACGCCCCGCTGTGATACACACGATAAGCATGACTCGCTATTATCGCTTATATAGTTCTTAAAATGTAAATACAGGTAGTTAAACGAATTCATGACAAATGAAGTATTGTCGCGTGTAACGCTCGTTAGGCGTTTATTTGTGAATTTTCTGTCTGCAAAGGCAAATGCGCAGATAAGGCTAATTATCACTTACTTATGTGAACGTCAATCAATTGGCCTTCCTTATAATTCCGTAAAGTCATAAGTTTGCTTGCAAATTTTCCACCAGCTTCATACTCACGTGGTCCCTGATAGGGATCACCACATATACCACATTTGCCACCATTTGTCACCCATTGATTCTATATAAAGTTTTACAGTCATACAGTTTAACTTTACTCAGGGACCGCCTCAATGTTAAGCCCACTTCATTATGACAATCAATTATTTTCGGACCGGTTTTCAATATTTTCTCTATATTGCATATTCGATTCGATTCGATAAAACTGATTCAGGATGACAGTTCTTTTATATGTACCAAAGTGTTATTATTAGAAAAGATTTACTGTACATGTATTCAAGATTTTCCGTGCGATTTTTATATCAGAAGAGTTATTCTAACACTGTCTAAAATTTTCCTGTATGAGCAAAGAAAACAAAAATCGTGCTATAAGACACGGTAATAGCATGCTTTGGGTTTTTGGCTGTTCCACGTTACTCTCGTGATAATTGGGTATAATGATGACTTGTTAGCATACTTCGTTACAAGTTTGAGCGTCGCCAAAATTAACAGTGCTTGTACATAAATTGTGATGAAATTGTCACTGTTTTTGGTAGATATATATTGATGATGAAAAAAAATTATCTATGAAATTTTTAAATTGTGTGATTATCAATTTTGTTCAAATATTCAAACAAAAGAGTTAATACTCACCGAAAATCCGCCACAGTTTAGTTGCATATCATAATTATAATTTGTTGGCGTGGGGTATCCAAATCTGAAAGCAGATTGTCTGGACGGAGGCTCGAACAATTGTCCATGGCCGTTGCTGTTGCCAAACAAAGAACACACGAGTGTTGTAATTAGAACATAAACGCTGGTTCCCTTATAAAACATTACGACGCTTTGGTTTCCGGTGTTGTTGTAGTATTGTACAATTACACTCAAGTGAAGTTATTGGTTGATCACTATTTTCTAGACTCTGCAAAAATACGTAATAATCCAACATAATTACTTTATACACACCAAGTAGATACTTATAACCATTTTTTTTCAATAGTTTATTATTGGAAATATTGCTAAATGCAAAATGAGGGACCATTGTGCGGTTGTGGACAACTGGGTAAAATCATGCGCTAAAGCAGCTATAAAATACAATGCACTAACATGATTAATTTTGTTTCACCAGTTTAACCCAACAATCGCAAAGCTTTAAGCTGCTTTACCGTTTAATGAAATTTGACGTTTTTATACAATAAACCAGTCTGTTTTCTTAGTAAACAAACAAACAAACTCTCATGAGGTTCGAAATTCAATGTCTCAATTCAAATGCTCTAAAATTGCGTTTAAAATGTAAAGACGGAAATACAAAGCGGATTCACTGGAACGTCCGCCAGACAAATATCCACAGATAAAGGTCACGGCAAACACTAGCCCATACATTTACTCAGAAATGCGGAATTATGGAACAACAAAACCTCAATCTGCCCAAACCCCCTAACAACATAGTCCTCACAGCAATGAGCATGGGCACAATAACGTAGAGAAAACCGAACCGAACAGAACGAGTTTAAAGCAATAAAAACATCCATAGGATACCATATTGGAACACTTTATAGTAATATGATAAACCCCCATATATTCATAAACGTGGCTTTTATAAATTCTTAAACTTGAATAAAAATATACCATACGTATTTATGCTTGGCCCACTCCTTTAAAAGAAAACTGTGACAATTGCACGTACCTTTTGTATAATGGTTCCTGCGTATGAAGAATACTTATCTCTTGATTTATCTGTGTAGATGTTACAATGTATGTTGAAGGACCATGCGGAATATCTCTATTATATAGGACAAAATCGGACCGGTATGAGTGGCTTTGATGTACAGTGCAACCTTTGAAAGAGACCTTCACATGAACAAAAATTATTCTTTAATTGACCAAATCAACCTCTATATAATGATCAAACGTGAATAAAGACCACCTCACACAATTTATTGTATACTTATTGATACAATAGACCAAACGAACTCTATATATGAAGGCCGCGACCGTGTTTCAGTGGTTAGTGTGCTAAATTTGTGACCAGGTGATCTGGATTCAAATCCCGGTCGCGGCAGGTCATATCCTTCTATGAAAATTTGACAAAATTATCGATTTTCCTCCATATGTGGAGAAGTTGCCGGCTCCTTAGGCGAACCGGCCGCCGTATACAACTGAAAAATTGCTGGAAAACGGTGAAAACCCGGTGAAAAAACACTGTATGGAGGCCAACCGTGAATGACGGTCACGTATTTTAGAATGCATACAATGATATAATAAACAGTATGTAACTGAGCAATGATAAGCTAGGGATACAAGACGTATTATTCCCTCTTTTCTTTTGTGTTCGTTATCAACAAGTTTGTCTGTAGATTTGGTTTTCAAGTTTTAGAAGTAACGAAGACGCTATTCCACGAAGTAAGCCGGAAAAATACGGATTAACCCGAACGATACCATTGTTATCGCCTGATAAACTAATAATTATGATTGTGTGTTGATGCAATACATTACAAGAGTTGGGTAATCTTTCTTTGTGTATACATCATATTTCATAGAATTCATCAACAATTTCTGGGGAGGAACTTTTCGTACAAACATATGTTGTACTTGAATATGAAACATTCAGAATTAGTTTTATTTTTTCGCTCTTGGTATAATTAGAACAAGAAACCATAACAGCATAGGATTCAAAATGTACGCGAATTGTCACCATACAGAATAGGACCGGAAAAAAGTCAGGTGTCCGGTTACTTGACCGAAAATTAAGACAAGTTGGTCGTAAAACTTCCTTTCTATTTTCCTTTCTATGCAAATATTTGGTACTTTTGAAACATGATTTATCCCCAAATATTTTCGTGATATCACGATTGTTTGCATTTTGATGTTGGAAACATTATGATCGGCGCCTGGTAACCAGAAACATAAATATCTTTTCTGGCCCAACGAGGCAGATATAAATTATTCACTCATTTTCCATCAATTACTCTGCTTTAATTTCACTATTTTGTTTCATGAATGCATATTTCGTTTCATGAATGTATATTTTGTTTCATGAATGCATATTTTGTTTCATTAATGCATATTTTGTTTCATGAATGCATGTTTTGTTTCATTAATGCATATTTTGTTTCATGAATGCATATTTTGTTTCATTAATGCATGTTTTGTTTCATTAATGCATATTTTGTTTCATGAATGCATATTTTGCTGGGTGTCGTCAAAGTATGATACTCTTTTTCTCGCATGACGTTAAACAGAATTATTGCTTCGTCATTTGATTTCGTCAGTAGAAGTGTTGATTCTTTTCCCAATGGCCAGACTTTTACAAAATAAAACATAATTTTAAAGTAAGAAAAATTATTCCGTAGTTTTAAATTAAACAATACTTTTAAATAGTTTAATATATTTGTCTTCGACATGAGGTCGATCAGATAACCCATTTGTCCATCTCCAGTGTTTGCGCAAAGTCACTGATAAATACATGCTGTTGTAAAAATCGCACTAGGTTCGGTCTCAAGAAAAGGTCCATAAAACTGATAAGGAGTTGTTTACGAACCATGCTTAATTCTTCCTGGTGTGGTTTTGTTCTTGTATTTCATTTGTTTTTCTTTTTTCTCCTAGAATGACATCGTGACTTTTTTCATCATTTCTTATCATGTCCTGATAAGAAAGATGGCATGTCATGGAGGTGATTATTTCTCACGTAATCAGTTAGACTTTTTTATTTAGCGCACTGTTGTTTAACGGCTAGTTTGTACTCAACAGACATAGTTTAAGTCACTGTCCCCATTCAACGAAAGGAAAACATAGCTTTTTTCAAGTTATCATCTTCCGCCCCGTCTCCAATTTTGTCTTCGTCTTCTGCTTCTCGATCTTCTCCTTTTTTCCACTTCATTCACTGCTCCTCAAATTTCTTATACTATGTCGTCTTCTGTTTTTTTTTCTTTGTCTTCATCGTCCAGTGTGTTCTGTATTTTTCATCCTCTATCTCTCCTCCTTCCCCATTGTCTTTGCTTCTTCTTTCTTCAACTTTGTCTTCTACTTCTCTTTCTTCTTTCTCTTTGTAGTATTTCTGACTCTCCTTCCAATTTGTCATCTTTTTTTCTATTTTTTATTCATGCAAACTTCTTCACTAGTGAAATATTTCGTATTTTGACATCATACATAGTAATTATCCCTCTTAAAATGTCAAGTTCAATCCTCTATCTTGCCTTTCAACCTAGACGTTCATTGTCATATATTGAATTCATTCTTTTGCGGGGAGAAGTGAATTAGTTTGTTATAATTACCAATCACTAATTATTTAAACTTTTTTCTTCAGTTTTCTTCCTGTACAAAAAGGTGAAACCTTTAAGGTAACATTAAAGCAAAGGACTTCAAAATACTCCGCTTAGAGGTTAAATCATGAAGTCGCAAAGTCAAAACTCCAGTTCATTGTTTAAAGATTCATGCTTTGAATTCGCGGTCAAAGACAGAAATAATATCTTTCTTGCATTTTTGCAACTCTCTTTTAACAGTTGCATTCACTTACATTCACCGAGTATGCAGGAAATAGTCAATATATCAAATATAAAAAAAAAATGATAAAAAAACCACAAAAAACATGAACAATGACTTTCTTCTAAATCTGGGACTCTTTATAAATCCTTCTTTAAAATTTCATATTAATTGATTGAATGTATGATATACTCATATATATGGTGGCATACTTCTAAATAAGATATTAAAATATTTTCACGAAAATCAATCAGATTTACATACATAAAAAAACAAAGGCATTTTCACGAAAATTCAATAACTTTTCATGACAAGATTTCTTCACCAGTCCGTAAACGTACTAATTAAGTGTTGATAAAATATTTTCATGAAGATCAAACATTTTTAATGAAAGCTTTCGCGAAAATCAACTCGCTAAGTGTATGCAGAAATATGCCACCATACGTATAGGCCAATTATTCAGTGAGTCATTTAGAATGACAGTATTCATAGTTCAAAACAAATTATGTACTAGTACTACTATATTATGTAACATTCTTTTTACCTTGACATGACATGCATGTATTTACTTTACTAAATGATAAACTATGTTCGAATCAAAATAATGAATAGTCTGTTCTGATCCGTTCAGTTCTGATCCGTTTCATTCAGTTCCGTTCAGTTCTATTCTGTTCCGTTCACTCACTTCCGTTTCGTTCTATTTGGTTCCGTTCCGTTTTGATCCGTTCCTTTAGGAAACTTCTTTTGAGCTGCAGAGAAAAACGCCAATTAGTGATAAATGAATCGATTTCATCTGCTCTGTTCATTTACACTAATTACCCTATCATTAAGTTGCAGACTTATGTGGAACTAACCTGATGCTTGTTGTTGATCATTTTAAGTCTGAAAATGGTGGTATTATCATGTTCGATCGATTAATGACACCCATGTTTACAACACTGCATGTAAGTGACAACATAATGATTTTCAACATGCACTGAGAAAAATGATTGTTCGCGAAAAGCGATCCAGACTTTTAACAGTGGATATGTTGGTAAGCATTTTTTCAGCGAAGGGGGGGGGGGTAAACATTATATTCTCGAACTGAAAATGAAGTTTCTTAGGAATCGGGGTATTTTTGAGTCAGTGACTGGAAATCAACGATTTTTAAGGATGACCTGGTTGATACATTCATTTCTCTTTGTAGATTCTACGCATTACTTTAATTGATCATTTATCAGGATAAAAAACAAATCCATTTTGTTACTCTCGTTTTACATCTTTCTGATTGTAGACGATTTGTAATTATAGAACTATTCAAGGCTATAACAATACATTAAATTCCCGTAATTATTAAACTATCGCTACAGTCGCGACCCTAATATAATGTATATATAGAAAACATAATTACGATGCCAGTGTATGTACTGTACCTTGTACTACAGGGGAACCTCTAAAAGCCGGGCCCATCTATTCCGGAACCCTCTAGCACGGACCGTCTTGACCAGAAATTACATCAATAAGGACAACATCGACGTGATCGATTTTTTCATTCAGTATACATTGTATTTCGTAACAATTATTTTGAAAAAAAGAGCACATTTAATCCGGACTTATTCTTCGGGTCCGGATTTAGTCCGGATTAGGCAGATTCTGTTCTATAATTAAGGTAATTGAGAACTTTGATGGAATAAATTAACTAAAAATAATAAAAATAATGTTTGTTTCTGGTTACATGCTCATTAAAAATAGGTATGGATTGTTATTATTATTGTTCTGGAAAGCCATTGTTGAGATTATTTTTGTGCCGAAAGGCAAAGAAGTAAGACAGTAAACGTGCCGTTCCTCGGATTTAATAAAAAGTCTAGGGTCGCGGGGTAATATTAGGGTAGGTCGGGTAATCAGGAACAAACGATTTTTTACGCCTTACTTGGAATAAAAGTTCTAGATAAATATGATGACTCTCGCTGAATACGGCATTAATAATTCCATTATCGTCGTAACGAGTCGCGAAAACTGGTAATAAAGATCATGAAAAACGCGTGATCTTGTAAATGAATATCTTCATACAAGGTCGTAAGTACGCGGCACCACATTAAAACTATAAAGAATTTTTTTCCTGTTGTGTATAGTAACGTACCGAGGCACGATTCGTTGATTGGATAATTCCATTTAAAGTTGCCAACAGACAAGCTCTGCATTTATCTAGTTCGATATAATGTCTTATGCATCAAAAACTCTCCACAAGCAGTAATGGAGAGATTTGTTAGTTATGTATGTAAGTTCAGCGTCTTATTTCATTACCTTAGCTAGGTCATCATTAAAAATTGTTTGCTGTAACGCGACCCAATATTTTTTCCGGAAAATTATTACCAAATAACGAAAGGGTAACAATTTTTGACCGGGAGGGTTAAAAAAAGAAGTTGAGCCGCGGCAATTTTTATGAGTTGGTCGCGTTACTGCAAACATACTTTTATAAGGATGGCCTTAGCCTTAAAATTTTAAAGGAATTTGTGAGTATTGGAATCATGGTACAGACGAGTATAACGCCGATATTATGATCTCCTTCGCGAAAAAAACCTTTTAATATTAATGTGGTCTCATTATCAAGTCGAAGTATAGAGGCAATATGTAAATCAAGTTAAAAATAAGTGGTCGTCAGTATGAGGTGGTCTTAACATTGAAATGCATGTTGGTGCTAAGAGTAGTTTAATTATACACGTATTTGGGACAAACAAGATTTTCACCTCAGCTCGCATTTATCACAATTCCACTACAACGATAGACTAATGAAAATATTTGTACCATTAATGCATGCTGTGAGCTAGCATACATTTAATTACGTAATCTAATCGTTAACACCTTATTAATGGCATAAAATGCAATATGTAACGGAAATAGCGTGTATTAGTCGTTATAAAACATTCACAGCGTAGGATTCATTTTATTTTCATTCGCTGAGCGGATTATTATCATTCTCAGCGGACCATAAGTCGATACCAACACACATGCGCAAATCAATAGCAACAACAACGTCATTATTGTAATCATCATCCTAATCCTCATCCTTATCGTAATTTTCAACATCATCAACACCATCATCATCATCATCATCATCAACAACAACAACAACAACAACAACAACAACAACAGTACTAACACCAACACACCAACAACCATGAACAACAACAGGAAGTAATGGTGTCATATTTTTGATAGTTCGAATTCATTGCCACGAGTAATAAATCCCTGTCTATTAGCGATTTGTTCATATTTACGGAGATAATCAATAAATATTCATTTAATATCCCGATCTTTCCATTGTATTCGAAAATATAAAACAAAATAAACTGCCTAATCAACTGATGAAAATATTGTTTCAAAAAAGTTAATGGTTATTCCGTGCCATTAGTAAACAAATATTCCTATCTCAAACAATTTATCAAGCTTTCATTGAACGTTTTTTTCTCCATTTTAGAGAATCATTCAGGAGTTCTGCAAGAACATTAATTGTTTGATATTTAACGATGTATGGTGAAACCTCTCTTTTAAGACCAGTAAATGTGGTATTGAAGAGGTGATATGATCGAGTTGATGTACAGTCAATCCGGTGCTCAACCCTATGAATGAAGGCCATTGTTTAAAAAAACGTCGCTGATTATTTAGAACAAATTGACTTCCGAATAAAGACCATCTTTCAATAAAGGTCGCGTTTTGTCTTTCCCAAGGGTGGTCTTTGTTCACAGGTTTGACAGTAAATAGAACATACTGAAATCTGGTGCATGTACTTAAGAATGCGACCATGATATTGGGATGATCTCAATTTTGAAGAGGTTGCTTGTAACGACACTGAAAACAAACGAATGCACTAAACCCTCTTGCGCTGGACTTGTAACCTGTCGATCCGGGTTCAAATTCCAGTCGCGGCAGGTCATATTCTTCTATGAAAATTTGACAAAAATGTCGATTTCCTCCATATGGGGAGAAGTTGCCGGCTCCTTGTGGAAGGGTAAGTTAGTACTGGTTAGAATACAGTCCAGGAAAACTGGTTATGTGAACCGGCCGCCGTATATAACTGAAAAATTGTTGAAAACGAAGTTAAATCCAGGTAAAAAAAATTAAAAAAATGGAGTTATAATTATTGAGTTGTATCATTATCAAATAAAAAAAATGAGGGGATGTATTGAAAACCGGCCTTATAATAAGTGATCGTTATACTGGCGTGGCCTTCATAGATATTAATTGAGACGTAGATATAGTCGTTTATTTGGTACAGAACCATTACGAAATGCCAACATTTTTGTTATATGATATATCTATTCTTTGTTTTATTACTAATTTGAATACACGAACTTGTTTATAATTGGAACTATGTATGATTAATAGGATGTATGCTCCATATTTGGTAAATGAACGTATTATCATTTGAGATGATTCTCAGCCCGAACATTAGTTAATAGAATTGTTATAAGACTAAATCGGAAAAAAATTCAGTAGCAGACAAAATTCAACGACTAAACACATTAATTATTAAGTGAGCATAATTTGCAATATAATCAAAATATCTAGGTCAATATCTAAACGATCTCAATATTAAAGTGGCCCCATTATCAAGTTGAAATATAGTGCAGCCTTACTTTGTGACAATCTCAATATTAAGTCCAATTCCCTTGGTCCGAATGGTGGTCTTAATATTTAGGTTTTGCTGTACAGAGGTACCATTTGTAAGTTCGCACAATTTTGATTTTCTAATGTCATTCAGAGTAAGCGCCCTTTAATGAAAAAATATCTAATACATTTATCTTTAGTTTGACGTCTATTCAGAGCCCAGACAAGCTAATACTGCTGCTCAAATGACAATAGCAATCTCAGTGTTTCCTTTGGGCTGGTATGCAAATTCAATCCATTTGGAATATTCATGTTTTTCTACACTAAACAGATCTTATATGAGATTAAAACATTCAATGGAAACATCTCATATACGTGAGAAAGCGTTTTTTTAAAAACACCCTCGTTAAACAAAGGAAGAAATTAAAAGACTTTAATCTTGAAACCATTCGGAAGAATGCTGTTTGTTTGTTATCTTGTCCGACCTGAAATACGTGAGAATAAAATATGTTAACCCGGATTATGAATAGTAGAATGCATCTATATCACTTCAAGGAAGCAAAGTAAACCGAAAAAAAAGCAAAAACAAAAATGAAATCAATTTGGGGTATATAATTATCATGGATGGTTATTCATCTTAGAGAAATGAATGATTATCATCGGGTAATTTACGCCGGCAGACAATTGATATTTAAATTCTGTTATATCAGTTGCTTATAGTGGAACGAACGGACGGACGGACGGACGGACGGATGAACGAACGAACGAACGAACGAACGAATAAACGGACGGACGGACAAACGTACAAACGGACTGATTAATTAACTTATAAAACTTTAATGTCAAAGCAACACCGACGAAGTTAATCATTTCTCACCTTTAATTTTGTATTTTTTTACCTGCAGAAAACGCGATATTTGAATAAATGCATATAATGAGTTTCCGTTGTTGAGTGACTTTTGATTTTAACGACAGGTGCAATCTACTGTCACATGTTTCAACAGAGGTTGATTTTAAGAGAATTGTTCATGTGACAGCCAAATAATTTCCTCTGTAATTTCCTGATGCGACGACGGCAAGATTAAATGTACAAATGTACAAAACTATTTGGGAACAATTGGTACCTCCAAAGTATTTAAGGTACCGATGTGTTTCGGAAAAATAGAAAAGTTTTGCGACTTACATACACTGATTTTATCAAGTAACCGGAAATATGACTATTTTGTTGTGGTCTAATTCATTCTTAGGGAACTATTAGTGCTGTTCTCTCCCGCCAACGTATATTTCCCATTCTGAGACAGCGTTAACTTTTCCCAATGCGAAATATTACGAATAAAGTTACGAATACTGCAGAAAAATGGTTCTAAAATTAAAAATTAGCGTTGTATGGGTTTACAGTATAGTGATTAAATTCATTCGGAACATCTCGGCCGAATCCGTACTATCTAACCTTGGATGTATTTTATAGCTTGATATACGTCTATTTGTGACGCTACTTTCGATTTTCTGCTTAGGTAATATTACCACTTAACTACTGAGTTTTCTAAATGGCGTCTGTTAAAGACTGTCACTGCAGAATTGTCCTTCAAGCACTTTAATCTCATACTTTCTATTGGATATAGTACATGTACATACAACAAGCAACAGTTTGTAAAGAGAGCACAAATTCGACATACGTTTCTTTCATAATTATAAGTTATTTTCCATATTTGTTAGATATACAACCCGGAAATGCTAAGTACTTCCGATGTCGGCTTACCGGGTACAGTCGAGATTATACGGAGTCTGTCGAAGTGTGCAGAATGGATAAGATTCAAGGATTGCGTGTAGGTCTGACGTATCGTTGATTCTGAGTCAACACTGAAGTTCCATAGCGACGCACGAATAGTATCATTCGAAAACTTCAGGATGACTAAATCGACATCGACCATGTGGAAATATTTCTGCCTTTTCTTCTGCTGGAAAATTAACGAGTGTCCAGGAAATTTGTGATAAAATGATTCACGTAAGTGCAAGTATTATGTAAATTTCTTCTGGCTTTAGGCAAAATGCTAATATCGTGAAGCTATAGGGTTTATAGCAATCGACATAATGAAGATATCCTGGAAAAATTATCAGTTTTTGTGTTCAAAGGTTTTTAATTAAGAGATCAAGCTTTAGAGGATTTTGATGGATGATCACAAGACAACCAATATTATTATAGATATAAGTGTATTAATTATAGAATCTCGTCTCATCTCCTATGTAGGCATTTGAATATTATAAAAAAGATATTGATTTATAATATTTATATATAAAGGTACTTGTACCTTTTAAATTATCTAACTTTGGTATATCGCGAAACTTTTCTATTTTATTTCTTATTATAAGTCTAGTATTTTTGAAACTTTACGGTTAGCGTCAAAAATTGGGTCGGTAAGATAACCGTAATCACCACCTTTTTCTGGCCTAATTGAGGCATATTTACGTCATATAGTGCATCCTCTCCAAAGCAACACCCTTTGGGAGGCGCAAAATCATGCCGTTGTTGAGAGGTCGCCGCTCTAGAGAGGTTAAATAAATAGTCAAAACATACAGTGTGTGTGTGTGTGGGGGGGGGGGGGGAAGCATGCTGTTGTTGAAGGGAGGTTGTCGCTCAAGAGAGGGCCGCTCCGGAGAGGTTGCACTGCATTATAAATACATGTATTGTAATTTCCTAGATGTAATTCTATACAGATACTATGAATAAATTTTCTCATGGGGATATACGTAAGCAATCACTAACCTATATACATGTACAGGTATATTCCATCAGTGCCTGCAAATTGTTGTTTATGGTCATCCTTAGAACAATGTCGGCTTGCAGTTTGGCGCGCGACTCCGATTAAAATTTTTCCGTCTCTATTTTTAGAGATTTTCACATACGTTCGAAACGCTCTAAACCGGTTCCTCTATATACTGGCATCCCCTCTAAACCGACCAAATGACCTGGTCCTGAGTTCGGCAGGTTTAGAAGGGTTCTACTGTATTATTTTTGTTCTTTATTCCAGCTTTTCCGTTTTTGTTAAATCACATTGTGTTAACAGAAAAAATACCTGTTATAAGCTTGAGTCGAGCAGTCGTTAGCCACATTTTGTAAGAATGGCCTAATTTTGTATTTCTTATCAAGCCGACCAAACTAGACTGTGGAGAACTCCTATGGTAGAATAAAATTTGTATTTATGGAAAGTGGTGTTCATTTAAGTCTTATGATCATGCAATCACGCTTAAGACGTCTGTTGTTTTCGAGACACGAGAATAAGAAGAGAAAAAAAGTCTCTTACATGAATAAATCAATATGATAATTCAAATAATTTGCTGGCTTTATTTGCGATAACTTAATTCAAGACTTACAAAAAAATCTGATCAAAGACAGATGGTATATTTTTAAATGTCAACATATCAATTATTTCAT
This sequence comes from Lutraria rhynchaena, assembly GCA_008271625.1. Taxonomy (NCBI): domain Eukaryota; kingdom Metazoa; phylum Mollusca; class Bivalvia; order Venerida; family Mactridae; genus Lutraria; species Lutraria rhynchaena. The sequence goes on from VIBL01000066.1 coordinate 1,707,072, forward strand.
AGACACAAAGAAATTCTGAGACACTTTGATGTATGAAAACATTGCAATGGATTTAGACACGGATATTCATTTGATATCAAATTTCTGAGAAATGCAATGCGATTATATTCTGCCTTTTGGACTATCCCTTGATATAAACATATCATATTTCTGCTAAATCTTGTCGTTCAGCTATCGTTTTTGCGCGTTTATTTCAGTCATGATAATATTACACTATATTGTCGTAGGTGAATTCTGATTAATGATGAATGTTTCAGGTGATGATATTGATATGAAAATTGACCAGAATTTATTAGATTCCAATTACATAAGTGGGTTCTAGGCATAAGGATAAGGATTTAGACAATCGTAGCTACTCGGCACTTTCCGTAACTGCAAAAAAACCTCGTACGTAGATCGACGTACTACTTTCAGTTTGTAAACAACAACCATTAAATAATATGGTGGCGATTCACCAATATTGTAAGAGATTATTTTTTGTCTGCAGGGGCAACAACTCTTAAAATTTTTAAATTGAGTTGTGAGATAATGTATGTAGCGTAACTGGATAAGGAAAAACACTGTATTATGAACAGAACTCCATAGTAAGGAGGTAAAAAATCATGGTTTTGGTGTTAATGTTGAAATGGTCGCTATTTGAGTTTTTACTGGACGTGCGATCAAAATTGTGACAAATGTAACCAGATGGTGTGGATACATTATAACCATATGTCAGAGGAAATATTGCAAAACGGTAATATAGTCTAGAATGAACGTTGATGTGAGAATTTTTTGCGGGGATTCATAGCAAAAACATTAATGGGTGATGACCCTTTGTGTATGTCTTCACACATCTATAGTCTGTTTGGTTAATTATTGAATTTTCTAACCTCGAATATCACATACGTATGTTTGATGTACGTCAATAACGACATCATTGAACATATGATATATAAAGTCGCCCCGCTCACAATACGAATATATCAGATATACGGAATTCTGCTGTGTTCAAGGTAAAATTGTTATTGTTTTGTTATGAATAATGATAATAATAAGAAAGAATACAAAGATTGCAGTTCAGTATAATATGTAATAATTATAGTAATAAGAAAGAATACAAAGATTGCAGTTCAGTATAATATGTAACAATTATAGTAATAAGAAAGAATACAAAGATTGCAGTTCAGTATAATATGTAATAATTATAGTAATAAGAAAGAATACAAAGATTGCAGTTCAGTATAATATGTAACAATTATAGTAATAAGAAAGAATACAAAGATTGCAGTTCAGTATAATATGTAACAATTATAGTAATAAGAAAGAATACAAAGATTGCAGTTCAGTATAATATGTAACAATTATAGTAATAAGAAAGAATACAAAGATTGCAGTTCAGTATAATATGTAATAATTATAGTAATAAGAAAGAATACAAAGATTGCAGTTCAGTGTTAATATGTAATAATTATAGTAATAAGAAAAAATACAAAGATTGCAGTTCAGTATAATATGTAATAATTATAGTAATAAGAAAAAATATAAAGATTGCAGTTCAGTATAATATGTAATAATTATAGTAATAAGAAAGAATACAAAGATTGCAGTTCAGTATAATATGTAACAATTATAGTAATAAGAAAAAATACAAAGATTGCAGTTCAGTATAATATGTAATAATTATAGTAATAAGAAAAAATACAAAGATTGCAGTTCAGTATAATATGTAATAATTATAGTAATAAGAAAAAATACAAAGATTGCAGTTCAGTATAATATGTAATAATTATAGTAATAAGAAAAAATACAAAGATTGCAGTTCAGTATAATATGTAATAATTATAGTAATAAGAAAAAATACAATGATTGCAGTTCAGTATAATATGTAACAATTATAGTAATAAGAAAAAATACAAAGATTGCAGTTCAGTATAATATGTAATACTTATAGTAATATGAAAAAATACAAAGATTGCAGTTCAGTATAATGTGTAATAATTATAGTAATAAGAAAGAATACAAAGATTGCAGTTCAGTATAATGTGTAACAATTATAGTAATAAGAAAAAATACAAAGATTGCAGTTCAGTATAATATGTAATAATTATAGTAATAAGAAAAAATACAAAGATTGCAGTTCAGTATAATATGTAATACTTATAGTAATAAGAAAAAATACAAAGATTACAGTTCAGTATAATGTGTAAAAAAGATAATAATTAATGTAACCAGTACAAATATAATGGGTACCGTATAATTGTAATAATAATAATATTATTATTATTATTATTATTGTTATTATTATTATTATCAATTATAAAGATTATAGTAAAATACAGCGTGTTATATTTATAAAACAATAACTACAAAAATAATGGTATAGTATTGAATAATAATAATGACAATTACAAAGGTTATAGTACAGTATAGAATGTAATAAGAATAATAATTACGGAAAATAAAAAGTAAAATATAATATGTAGTAGTAGTACCAATAATAATAATAATTATTATTATAATTACACAGATTATTAGTGATGGTTATGATCAGATTAATTATACAGATGATGAAAATGATGATATTGATGTTATAATATGATCATATATAATTTATAAAGAATACCGATATTAGTAATAATAAGGGGTCTCTGTGTTGGAGTGGTTATGGTCCCTGACTAGTAATCATTATCCCCCTCACCTCTGAGAGTTCGAATCCCATCCGGGATTAAATTTCACACGTGACAGAGATAAACAACCGTAGAAATAATTATATTACTGATATTAATGATATGATAATACGTATTTTGTTGTCGCTATTTATTATACATGTATAACGACAATTTATTTCCGACAGGTTTTCAACGTTTCCTCAATATTTCAACTCAATAATGGCGACGGTCTTAATACCGAAGTATCATTATATCATTACAGTACAACCTTTCCAGAGTGGCTCTCTCTTGAGCAACAACTTCCCTCCAACAACAGCAGATTTTTCCTACTGTACGATTTAACTATTGATTTAACCTCTCTAGAGTAATAACCTCTCAACAACAACATAATTTTGCTTCGCCCAAAGGGTGTTGCTTTGGAGAGGTCGCACTGTATTTAGTGATGTATAAATTCAACAGAAACTCAAATTTAATATCAAGTTTTGAATCAATCCAAGAAACGTTATTAGCTCGAATAGAAATGAACCTAACATTAGATGATATTAGATTTTAATGGAAATGACGATAATCAGACGTATTATACGAGATATCATGAATAATTGCAGAACGAGACGTCACGATGATATTCATAGATGTCTGAAACTCTCCACGCGCAATTATAGCAGAACATTACGCAATTTTATATTCGTTTAAGGTAAGATTATAGATTACTTCGTATTTGATTTTACATTATACTAATTTTGATTTGCAATAAACGTATTTATGACTGTAAAATTAAATGATCCGGAAATCTATTTTATTTATAAATGTTTGTAAGCGGATCTCTCCGTCGAAAAAGTTGAAATTACGATGGTAGATGTTGAAGACCATGAAGCCCGATATAACTTAGATATACAGTCGAAATTACGATAGTGAAAATGTCGAAATATCGATGATGAAATAGTCGCAATTACGATGATGAAATAGTCGAAATACGATGATGAAATAGTCGAAATTACGATAGTGAAAAAGTCGAAATTACGATAGTGAAAAAGTCGAAATTACGACGATGAAATAGTCGAAATTACGATAGTGAAAAAGTCGAAATTACGATAGTGAAAAAGTCGAAATTACGACGATGAAATAGTTGCAATTACGATGATGAAATAGTCGAAGTTACGATGATGAAAATTTCGACGTTACGATGATGAGATTGTCGAAATTAGGATAATAAAAAGTCGAAATTATGATGATTGAAATAAGAAACATTACGATAGTGAAAAAGTCGGAAATACACGATTTTCATGATTTTTGGCCCCGTACTTAACAACCTCCATCGTAATTTCAATAGATGATCGATATAGGGTACCGTGATAAGTATTGGGGATATCTTTGATGACCAAAAATTGGTGTTTTGTGATATTATATCCATATTACACAAGTTGTTTTATTCAATCCACACTGTTTATATCAATTATAAAAGTTGAGGGGGCTTTAGTGGCCGAGTGGTCATTGTATCTGACTAGTAATCATTAGCTTATTACCTGTGTGATTTCGAATACCTCCCGAGATCAAATTTCACATGTGGAGGAGCTGTCTAGCTAGCTTACGGAAAGCCAGTATACGTCTGGGGGTCTTCCTCCACCATTAAAGCTGGAAAGGTCGGACCTGATCCTGGCTGTTGGTTCGACGTTAAAAACCAGTGAAAAAAGAGATAAATTCAAACTGTACAATGACATGTGTATTCTGCATAACTGACGTTTCCTGAATTTCTTCGACATATCCAAGAATTTGAAATCCAAATGTATTTACAATTATAATTAAGTATTCAAATTATATTCCTTCGACCACAGCGTTGTTAAAAATTACAGCCATAACTTTGAATAAATCTTCGTAAGAAGTATTGAGTATGATCTTTTTGTGTTGTTATTAGATCTTAGTTAACTCGTATATAGTGAAGAAGCGGATGTAGTGAAGTATTTAATAACCCCAAATACACCCTTCTTAATTTCATTTATTTAGCGAAATATGAATGTATTGAAGCAAGTGTTCGGGTCTCGTGGAATTCACTGAAACTGTGTTCTACTGTATTCTAGCAATTAATGAATGCCCAAAAGTGATATTTTTCATATGTTGGTTCAATGCACTGGTGGCCGCTAACCAAGTGTTGCCTATTCAGGGATTCGTAAATTCACTATTTCTTTGAATCAACGCCTCATTAACAAAGTATATACGAACAACGTCCCATGTTTTCATTGAAGGCATTTAGGTGTGTTAGATCTAAGAATTTATCGAGTACAAACTAGTAATAAATCTAATACTCTCATCTTTGTAATTGCGATAAATGAATGTTCACTTGTTGCCAGTATTGTCAATATAACCACGAGCATAATCCATTAATAATTTGCACATGATAAAAATAAAAACAAATAATTGCCAATTAGCAGTTTCTACCCTCTCTATATGAAATCAGTATTAGTTGTGTCAGAATAAATATGCCAGCAAAGCCTCCAGAAGCTAATTGTTCCATCAAACTGTACAGTTATAACAAGTCATTCATTTGAATTTTGTAGAAATCGGTCAAACCGCTGACAAAGACCACAGTGTTGGATGAAAGAAATATGACCTTTATACGTAGATGGCCTGTATTCTGAATTCAATTTAGACTATTATGTCGATAACTGAACCTTAATAAATGGCCGTTGTACACGTAGTGGCCTTGTCACTCTGACGGCCCTCAACTTAGGTTTGTCTGTAGGTGTGGATAAACAGATATTCGAAAAGAGTACAAATTACCAATAATTCTAGCAATTCAGCGGATTGCATTACAATATATTCACCGTAGAAAAGACATGAGGAGATTTTCTCGCTGTACATCATATAAATCTCAACGCTACGCTTTGTATGGCCGCCATTTTCTTCTGATTAGCACGTGAATCTACGGATATGACGTCACGCTTCAATCAATGGACGATGTTAAGGCTAATGTGTATGGCAGTGAAAAATCAATGCAATACGCTTAAGAAGTAGGGCGGAAGTATTCAATCTTTCGTTTTATCTTACATGATATTTTACAATTCTGTTGCGATATAAAAACTGACAAGATGTACGTACAACTTCCTGTTTCCGCCATAGATTGTTTTGGACATGTTTGCTGCAATCAAACTGGATGGCATCAAAGGTAAACAGGTAGCAATTACTCGATTAGAAGCCAATCAACAAAAAAAAGAAACCCGTGTCACTCACATTGTCTGATTATACCAGAGGACAAAGTCGATATATTGTCATTGAAGCATCAATTTGTCGCCTAATAAAATTCTTATGTGGTAGGATATTTTACTTTTTAGCAGGGGTGACATCGGTTCGCCGGTATGTAGGTAACTAAGAGCCATACTCTGCCGGGATGAGCTTCACCAATAAAGGCGACGATTTGTATTGTGTGTTTGATTTCATTAAGAATTACGAAGTTTTCACAGAGTAAGTTAATTGTTTAGTACAAGGTCGTAAATGTGTATGTCCGGGGTTCGGTTGTAACGCATTTGCTTCCAGAATTATTGTTCCGCGTATATTCATATGCATATGTAATTGTTAATTTTAATAATATTTTAGTACATTAACCACTTAATATTGATGGATTATTTTTCAAAATAATACGTATGTAGCATGCGATTAGGATATGCAAGAAAAAAGTGATTACAGAACTACTTCTTGTGTAATATTTTTAAAGATGCTTCATTCATTGCACCGCGGTGGATTGTAAACACCAACGATGCGAATTTTATGGCCTAGCTATGCTTATCGCAAGGAATTTCATACGGACGTAAATAACATCAAAGAACAAAATATTTTTTTTTTGCATTTCTACGCCGTTTGTCTTTTTTAAAAAGATATTTCATGTTTATTATATAAGATTGATTATGCGTTTTAGCATCTTTTTACTAAGATTTCCTATGAATTGGACCTTTTGTCTTCAATCTTTGAAAAATTAGCTGCTCCTATAGACTTGAATAATTCAAAGGATTATCATTGTTTTGTTAAAAAATCTTGCGATAATTCATTTTCTATTATAGAAACAAATAAAAGTTATGAAGATACCCAAAAATATGTCCGCTACGTTGTGAGATACTAATTGTGAACATTATGGGTATAAAACCTTATTTTTTCAATGGACTGAATGCCGTTTCTGCAACAATTTTTCAGTTGTATGTGGCGGCCAATTCACCTAACCAGTTTTCCGGGACTGGAAACCTACCAGTACTGACTTACCCTCCCACAAAGAGTCGGCGACTTCTCCACATATGGAGGAAAATCGAGATTTTTGTCAAATTTTCATAGAAGGGTATGATCGGCCGCGACCGGGATTTGAACCCGGGTTACAAGTCCAGCCAACCAACCTCTGGACCACGGTCGCCGCTTTATAAAATCTTAAGACGAAACTTACGTCATTACAGCGACAACGTATGAAAAAGGTACTCACGTAGATATCAACGATAACGTATATATACGCCATATATGTCACTTTTCACGTTACCGTACTTCTGTGGTGTTACAATACAATTGCATCAGTTGAATTCGAATATAAAAATTTACCAACTACTGAAATCAGTTAACATATTGAGATACAGCATAACACACTTACAGTGAATTCCGAATTTGTGGGTTATTTGTGTTATTTCGCTATAAACATCGCTTTTAGCTGCAGAATGGCTTGGTCGGCAAAATAGTTACTTCACTTTATCCGATTATTCGCTATAGCAGAGTTTACTATAACACTGTCACACTGTAATTTCCTGGAAAGCGGAGAACAGAATTGGTGTTTGTTTGCGGTAGTGAATAATTCAATTTTTATTTGTTTGTATTTATGTGACTTATTGTCACTGGGGTTTAACGCCACTTTTCAACAGTTTTTCAGTTATATACGGCGGCCGGTTCACCTAACCAGTTTTCCTGGACTGTGAACTAACCAGTACTAACTTACCCTTCCACAAGGAGCCGACAACTTCTCCACATATGGAGGAAAATCAAGATTATTGTCAAATTTTCATAAAAGGGCATGACTGCAGCGACAAAGATTATGTAATTCATTTTTTATGTTCAGTGTATATTTTAGATTAGGAACCATTATTCCAAATGATCCACTTGGTAATATTGCTTCAAGTTCTGGGTATTGTACAAAGCTACATGTCAGTTGAACTGAATGGTGCCGGAGCCTCGTTCCCTAGTGAAGTCTACAACGAATGGATAATTTTATACAGGTAAAGAATTCTACACACCAGCTTGTGTAAGAGATCACGTGTATTTAGCGACTTTTCATTGCATTTTTCACCACTTGTAGTACAAAAGCCTAAAATCACGACCAAACATTATATGTGTTCTCGAAAACTACAACTGATTGAAACATCGTTTGAACACTGTCTAAGTAATTTTATGTCTGTGAGCATATGCTAGAATCTCCATGTTGCGAAATACAATTGCCGTTTTCAATTATTTTAAGATGTTTTTATTTACTTTTTTATTATAGGAATTATCGCTTTAGACACAAACATACTGTTATGAAATATGACAGTGTAGGCAGCGGGAAGGGTAAAGAATTGATAAAAAGGGAAAACCCGTCAATACATTACGCCGGTTCGGACACGCCCCTATCTAAAACGGAAAGGGACGAATATAGAGACCTCATCATGTTCCCAACATTAGCAGGGTATGCTTTCATTACAAAGGAAACCTTTACTCAACAACCGCTTCAATATTATGACCCTCTTATTACAAAGACCACGTATTTCTTTACCAGCGATATTTCCTTATATATCTCTAACTTAACGTAATGAGACCATCTCAATATTATGATAGAATTTTTCTTCCCAAAGGTTTTCTTAATATCAGTTATGATTAAAAAAACCCTACTTGTATGCTGTATGGGCAGTTTAATGTATTGATAAAGAAACGACCGTATTGTATCATAAAAAACTAATGGCACACCAGGAATTGTTGCACAAAACAATTGAAGCGCCTATACATTCGCCTATGTCTTATTTCATTTCAGGGCTGTGGTTGTCGCACATAATATTCCAAATATAGACGAATTAATTCTCAATCTCGAGGCACTTGCTGGGATCTACTCCGGGAAAATAAAAAAATGGAACGATCCTTTGCTTGTTGCTCTAAACCATGGACTAGATATGCCTGATGAAAATATTATACCAATAGCAAGGGCCGATAAGTCCGGGACAACAAATGTTTTCACATCGGCTTTGTCTGCTAGAAGTCGGGAGTGGGAAGACGCTTATGGCACTTTTTCAGCAGGGTACAATTTTAATTTACGTGAACCGTACCACTGGAATAAAACTGTGATTGAATTATTCGGGAAAACTAATAGGGGGATATCTGGATTGATAATGTCAATACCCTACTCTCTTGGTTACCTTTCCATAGCAGACGCTTACACATCAGATCTCAATGTTGCTTTAATGAATAACTCCGCTGGCAACGTGGTTAATGCCTCTGTGGCAACGGTACAAAATGCCATGCTGTCTTCTAACGAATCTTTTGCTATTGTCAACGCACCAGGAGAATTTGCTTACCCAATAGCTAGTTTTACTTACTTTATTGTACCAAAAACATCACTAACTGATTGCGATGCCGCTACGGAATTCGTTAGGTACGTGAACTGGTTTTTATTCTCCGAATCCGCTAAATCAGCTGTGACGGATTTATATATGGTACCATTAGATGACAAGAAAGCTGAAGCCATTGTGAAACATTACTTGAAAACCATGACTTGTCGAACTAATAATGTGTGGCTGTTAGTTCAACGACAGATTGCGGAAGAAGGAATTTTACCGACGAATGACGAATGGAAAATTCCAACATTTTTATCCATGTCGCTGGTTTTGATTATGGTCATTGTTGGTGGAATGCTTTGCGGAAAACAACAGTATAAAGTCCATAAGGAATTGATTAAAGATAAATGGAAAATCCCCGCTGATGAAATCATATTAGACAGAGGAGCCGACGAGATTCAAAGTGTGGAGCAGAATGATATGTTGAGCCAAAATTCTAGTTCAAAAGATGCATCAAAATCTCACATTGTATTCATTGAACATGCTTGGGGTGATGATTCAATTTTAATGGGAACTTTTAATGATCAACCAGTAACACTGGTTAAACTCAGTAGTCAGAGCCCTATTCTGACCCTAAAAAATCGGCGGCTTCTACTTTGGATGAGAGATAATGTAAAACACAACAATGTAATGCCATTGGTTGGGCTTTCATACAAAAACAATACATACTTCACAGTCCATAGTGGATTTACTCGCGGAACATTGAGCGAAGTTTTGAAAAATCCTAAAATTCAAATCAACAAGGATGGCATAATTGCTCTGATGAAGTCGTTGATGCGAGGATTGCAATATTTGCACAAGAAAGGCGTGATCCACGGTCACCTGACAGGAATGTGTTGCATTATAGACGTTTCGTGGTGTTTGAAGATAGCATCATGGGAGGAAATGAATATTTGTAAAATAGACGACAAAAATCGGGTCTTGTCTCTTGTTGACGGCTATTCAGCTAGTTATGATGAAGCCGACAAGAATCTCCTTTGGACCGCCCCTGAGATCCTTAAATTCAACAGGCAGCCAAACCAGGCGTCCGATATTTATAGCTTTTCAATGGTCCTTCAAGAGATGTTTTCAAAGGATACCCCTTACAGTGAGTTGAATATGTCTGTATCAGAGGTGATAAATGCCGTACTCACTTGTGGAATCCGGCCCCATTTTGCTCCGAACACTCCTTTTGCCTTTCGTAACCTAATGGAAAGGTGCTGGGACAACGACCCCGAGGCACGCAGCACGCTTTCAGCTATAGAATCAAACGTATTAAATGCTTACCCACATGAAAGACCCCTTATTGATTGCATATTTGGCTCAGTGGAACAATACGCAAGATCATTGGAAAACAAAATAAAAGGTAACCATATTTGTTTTATTGCGAATGCAGCTGGCACCTCTAATAAGGACTCGTCCTGTCTGAAAATCATCTTAATCAGCATAAATTTATTTAACCGTACAATTCATACAAACGAGGGATACATTAGGGTGTTAGGATAAGCGTACAAATTAACATTATGAGGTTCTTTCCGTACAAACTGCCATTGTAGGGTTAATTTTTACTTGAGGGTTTCGAAAATCTCTTGCGTGGTTAAAAACATCAAATAGTCAATCAATGGGAATAACCCCATACTTGTAGCTCTCTTAAGTAAGTCCGGATATCCGTAAGGACAAATGTACTCTGCAATACATTGTACTATAAGTACACAGTAATACTCGATCATCATTAAGCCTAAAATTTCATTTATATTTTCTTATAATATAGACCAATTACACAGATATTTGAATGCACTTGGAGATTTTAAGGTTCACTTTAATAAGCATCATGCTTAAAAGATAAAACTAACAATATACAATTATTATATCGAAGATGATTAATACATGATTAGCAGCTTGAACTTTAGCTTCGTGATCCTTGCTGATTGCTAATTAGCGTGTTTCATCTTTCTAATTTTCCAGACATTGAAATCGATCTTGCTAATGCTAAAGAGGCTCACGAACTATGCTTGTATAGGAATGTACCACCGCATGTGGCTGAAGTGTTAAAAAGTACTGGGAAATACGACTCAAGGCCGGAATCTAACGTCTGCGTTCTGGTGTTTAGAGTCGCAAATATTAGTGACGTAATGCTGAGAGTCACCAAGAACGGCATCACCAATTTCTTGAACCATTTTTATACCGGGATCGACCAACTATTGCTGCAGGACGACATTTATAAAATCCACAGGTCTGGCATTGAAACGTCTTTTGTGATTGGTCTACAACCTAATGCTCTGAAACAAAGAGACCCGGCGGTTGGAGCAGCAGGGATTGCCTTACGACTGAAAGACTTTACGACAAAGTTCAGAAATGAACGATTGCAAGGAATGGACGTAAACTTGAAAGTGCAAATAGGTGTTGCTAGTGGTAACGTCATTGTTGGCGTGCTTGATAAAAGCAAGCCACAGTTGGCCTTGTTTGGCAGTGTGGTGCAAAGAGCGTCTCACATTGCTTGTCTGTCCAAACCAGGGGATATCTTTGTATCGGAAGAAGTGTTCAATGCACTTCAAGTGACTGGCGTTTTTAAAACTAGATCGACCAATAAAGACGGGGTAAGTGGTGTACTTGATATACAGTTGAACCTGAGTTAACTGTCACCAGTGGATAATGACTACCATTGAGCATCGGCCAATTAAAAGCTCGCATTTATTAATATAAAATATCAAATATACCCTCCCCCGAATAAAGACCTACAATGCACAAAGGTCATAATTTGTATCCCCTCGGAGGTCTGTGTATTTAGGTTTGAACGTATACGTGAACACTTCTATTTTTGGCTGATTTTCAATTTAAGGCATAAAAATGTTTTGGGTTTTCCACTTTCCAACTGACCCTATTTTTTCTGTCGACCTTAGATCTTTTCAGTTTAGATCATTTTTTTTCAAATTCGTATGAAATTTATTTCCGAACTGAATGAAACACATTTCAAAAAAAGTTCTGCCGACCTTCATACTCTATTTTTGCAGTGATGTTATGGAAACCAAGTCCTCACTTTTTTGGCCATATCACACACTTCCGCAGGATAATAATATGTGACACTAGGGCGTTGTTTAACTTGTATGATCCTTTTGCTCTGGTATTTAAAACATTTCAGATGCTATGAAAATATCATTTACCATGATTGATTACGTCCGTTTCGATTTAATTGAGCTACTGCGCTAAAATCACGTGATTTTGAAACTTGGATAGAACTGATTATATTCTTCTTGTTTTTATTTTTTCCAGGAAATCGTGTACATTCTAGATGGAATCTGAAGAGGTTTGTGAGAAAAATCAATCGGTATGACAATACTCTACATTAAGGTTTACCGATCTTCGAATCCGCTACTGGTCGTATTGTGATGAAATTCTTCCTGTCTGAAGAATGTTAAGAGCATCATATTGTTGATGAATATTATGTGAAGTCTATGAGTCATGGCGAAGAGGAAGCGTTTCTGTTCCATTACGATACTATTTATGCTTCAAATATCCACAAAATGATCTCTCGTTATAGACATGCATTTATTACAGCGGTTTAGTTTAAAAAAATGTACGAATATTTACTAGAATTAGACTTAACGACGTAAATATGAATACCCAGGATGCGAGTGTTACATATTTTCTTTCAGAAATATAGTTCCGCATGTTTTGAATAATCCGCATCACAATGTAGGTAGAAAACACTCAATACTGAAGGAAAACACGAAGTTACTTTTTTTTCTTCAGATTTGGTCTTAGTGTTATTTCATTTTCGAAAACTTACACATTGTAAAAAACATTGGGTGATAGTTACTAAGTGTTTCAATAGGGCAAAATGCCAGTATGAAAACCAATTAACAGCATCTGGTTTACACTTTTCTGATACTTTTATTAATCCGAAATATTCACTCGATTTAATGATAACAAATTAAGACCAATTTCATATAACCTAAAAAAAGGAAAACAAGTAAATTAACGGTCGTTATATCAAGGTTGTCGCCTAATGAGGTTTGACTGTACTGTGAAATGAATGTTGTACCTCTATTTCGAAATAAAACAATATAGTTTTAAAATCTGGCGGCATATTGATTGAAAACAAAAGGACATATTAAACACATTATGTAACAATACCCATCATACTTACATATACATAAAATATTGTTTGTGTTCCAAGTTTGCTATATATTTCAAGGTCATACGAAAACAAGCCACACAGCTATTTAAGTGGATTTATCTCATTATGTGGAATTTATTAAGTACTATTAATTCATATATTTTTGTATGTATATGGCTTACAGGATTCATAGAATGAATGCATACGTTTACTGTAGGATGTTATGACCAGTTGTATAAAGTTGGAACGTAGTTCGCAGTTCACGATTCGAATGGTTAACTGCAAACAGCATTCCAACTTTATACAACCGCTAGGGCCTTATTTTTCTAGACCGTGTAGTTAAAGAGACCGTATCAAGTCGGATTTTAGCGTCTCTTACGATAAATTAGCCGAACTTTTGTTTCTTGGGAACATGGGTGTAATCATATTATTGAACGATGCGATGGCTTTTTTCCTGCTTCTGTTTCATGCCACTATTCCTCTTCCTTTTTGTTCAAGGGTTTGTAAATCTAAAAAATAAATTAACAACAGAAGATTGATGAAATGGCCGAACGTTAATAAAGCCAGAAAACAGCCTTGTTTCCGGTTACCCAACCGACCCTGAAGTTTCCAACGGCAGAATCCAAGGTTACATAAATATTTGGGATGAATCGTACTTTGAATTCTCGCAAATTATAGGATTTTTTACCTACTTACCATAAGTTTTGGTCAAGTAACGATTAACATGGTTATCTTTTTTCTAGCCTGAAGTCAAACCTTACAACTGAGTCAAAAATTCAGGACGTTTTTCAAGTTTAAAAGATTTGGAGACTCTTGATGCACAAAAAGTCATCGCTTAACAGGTTTTGCCAGTACTAAAAAAATGAATTGTTCTGGCCTTATTGTGGAGACTGGGTTGAAAGATTTTATTGACACCAATTATACAGAGTTTCAAATGTGGTCAGAACATGGCTGGCATGTATTCAGTCGAACACGGTTATAGTGAATTCCTGACCATCGAATGTTTACCCCAAATTTATTGGTTGTCGACTACCATGTTTTCCGGCACTCTTAGATTAGACTCATGGCTTTTTAATATAAGACTTTGTGAGGCGGTTTATACTTCAGTCAAATCTGTGAAGCCTACGAAAAGGGAGAAAGATAATGAATTCGAACACAGTTGACGTATAACTAGATCTGTACAGTGAAATAATTGTTTCATTATGTCTGTATTTCATAATTTTCATAACAATGAAATAAAGACAGGTGTGTTCTCATTGAAATTGAATACTTCACTGAATCCGATTTTCACCATATTCAAGTTCACTATAACCATGTTTTACCGTATTTGATAAATTATAGCAGTACATATATGGCAAAGAAAGGCCTCTATTCACACTGGCCACCAGCTCACGTCAGACTATATTTACAGATAAATTTCTTACATTATTTTTTCCATTCGCGGCATCCACCTTGATGACTTCTATTTCCGGTTTTTTCTTATCTTCACGCCATTCCGTCTGACCTTTCACCCGGAAGTAAATATATAGCATAATCTTGATCAAGAAAGCCGTGCAAAACGCTGCAGTCCCATAACCGTGCAGTGTGTTCCGGAAGTCCCTGTTATCGTACAATGCGCATGACTGACGTTCGCCGCATGAGTATTTCCACAGATTGCACGTGTCGTCAATAAGTGCACCGATAATTACGGGCCCCGGCATCCAGCCTTGACAAAAATAAAACGACGTCATGATCATTAGAACATATCAAATCAGTTTGCTGTTGGTCTATTTATGGTACAAAATCACTCAACATGGATATTTGTCTCAGAATCTCAAAATGACCTGGGACATTTATATTTCAGGGGAGATTTTTACGAACAGAAAGACATTTTGAAATAGTCTCATTATGAAATTGAAATCGCGTAAATCCGAAAATATTAGTTAGGCCTAAACAAAAAAAGGTTTGTTTCTGGTTACATGCCCCCCAAATATGGGTCGGCAGGTAGGGATTTGTTTCTTTTACGTTTTTTTACATATATCGGCAACATTGTGGTGAAAATTACAGTATAGCACTAAGATTTGGGTGCCGTAAAAACTTTTGAGTCGGCAGGAAAAAGACGGGTCGGTCGGGTAACCGGAAACAAACCTATTTTTTACGCCTAAGCAGTCAATATAATATAATGGTCTTCATATAAAGATGATCTCTTAGTGATTTTTTACCGCATTGTGGTAATGTGTTTGTTTTTATGTGACTTATTGTCACCGGGGCTTAACGCCGTTTTTCAACAATTTTTCAGTTATATACGGCCACCGGTTCACCTAACCAGTTTTCCTGGACTATGTACTAACCAGTACTAATTTACCCTTCCACAAGGAGCCGGCAACTTCTCCACACATTGAGTGAAATCGACATTTTTGTCAAATTTTCATAGAAGGGCCTTCCGCGTCCGGGATTCGAACCCGGATCTCCGGGTTACAAGTCCAGCGTACTAACCACTGGACCACGACCGCGGCTCAATGTGTTTTGTATCATGTCGTGTAACATACATGTATGAGACAAAAATACCTAACTAACAATCTAATATGAAATACTGACGTGAACGTTCCGCATAAATTATGGTTTACCGTTACCATTACCGTAGCAAAAACACAAGAGCTTCCTTTTTTCTCTAGGGTTTAATGTCGCTCTAAAAGCGACTTTCCAGCCTTAACGGTGGAGGAATACCCCACATGTACACCTGGGTAGAACCACCGACCTTCCGTAAGCTAGATGGACCGCTGAATTTCTCTGGTACTGGTTGGGATTTGAGTTAACAGCGGTGAGGGGCTAGTAATTACTAGTCAGAGACCATAACCATTTGATCACCTAGGCCCCTCAATAAAATATCTAAAAACAAACCTAAAGCCGAGGCCAAGAAACCGGAAAATGCTGTACACGCCGCCCTGTCTCTCTCTTCTACACATCTGTAATAAAAAGTATGATAAAAATTCTTACAGAGAATAATCATTGTATTAATTCTATGTAATTGTGGTTTATTTAAGTTATGCTCTGTGCGGATGTACATTGGTCTATGCATTTATGTCTTTTTATATATTTTTTGTGTATTATGTGTTAATTTAATTTCTGTTGAATTCTACTTCTGTTTTGTGTGTCTCGGTGTATTTTTTTCGTATTTATAGTTGTGTACTTGTTCTTGCAATAACAGTTATAACTTAGGCCCAGTGATCACAAGGAAATCCGGGTTCAAATCCCGGACTCGGCAGGTCATATCCTTCTATGAAAATTTGATAAGAATGTCGATTTTTCTCCATATGTGAAGAAGTTGCCGGCTCCTTGTTGTAGGGTAAGTTAGTACTGGTTAGTATTCAGTCCAGTAAAACTGGTTTAATGAAAAATTGTTGAAAAACGGCAGTCACCCTAGTGACAATGTCACAAATTTTAACAATTTTATATAGCCAAGTAACCACAAACACAACTATTTCTCTAGCCTTAGTACGTAATTAAACATCTTACCTAATTTTAGCAATATATGTCGGAATAATTTTCAATGCGGTGATAAGTTTTCCAAAAAATGTTAGTGCGGCATATGTATATAATCTATCAGAACAGCCCTGGTCACATAATCCCGCTCTTGCCTGTCCGGACGGTATACAAGTACAGTTTGAAAACGTCTGAAATTTAATTTTTAAAAAATCAGCACACGTACGGTTCAACCCTTTTGAAAACACTCCCTGTACAAAGACTCTTTCCAAACAACGAGCTTTGTTGCTGATTCTCTATTAAACGAAATAGTTCTGTGTACAGTTCAACCTCTCTAAAGCAACACACTTTGGGAGAGGCAAAATAATATTATGCTGTTGTTGAGAGGTTGTTGCCTCAAAGAGGTAAAATTTATACATGTAGTTAAATCGTAGAGCGGGAGTTATCAAGCTCCACAGCAGCCCTCTCTAGAGCAGCAACCTACCTTCAACAACACTATTGTACTATTTAACTATAAATTTAATCTCTCTAGAGCAACAACCTCTCAACAACAACATGATTTTGCTTCTTCCAAAGGGTATTGCTTTGGACAGGTTGAACAGTACTAAGTGGCCTAATCGGAACTTGTTCTTTATTGTATATCGCGAATAAAGCGAACGACATTTTGACATTAAAAAATTAGGTGACTAATAATAATGGTTGAATGTAATATTTTGACTATGCAATGTATATTTATATCAGTTTGAAAATACACTTGAGAATTATGACAGTTTGGAGTATATAAAACCACGAACACTAGTGCTGCTTTCGGTACATCCGGCATGGCATGGACTAAAATACGTCCTTCCGTCATCACCGCAGATTGGGAAATATTTCTGTTCGTCGCAGTTACAATTTTCATTACAAGATGGTTGGATCAATTTATAATGGGGAGATTCTTCGCTGCGAGAGAAAATAAAATTATTTCAAAATATTAAAATCTCGTTTTAATACCCCCAAAACTTTCATTTACTGAAGAAAAAACTTCGTTGATTACCGAAAAACATCGTACTTGCATGATATTTGCATACATTTCATAGTTAATTCAGCAATACGGTATAAATTCGCTTAGCGACCACTTAAATACTAACATCACCTCATCATACTAATCACATTTCGGACTGGTTTTTCAATATTTTCTAAATATTTCAACTTGGTATAGAGACCACATTAATATAAATGACGTGTTTTGGTTTCCAAAAGTTGCCATTAAACGATAAACGAAGATTTTCTGGTTCCCACTAACCGATCCTATTTTTAATGCGGACCCTAAACCTTGTTTCAGTCTCAACCAATTATTCTTTTGTCAAACTTTCCGAACAAAAATTTAAAAAAAGGTCTGCCGACTTCCCTACCCTATCTGTTTATGGGATGTTAATGGAAACACTGTAATTATTTTTTTTGTATAGTATAATGTTGAAAAAGAAAAATGAAAACTGGTCCGAATGTAAGCGGTCGTTGTAATATGATCGTTTTAATAATAGAAATGGTCACAATATGCGTTTTTACAGTAATTCACAAATATGTTTTGAAAGATCACTTTTAATAGTATCTACCCATAGTTATTGCTCCCGTATAACACCGGTTGGTCGCATCCAAGGAAAAACCCTGACATATATGTTACTATGGTGATTGCGTAGAACGTTATCAACAGTTTCAACGTAAACTGCGGCGTCATTTGAAATCTTCGTGTGATTAATCCACCAAGGAACGTCCCCAACGATATAGCACTGATTGAACTGAAAGCTACAATATTTTTAAAAAAAATATATGAGGGAGTTGAAATGTTGCAAAAAGTTATTTTTGATTATTTCGGTGTAACATGCGACAGTGCTAAATGGAAAGCTTGTCAACCCGTCCCCCAGTCAACTCGTCCTCGAATTGGTAAACTCGTCCCCGAGCTGGTCAACTCGTCCCGAACATTTGGACATCTCGCCCCCCCCCGTGCTGAACTCTCGGAAAAAACTTTGGTCCCAAAATCTAGAAATTATGATTTCAACATGCATGTACTAGTCCACAAAGTACTAAGAGATTGTGTCCATAATGCGTTCTTAACGAACCTGTCCACTTAAACTAGTGCCTGTTCCAACTAGGTCCCTGTATATACATAGACAAAAGGAACCAGTTTACAGTCCACTGCATGACCTCAATGAACCAGTCTACCTAGTGATGTCGACGAACCAGTCTAAAAAGTGATAGCAACGAACCAGTCTAAAAAGTGATGTCAACGAATCACTCCCCCATATAATGCCAACGAACCAGTCCACTGAATGATGTCAAAGAACCAGTCCATCCTAAAAAGTGATGTCTACGAACCAGTCAAATAAATGATATCAACGAACCATTTGACTGAGTGATGTCAACGAACCAGTCAATAAAATAATCAGACGAAGAATTATTTCACAGCAAAACGTTACCCGATATCTCTGGACTGTTTGACACTTAAGTAAAATATCAACCTTACCCATTATAATGTTAGATTTCCATAATGGCTGACTATATTGTGCAGCGAGATATTTCGGCAAAAACGATATACCGCCAACAACTCCCATTAAATTTATTGTACCAGAAGTAATTAAAACGACGTAAACTTTGTTCTTCATGAGTCGCACAATTGTTTGACCAAATTCTGAAAAATAACGATAACAAAGCGACATAATAGTATTTTACAACTATTTAGACCTTAACAATAATATGCTCCTACATCGTGACTAGAGCTATAGATATACTGAACATTTCTGAACCTCATTTTATTTTTAATTTTGTAATAGAGAATGAAAGCAATCGAATCCTTGGTATAAATTTAGCTCAGTTCTTAAAATCAAAGACAAAGAAGTATTTCACCAACTTTGATGCAGTAGTTAATGGCTAGCTGACGTAAGGGTTTGAATACATGTATATGCATAAATACCGCATTCGAATTTAGAAAAAGGCCGCGACCGTGGTCCAGTGGTTAGTGCGCTGAACTTGTAACCCGGCGATCCGGGTTCAAATCCCGTTCGCAGCTGGTCATACCCTACTATGAAAATTTAACATATGTGGAAAAGTTGCTGACACCATGTGGAAGGTTGAGATAGTACTGGTTAGGTGAACCGACAAACGTATATAACTTAAAGTCAATGCGGAACTTATTTTTCGGGAGTAAGTTTACAGATGTGTCAGTTGAGTGAGACGAGTTTCCGGTTATACTATGGTGAAAAGGCAAGCCTGTCCATGATAATTACTGTTCTATGAAAATAGTTTTCAGGGATTCCAAAAAAAATCTTAATCTGGGGTCTATAGCCCCTTTAAGCTACCGACACGGAATTGCATCGGAAACCAACCTGGCGAAAACATACAAATTAAAATTTCGTAACAATCACTCACCTTTCATTTCGCGTAAGAATTGTGAAGATTCGGCTTTTACCACACCTTGGGCGCCTTTCGTTTTTAACATCAAAGCATCATGTTTTCTTCTCGACTTTGATTTTAGTTTTCTTGGAAAGCACATCAGAGGAATACTAAATAATATCGCGAATAAACCAAAGATAAGAAAGCCCAACCACCATGCCCCAATCCATCTCGGGTCAGACGGTGTGATGTCCACAGCTGTAAAATGGTCATGATCGGAATGATGTTATCTTAATTACGTCAAATGTTTCGCATGCAGTAAGCAATAACAACAGCAAGCTTATTAACTTCGTTTTCATTTCAGCTTTAAAACCTTATAAGACCAGCGATATACATGTAGAGTGTAATATTATGTAACGGTGTACACATCCAACAGTTTTATTGATCTAATGAGAGATTATTGAATACAGGTCAACTATGTAATGTCAGAAGTAAACATATGACAGAATTCAATTTACTAATTATTTATGATCAAGCAAATTACATGTAATACATATTTACATTCCAATGTAATGTAAAGTTTGCTGAACAATCCACCAAGAAGATATGCTAAAACTGGTCCAAAGATCGCTGTACTGATTATTATACCCATATAAAAACCAGTCTTCCTTTTGTCAACAGCATCGTCAATATACAGAGTAATAAATGGCGAACGTGGTGACTTTCCTATACCTTGGAATACCTGGAAAATCCACAATTTCAACAAATATGGCCGAAATCGTTTAAAAAATCAATAGCAACATTTCCGGTGTAAGCATATGAACCACACCATACTTTATTCAACGATAAAACATGGTTGGCTGTTACATTTTACTCATCCGATTATAGCGTAGCAATTATAATGGCAATTTGCGTCACTACTTGTTTCATACAAGGTATTAAAATCTAAGTGTCGACTGAAAATGATGCTCTTTGCCACTTGCTGGTTTCTTGCTATAAAACTTATAAATAAAAGAACGTATTTTTTTATTTCTTACATATGTTTATAATACCATTTCAAACTTAAACAGTCAAAACTAACGCTCTATTTGTACGTTGTATAAATGTACATATATTTAAACTCTCCAAGCCAGAAAAGGAACATCATTGACATTACTGTCCAAGGTCAGAAAAAATAGTAGTTCCGTGCACGGTTACCCTACCGACTTTCTCAAGTAACCTTGAATATGATTATTTTTTAGCCCCATTAGTTACAATTTTATACCATTCCAAATGCTATCAGGTAGTATGCGACCATCTTGATGTGTTGATTTGCGATATTTTCACGAGCTTGTGCACTACCGGATGTGACGTCACAGTTTCCTAAGTCACTTCCGTTTATGTTCACGCACATTGGTACTTTTCTTGAAGCTGAGCGCATGGTTACCATGGACATATTGGAACTTTTAACAACTCCTGAAATTGCACATTTTAGATGTAAAATTGCGGAGAAATTTCTTCGCAATTAAGTACTGTGTCACTTTACACATCAACGGTTATTCATTTGTGATGGACGAGCTAAGGAGCGGTTGCCGGAATGACACTATATCTATTAAAGTTTATTCAGAAAATTTCTTCAGAATTGAATACTTAATTCCAAAAAAGCTTTTAAATACCATTTCGAGCGGAATAATAAATTATAAATTGACCCCGTAGTCTTGGAGAATTAAGTAATCTTCCACGTGATCACAACGATCTTTACAAAAATGAGAAATTATACCTGTCCCAAGGTCAAGATCATACTTGGATTTGTCTTGTAAGAAATAAGGTAATGCACACATAATCCCGCAGATTCCAAATAAAATCATGCTGATTCCAAGCCCGACAGGAATATGTACCTGTCAAAATAGTGATACAACAATTCTAATATACTGATTGTGTTCGGGACTTTGTGGCCGAAAATAGGCCCCATTTATGTCTGAAAAGTATGTCAACCCTATAATAATAAATTTTCCACTTCTGTTGAGTTTTATTCTTCACTGAAGACATTTTTAGTACAAAATATTGTAAAATTGATCCATAGAATAGCTCTTCTGTCTTCAATCATTAAGGTGAAAAGAAAATACAGGCAAACCTGTGAACAATGACCAACCTGTTGAAAGGCAAAATGAGGCCTTTACTGAAATATCTTTATTCAGAGGTCAGTTTGTTCTAAATAATCAGTGACTATTTTTTTAAAGAATGGCCTTTATTCACAAGGTGGCCTTTATTTAGATGTGGCCTCAAACACAGGTTTGACTGTAGAAAAGAAGTTTTCGACCTAACTACCCTTCATTTTTTTCATATAACCGGTACATGACTATATTTGGCTAGCAAGACGGTCTTACTAATGAGGTGGTCTGGACACAAGTTTGAATATGGAGGAATATAAAAACTAATGCAAATATAAATGACGTTGTCGTAATATTGAAGTGGTCACTGAGTGGAGTTACACAGCGCTTACCTTCTTGGCAATATATCCCGCAAATATTATACAAGTAAGATAACCAAGATCATTACAACTCATTAAAAAACCCGTTTCTTTGCTGCTGAATCCAAACTCTTTCTCCAACATTGGTACCTAAAAATAATAACATTGAGATAACCTTCGTTCTATGGAATATTAATATGGTAAAACTTCGTTATTAAAACCACCTTTGGGACCTGAAAAAATGTTCCTAATATAGAGGTGGTCTCATTATTAAGATGAAATTCGTAGGAAATAAAAACCTGTCCGAAAGTAAGTGGTCGTTGTAATGTGATGGTCGTATTGTTGAGGTGTTTACTTAGAGAGGTTTCACTGTATTATTGATAAAATACAGATAACGAAGTCAACCCATACATTATTCTTCGATAAAACACGCGTAGCCGCCATTTTATTTAAATTTCCGTCATGACGTCATTAATGAATTGCTAGGGGAGATAATCGAGGTGTGTAATTGGGTCTTACCTGTGAATTGACGTACACAGCTAATGTCGACGTCAGCAACCCGGATACACTGTAAACACTAACAAATGCACTAATTCTTGCGAACACCTATATTAAAATATAATGTTATAATTTATAATGTTTTTGTTTTAACTGAGGTCTTACGTCGCACAAACAGGCAGGGTCATTTGGCGACTTTTCCAGCTTTAACGGTGGAGAAAACTCCATGGCGTACACCTGGGTAGAACCGCCGACCTTCCGTAAGTTGGCAGACAACTTCTTTACCTGCGTCTTGTCTAGGGTGGGATTCGAACAAACAGTGGTGTGCGGCTAATAATTACTAGAAGGACACCTTAACCAATCAAGCCTTCTGTTACGTCTTATTATGGTATTGAGGTAAAAGCTTCGACCGAGGATGGTGTATGCAATGTAAGTAAGGTTTACGTCAAACTGTTTCTAGTATTAAACAATACTTTTGAGCTGTATTCGGGTGGGTGGGGGGAGACAGCGTCATTTGGTCGTTTTTTTCGGTCAAATTTCAACAACAGAATTTAAAATACCTGAAGAAAACCTGGTTGAAATGATCCCATGCCACATTTCATATCCGGGTCGTTTTCATCAATGCAAAGTTCAGCGTCACCATCGACGTTTTCTTCAACATCTGTCCCGTCTTTGATAGGTTCCTTTACTTCTGACGTCATCGTGCGCTATATAATTAAAATTTTGGCGATTTTGCGCATATCAATTTTAATTGTTACTCTACCATAGAATATCATAAAGTTGAAAAAAGTATGTAGCTGTACAGTAATGATATTAAGGCGTTAAATCCATAAAACGGTGATTTCTGAATGTCTGCCCAATGCTCTACTAAAATGTTAATATTATAAAAATTGTGTTGCCAAATTGTTATTTATTTGATAAATACCTTAGAAACTTCAATTTATTTACAACACATTTGGAAAATGTTTCACTAGTTGTTGACTTTGTAGAAAAGTGGGAAAATGTTATTTTCCGTAGATATTGCAGGGTGACCAATATTTTTCTTGCATCTTTTACATGTTTTTGCATCTTTTAATGTGAGTTTTCATTGAAACTTATCTTCCTTTTTCTTCAATCTTTGAAAAAAAATGGCTACTCCCGTAGATTTCCATGAAAATTTAAAGGGGAAACAACTCAAGGGATTGTCATTGTTTTTTTTTTCAAAAAATCTCACAGTAAACATTTTCTATCACGGAAACGTATAAAAATCATAAACGTTTCCAAAATCTGCCACTCAAATTTCGAGATAACGATTTCGGGCATTAGCGATGTGTAATTTTTAATAATCAATATCTTTTCTCGTGTCCATTTTCCATATGATTTTAATTCGGGACTAATTGTGACTTCAGTTCATTAATTATTCATCTTCTTCTACTTCAATCTTGTTGACTTTTTTGCAAAAAAATGGTGTCAGCATTCTCCATCCGACAGAAATTCGATTAACCTGAGTTTCTCTACAAGTTGGTAAGCGCCAGGAAGTGTCTATTTTTTGGCACCAAAGATTAGCTTATGAGAACAGAATAATGCTGTATGGATTTCACAGTTTCATTAGATTTAACTCGGTCAGTTTTCAACATATCACAAAAACGCTTTCAATCAGATTGTTAACAGAAAGAATAAAAGCACGTCGACGTTTGTTATTTACTCGATAACCAAAGATTGCCGAAAGCATTAAATAAAAAATCATCATAATAATGTTTACCTTTTAATGATGTAATCCTGTTAATTGAATTTCTTGTTTACTTCATTAACAAGTCTGTTCAACCATTGAATGAACAATTTGCGCATCAGATTCTTCTTCACCACAAGTCTTCATGTGGTCAACAGCTGATTTATATAAAGGTACCATGTACCAAATATGATGGAAATTACTTATAACTTTAAAGGTATGTTCTTAATATAAGTATACAGAATACGTATGTGTAAATTTGTATTCAACTAGTTAAATACATGTATATATATACCTCTGTTTTCTGTAAGCGCTAAAATTAATTATATATATATATATATATACCTCTGTTTTCTGTAAGCGCTAAAATTAATTATATGTATAATTTTAGCGCTTACAGAAAACAGAAGTGACAAAGTTTTGTCTAAAAAACGCAGACTTGAGTTAAGAAATAATGAATGATAACATTTGGGAATATATTCATTCTATATGTAGATTCTAACCACAACAAATTGCACATAAAACTTGGATTTTTCTCTTCTTTATGAGTCGAGTAGTCCTTCTGAACCCGAAAAATCGTTCATTAAAATGAGATGGTTTCATCCTATACAGAAATATGTCACCGTACTATGACTTTCATAATGCTTCCTTTTATTCTGCATTGAAAACCGTCCTTTAAAGCCTTGTCATTAATTTATTCATGGACATTGGCTAATTAAATTAATAGAAACGATTCTAATAAACTTTTGCAATTCATATTGACCCGTATCAGAAGACCAATATTTATAGAAACGTCTGAAATCGTTGCGTAATGTTTGAATCAAGTAAATAATTGTTAAACTGGGACGGTTCTGTTTTTTTTATCCGAATTTAACTTGATGATATTTTGATTAAGTTTTTGATTTTTTAATGGGGTATCAACTCAGAACAGGCCTCTACAACGATTCGTGGTTTGTAAACATTTGTTGTCAAAACAATATGACACTAAGCTATTCTTCAAAAAATGTTGGTTGGCAGTTGCGCGATCAACATTTTTTTCTTTTTTCATTATTCAAGGTTTTTGTTTTCAATATAATGATAAAAAAAGCCTACCTACCTACTGTTAAATGTTTGGATCGCGTAACCTCAAGCTGACATTTTTAAGGCTGGTATTAACAGTATTATTACAACTAATCTAAAATAATTTATCGACTGGCCGGTATTTTGGTATTTATGGCAGTAATATATGTAATAACTACGTATCTATATGACATATGTTCTGTTCTGTTCTGTTCTATAGCTGATGCTAAAAATTAGTGATGTAATCCAAGTATCAGCTATTCATTTAAGCCACAATTCAGAAATAAAAAAAAAAAACAATATAAAATTAAAATCTCAAATCCAGTAATAATATTTATACATTTGTAAGCTCAATGTTATATTTTGTCAAGGAATCGAAACGACATCAAATTATTCAATGTTTTATTGCAATTGATAAATAAAAATGCATAAACATTGTACATGATAAAAATAAACAAATTCTGAAAATAATGCAAAACTTTTACAAGCAAGTTTGGTTAAAAGACAAGACATCAAACACAGAACAAATATACATGAAATAAACAAAATGAATGGTTATTCAAGAGAAATATGTCATCATAAAAAGTTATCAATATTAAATGCGAACACACATGTACAAGAAATATCAATAAACTCACGCATGCACGAACGCACGAACCCACTCACGCACGCACAAATGAACAAGTGTTCTAATTCAAAGGTTGCACCAAAATATTTGTCAATTGAAAAAGTACAATAACTAAATGAAACATAGTTCAGCCTCAGCAATAAAATCTAAATTCAATTGTAGGTTTTATGGTAAATATTGCATTCGAATTAGGAATTGCAAATTTCTTAAAGAGTAAATGTGCATTCATCGTGTATACGTTTCTTACGTATTCTTGGAGTATATTCGAGTATTCTTAACGTTTATTTGCGTATCCTTGGAGTTTGATAATATATATCATGTTTGCGTAATCTTTAAGCTTTATTGCGTATGTCTATGCATATATTTGTTTCTTTTAAGTGCATGAGTACTTGATCACTATTGTTGATGATCTATTATATATTATATGTTGTATTTAATTTTAAAGTAATGCATGTAATATACTTTAAAATGCGCATACTAAGTTCTGTTGTATTTTTTGTGTTAAATATTTGTATTTATCATTTTATGTTTATTGGTATGTTCTGATTTCAACCTGGTAATCCGATAAGTAATACTATCTGGCAGAGCCAACCATATACACAATTGTAATTAATGCAATTGCACGCATGAGATAAGTATAGATAAACATGATAATATATTATATACATGTACATGTTTCATAGCATTAAATACAAACTTTTCTTCACATACTACAGACGTAAAATGTTGAGAAAGAAACTGAATTCTTAAAACCAAGCCAGAACCACGTGACCTAGTTAGACCCACGTGACCTAGTTAGAACCTCGCAACCAAATTTGAACCTCGCGACAAAGGCAGAATCCGTGTGACCAATTAACCACGTGTCCAAATTAGAAACCACGTGACTCAGTCAGACCATGTGACCAGATCAGGAACACGTGACAAGGTCTGTTATCATTTCGTTGCTTCCTTTGTGAAACCATTGGTTATGCATTCGTCCCAGTCAGGCCAATATTTCTCCTTCATTCGTTCACAATAACTACTGAGATTGGCGAATGACTCTGAAAGTAAAAATACGTGGTTTTAATTATATATGCCTAATGTCAATCTAAAGAATGTTTATGGTGTCGAAGATATAAAATGTGAGCGTAAAACCTTTAAGACAATTTAATTAAATTTACAATAAAAACCATGATAACAAGACCACTTTAAGGACTAAAAACAGTTTCAATATTTAAGTGGTCTCATATTCAATACTTTGTCATATTTATAAAAAAGATTGGGGACACACTTGACTTACGGGTATTTTGGAAGGGTCATGGCCAATTTCATTAAATGAAAAACATTAATTTTCTGGCCAAAACCATGCAAGTTGTCTATAATGGATAAACAACTTTCTAAACGTTTCTAAACGGGGACACCAAACGTCGTTTTCTATGACATATCTCAGTATAAATTCAACACTTATCACAATTATTATTGTCTAAAATATGCATCGTCATTGCCCTACATTGTATATGCGTAATAACAGTAGAGTTATTTTGAAACATACCCGTTCTATATTGTAGCATGTCACTGATAGGGACAATTTTCCGCCGTAGTGTACCTGTTAAAAAGGTTTCAATGGTCAAAACCACAAATTTCAATTAAGACGACCTCATTATTATGACCACTATTTCTGGACTGGTTTTCAATATTTTGTAGCCCTTATTGGAGAGGTAGTGGGGGATATTCCATTTTGAGATCAATAATGGGCGTGTGCGGGTGATTTTGAGGAGCTTAGAAAGGGGGTTGTTTCTGCATATGATACTTCAAGTGTATTTGTTCTATTTTCGTTTCTATGGGTAATAGCAAAAGCTTGCATTTTTTATTGACTTTTTTGTCTATGAAAAAAACCTTTTCCACATAACACATTCATTTGAAATATACAGAACCGTATTGCGCATTGTTTAACATTGATTAACGTCTATAAATTAGGATGTTTGAGGGAAAAGCATGTGCAATAAGGAATATGCATAACACGCTCGTTGTTAACCATTTATTCTTATCAAATAAGGTTATTAATTAAGGCAATTAGTCAGACTATTGACTATGAAAAAAGTAAACAAAACCCGCGACCTTTGTACCATCAATATTCATCAGAGATATCAACCATTTTTGAAAGATAAACAGTTATGTTTCTCTTTGTTATATTAAGAAGTGTTTGCTAACAGTAACTTTATGTAGTTATACATATATAACAGCTAGTTCCCAGAACCAATTGTCTGTGTGCAACACGTTTGATCATTAAGCCTAAAAGTTCCACTTTTGATTTGCGAATCAGACAATTAACTAGATATAGAATCTTCCATCACATTGCCTTATATAGAACGAAACTGTACTTTATTTTGTTACTGGAATTTAATGTCGCACCAACAACCAGGGTCATTTGGTGACTTTCCAGCTTTAACAGTGGAGGAAGACCCCAGGCTTACACCTGGGTACAACCATCAACCTTCCATAAGCTAGCTGAACAGCTTCCTGACACGAAATATTTGGTTCCGGGTGAGATTCGAACTCATCGCGGTGAAAGGCTAACGGTCACAAGTCAGAGACCATAACAACTCGACCACAGATACCCTAGCTGTACTTTAAAGTACTATTAGCAGCCTTGGTTACGTAAGTTTAAACCATGAGCGCAGCACGTGATCTCTGAGGCGATTAGGTTAAATACATTGCGTCAATGGCCATTTGTTCTCCACAGCTTATCAATCACGTGGAGAGGTTGGCAATTATTTGGTTGGCCGAAATCAAAGTCAGAACATTGGCTAGTCAACTAGCGACACTGCTCACTGGTATATAACAGAATAAATGCTGAAAATCAGCGAACAGCCAGAAAAATTAATTAAACACATTGTATGTGATGGCCATTTACCGTTCATGTAACTGGAATGACAGATTGTAAATAATGCGCGAAAATCAGAGTTTGGAAATTAGCCGTTTTTATTAAGTAGCCACGGGAAACCAACACTGAGTCAGCGATCATAAAATCTCACAGTTGGTTGCCTTGGCAACCAAATTTAAAAAAAATAGTTTGGCCAGGGCGATAACTTTAGTAGGAGAATTTCTTGAAGAACTTCTTAGGAAAGGCAAAGCACTTTAAAATCCGCTGACATCTTTGTTACTTTTCTTTTAGAATCTTGACTCTGGTCATGTGACATCAAAGTAATCTTGTGTGAAATACCTTTAACCGTGTGTTTAGCTTGTACTGAATCAGGCACGTGATATATGACCTGTGTCAGCTGACCGAACACTGCACAGTCTACTTGTGACGGTTCGTCCCCGAACATGAATTTTTTGTCGCCTGAAAAAATAAATTTATTTTGTAACGGTCAGATACCTTGTTGGACTTTGATGAAAGGAATTGCAAAATATTATATAAAATCTAACTCTACGAATAACATGATATTAAGTACATTTACATAATTTATTGACTCTATAGATCCTATTGGCACAGAGGCTTTACTATATAAACTTTTGATAAGTGCAAATTATATTATTAAGGCTAGAAAAGAGCTGTGTTTACGGTCCCTTGAACAAAGTAGGATGATAGGTGACAATATATATATATATATATATATATATATATATATATATATATATATATATATATATATTTATGTTATAAACACAACCTTCGTACGTTAGAGGTACGATTCGTCTCAAAATAATTTCGTACCGTAGAGTTTGGTGTAAGAAATCTTAAAGTCAGCGCCAAAACAAAGCGGTCTGGTAAGCGTTGTTTTCTTTTTCTGGTCTTACCTGAGGCAAGAACTAATCGCGGTACAGGATTATCAGCCACAAGTTTTGTAAGCGGATGAACTTTGTGACCTTTATACCTTATACCATAATTATATCATTTGTTTAATCGTATTTCGGGATTTACCCGAAAAATAAATCATAAGCCGTGAGTGTGCCAATGTTATTATGAAAATATTATTTTAAGTACTTCTGTCTTTTAAAACAAAACTGACTCAGGAATTCGTTTAAATGTTATACACGCAGAATTATCATATGTGAAAATAGAAAAGCGACACAAACCGAGGAATTCTGAAAGCGCTTTCATGTCTTCCGAAAGAATTCGATCAACTTCCGGTTGCGCATGCCTACCAATACCTTGCGCATACGCCATTTTGTTGGTTCTTCTTCCGATCTCCCATAACACTATTGATGGAAGTTTGGATAACTTAGCTTTAATTGAGTCGCTTCTATGATAAACCCATCTTTCTAAGAGGACAGTCCTAAATATAGAAATCATATCAATGATATCCAGTTATACATAATAAAAGTGAATTCGGATACAACGCGTTTATTTTATTACCTTTTTTCATAATAGAATTTATTTTTCCCTGAACATATCCACGTCCTTTTCATTATTATGGACATACATACGGTGAAATATAGATAAAATTAAACAATAAGTAAACTACGCAAAAGTCTAACTCTCATGCACGCAAGTACGCACTTGCACATACACTCAAGTATTTACGTACTCATTCTGGCACACAAAAAATTAAATACAGCAAATGAGTAGATGACTCCGTATCAAAAAAAGCTCAAGGTGGACACATTATCAAACTGAATTATAGAACAAAATTAAAAACATGTTGGGCAATATCGGAGTTCCTAAAACGCGCAGGCAATTCCAGAATCGCGTACTTGTATATTCCCAAAAGACGCGGAGAATATATTACAGACACGGCTTATATGCAGAAATAATCTCCAAACAAAAGTTTACACTCTTAACTTACCAGTACATATGTTCATCGACCATTTTCTGAAATGCCCGCGCTGTAGCTCTCTGTTCTGGAGTCAGGGACTTGTTTAAGTTCATTTCCAGTTTTTCACACAGGTACGTCATTATTAGTTCAGAGTCACCAAGAACCTCATTATTGTATTCAATCCATGGTATTTTCTTTTTCGGGCCGGTTTTATATGAGTAAACGTTCTGTAACAATAAATATAATCTAAATATATGAAAGATGACAGTGATAATGATGATGATAGTCATGGTATCGGTGATGATGATGATGATGATGATGCTACAGTTGCTGACGAAGAAAATGGTAGTAGTGATGATAATAATAATGATATTTGTGATGATGGAACTAAGGTTGGATATGATGGTGATGATAATCGTGGCGGTAATGATGCTGCTGCTGATGATGATGGTGTTCATGTTAATGCTGATAATGAGTGATAGTGATTATGTATGTGTCGACAATGGCGGTTTGCAGGATTAAGACGGTGATGATGATGATATTTGAGGTGAAGAAAATGGAATTGAATACGATGATGGTGATGATGAAGATGATGGTAGTTATGATCTTGATACTGTTGTTGCTGGTTCTAATAATCGGTTGCTATTGTGGTGGTGATGATGACGCCAGCAGTAATAGAAGAGAAGAAAATGAAAATTATTTTATGAAATGGATGAACTTTGATGTAAGGGAGACAATCAAAAAGATCTACAAGATATTCAACCGATATTAATGTATTTTAGGAAGCGGTTTTTTACCATTATGTTTTACATTTTATGAATGTATGTGTCCCATGTCCATCTTCAAACTTAATGGTTTAGTCTGCCAATTAATTAAAATGTTTAGAGTTAAGATTCATTCCGTTAGTTGTATTCTTCATTATCAGATCTGCAAGATGTCAACTACATTAACATATAGTAACGATTCTATAATTAAGGTGACTTTTATTTTTTTCATATTTACGATTTTTGCCAAAAACTAATAGCCAAGTTTATAAGGTTATATGACAGATTTCGTACATCCATCATGATTAAATGGTTACCTGGTATGGTATGTTTGCCATCCGTAGAAATGTTTCCAGTTTCACACAGAATGGGGACATGCTGGGGGCGAAGGGCCCGCGAGGGAATTGATGCAATATAACTGTATCACTTGGGTAATCCTTCCCAGCTTCTCTGTAAGTGAAAAACAAACAAACAATTATTTTCATATCTACGTGTCTTGAACACTTCGCCTGTTTACACTTTTGTATAATTCGAAACTAATACACTGTGGTCTGCCAATACTTTTTTATTATAACTTTATGGATGCAGTGAAATATGGATATACTCAAATAATTATTCGTGCCCCAAGGAAGCCACTTTAACTGTGTCCTACTGTATACAGACAGCGTTCAAATATCGCTCCATTCAAAGTCAGAACTTCAGTTACAATCTGTCAAAAATTATAAAAAATCTCACGAAAGTTTAGCTGCGCTGCAAAAAAGGGATAATTAATTCCCCTCAGACCATTCATTTGGAAATTATTAGAGTCAGATGTATGTCGAGTTCCAGTAAATGTATGTAAATACTTAATTTCGTTATCACCATATGCGCATGCGCAAATAATCATAGTATTTCTCCCTGAACGAGCCTAGACATATTTATTGCAGATAAATACACACTGTGACAAGGACACGAGTAAAAGTTTTAGCAAAATATGTCCAATAAACCGAAATAAGACGGGAAAGAGAACAGTTTGTTATTTAAATGATATTAATGAGCACATTTGTGTCAACAGCAAACGTCTAGCTCAAAAATTATGAACTACACGTAGGAGTGAGGTCGCCTAGGATATACAGATAAACTTGTCAAGAAAGACCGCGAGTTAAAAAGTAGACTTGTTGCTGAGACATTTTTGACGTTGATATAGCTGTAGCACAAGTTTCTCTAGCTAATTTTGATAATTTCGTTCTTGTTGATTTGTTGTAGCATCATAATCATCATCAACATAATCATCTTAATCACCATCATCATAGTCATCATCACCCTCATCATAATCAACAACCTCATCACCATCATCATCATCAATAACAATAACAACAACATCAACCTCATATCACCATCTACAATAACATCATCACCTCCAGTATGTTTAAATATCTTAACAGATTGTATTATATATAAATGGTTGTGAAGCCCGATATTCTAATCTCCATTGGACCGCTGTTCCCTATTATTCCAGCAGGACCCAGGATTAATTCAGATAAATTATATTAATGAAGCCGTTAGGTGTATGTGCTTAGAATATTTAACTGAATACATCCGGACATAATACTTCCGCTATTAGAACAGGTTATAAAATTTTATGTGTCTACCAGTCGAGTGAATTTAAGTATGTTATATTCAAATAGTATTTATAACGCTTTTATAATCGATAAATGCTTCAGATATCTGAGAATATTTATGGTTCCAAGCTAATTGTATGATTCCTTTGGCATATTGTACTCTCCGTACCATTATCGCTGATAAATTTTGTATATACAAACAAAATTACACAGTAAAACACGGTTATAGTGAATTCCGATATAGTAAAACACGGTTTTAGTGAATTCCGATATAGTAAAACACGGGTTATAGTGAACTCTGATATAGTAAAACACGGTTATAGTGAACTCCGATATAGTAAAACACGGTTATAGTGAACTCCGATACAGTAAAACATGGTTATAGTGAACTCGGATATAATGAAAAATCGGATACAAGTGAAGTATTTATTTTCTTCAAACACAACCCGTCCTAATTTCAATACAGTGGATGGAGTCAAATTTGGACAGAATGATGTAAATATTCGCGTCCCAAGGTTTTCACTATAACCGGATTCTACTGTAATAACAAACGACAAATACGCTCACTTAATTAATCATAATGGGTTTTGTGTTCAAAGCAACTTCCTGTTTTCATGCATAAACAATGGGATGGCTTTAGATAGAGCTAATGTCAAATTATTTATCATTTTGACATCTAGATAGTTACTCATGATATATTTATCAAACATGTGGAGTGTAGACCAAGCTTTATAGAAAATATTCACTATTCTAACATGTATTACGTACAAATATTTCTGACGAAAGCTATTCAGTCTAACGCTTGTAATACGTTAGTACTCGTATTTGTATCAAAATACCAAATATGTAATACAGCCGGACCTCGTTTAGCGATCACCTCAATATAAAGATCAACTCTTTATAACGACCACTTATTTTTGGACCGGTTTAAATATATCCGATGTAGCTTGATAATGAGACCAACTCAGTATTAGAATCGTTTTCTTTGGGTCCAAAAGGTGTCTATAATATAGAAGTTATATCGTAAGCAAGGCGTGGGACATTTTACTTTTTTACTTTTCCCGACTTCGTGAAATTATTATTTTACCGATTTGTAGATATTGACTTAGCCTAAACAATATTTATTTCAATAACTATAACATTTATGTACAAGTTTACACAATTTAACAGCAAATCATTATCAAAGTACATGTACAAACATTTCATGTATAAGGATTTGTAAACATGTCATGATGGCTCATGTGAATACAACTCCTAAAAGTTCGGATGGCGGTGCTACTTAGGGAGCATTGTTGTCAGCCATGGTAAAATGAAAGCATGGTAATAGATTTTGACTAATTTTGAAGGACTTTGAAAGCGTCTTTAATGAGTAAGAGTAAGGACTTTTTGCTCTCTCAAAAAGGGGCTGGGTGTAAATAAGTGGAGGGGCCTTGAGAAGGAAGTACTTGCATGGTATCTCGTCTTAAAAGGGTAAACAAAAGTCGATCCGATTCAGTCTATTTCATTTAATTTGTAATGCCAGAATTAGACTCTAAATAAAACATAACAATTTACAAGGCAATAAGTTCAGCTAATAATTAATATTTAAATAAAATGCGTTTAATTCCATAAATAAGACTTAAATGAAACATATTCAAACACTTACGTTGATTTTTTCAGCAGCGCCATTCCGACAAATAGAAACAATTTATGTTTACATCAAATACACACAGAGAGAAACAGCGATTGATTTTACTAAACCAATACACAATATTGTTTCATTCCAGATGGGAATTTCTATCCAGGAATTTCATACACATTACAAGCGCTGCTTGATCCGCTATTAAGACCGTAAGAAAATACACTACACTGGCTGTTTCGTACACGGGATGGTGAATTCTGCGTTTTGACTTTATATCACGCTAACATACTACGCTATCTAGACCAGCCGGGGAGCAATTATTTATTAAACGCAACATAGTTTCAGCGACTGACCTGGGATGTTCAGTTACTGCGTATAAAGTACTATTCTATCCCCCCCCGCTTCACCTTCGAACGTTGTTATAATGTGTGCGTTACAGGCAATAAGATCATAAATATTTGCTACGTATAATTGTATGTACTTGAAATTAAGAATGCGGGGTGATGTGAAAATCCTTTGTACAGTATAACCTCGATATTAAAATCGCTATCGTGGCCTGAAGAAAACGGTCTTAATATAGAAGTGATCGCATGAACAATTTGAAAGTTAAAGGATAATTATTGTATAAAACGGTCCGTAATTAAAAGTTATTTATACTGAAAATACATTCATTAAACTGACTGACCACACAGGAGGGTCATCCACGGTCAAGTCTTATGGTATTTGGCTTGTAATCACTAGTCCCTCACCGCTGTTAGTTCGAATCCTATCCGGGGTCTAAATTTCACATGTAAGGAAGATGTCCAGCCAGCTTACAGAAAGTCGGTGTAAGTCTAGGTGTAAACCTAGGTTCTTCCTTCTCTGTTAAAGCTGAGAAGTCGCCATATGATCATGGCTGTTGTTGCGACTTTAAACTACACTGAGAAATAGACCGAACTGGCCATTGAATGTGAGACAAGTAAGCATTATGACTATAGTTTATCCCTCTTTCTCCTCCCTCCCTCCCTCCCTCCCTCTTTATTCTCACCCTCTCTATCTCTCCTGTCTTTTTCACTCCCACTTTAATGAAAGATCTGCAGTTAGAGCTATTGTACAGAGCTCTAACCCGGCATATATATGCACATAAAGGTTGAATCCGGTATGAAAGTAAGTACTTAATAGCATTATCCTCGTATCCAATTTTCAAGCGATGTCCTACGATATATAATTATACATGAATACGTAGGAAATTGAGAAATATTTCCCCCTGTCTAGGAATGTTGCGTTAATTAGCATTTGATTTCCGCGGAATGTGTAATCATGTTATTTAGATACAACCAACGGACGTAATTTTATGCAAATAGCAAACTTATAGAACAAACCATTATATGTGTTTGCCACAGAATTTATTGTCACTGGGATTTTACGCCGTTTTCAACAATTTTTCAATCACATACGACGGTCCGATCACGGCCCGTTCACCTAACCAGTTTTCCTGAACTGTATACTAACCAGTACTGACTTACCCTTCCACAAGAAGCCGACATCTTCTCCACACACATGGAGGAAAATCGAAAATATTCGCTTGTTTTAAAGAAACTGAACATCGAAAGTACGTTTTTATTTTTACAAAATAGAATATGATATTTAATGTTTTCTTATATTGAGTTTAAGTCTTCACTTTTTGTATGAATGGATGCGAATGAATAAAACCTCAATTAGCGACCACCTCAATATTACGACTACCTTGTAATAATGACTACTTATTTTCAGACCGGCTTATACTGACTCCCATTTAATTCAGTTTGAAGATGGGACCACTTTACTATAACGATCCAAAGGTTTCATTATCGAGATTTTGAGTGATTTTCCCCAGAAATCCTTTTCTTATTTTGTTATCTATATTTACATATACAGCTGTTATAAACTATCAATCCAAGATGCGTATATTGAATAATTAACAAATAATATTATAGGTATACGTGTTGTAATAAATTAATACATAATATGCATGTAGGTTCTGTTTTAAGATGTTAAAATGGGTAAAAAGAATAACGCAATTTTAGCGAGATATTTCCGTCATTTGGCAAACAATAAATGTATTTTAATTCACTCCGTATGCCAGTCATAACTTAATTGTTTAAAAATGAAACAAAGTATTTAAAACTAATTTTTACTTGCACAAAATGTGCTTGTATAATTTTGCAATAAAATTGTACAAAATATACAATACCCTAAAGTGTGTAAGACCTAACAGAGTACTGAACACTTCTTTATGAAACGTGCGAATTTTATAGATCAAATATCGAGTTTTAAACCTTTAATTTCGCAATTTATCATGATTTTATTTCGGTTTGTAATGAAAAGGCGATTTTCTATATTGAGCTTGTAAATTTCATCCATGAAGGAATATCACCAAGTAACAGGCAAGTAATTACTAAGATACTGGTTTGTATATCCCGTACTTAATTTCACAAAAACCTGCTGTTATACCTGAATGGAAGTTTGACGATTTAAGAATATCGTTTTGGATGACATATATTTTATTTCTTATGAAACTAAACAATTAACCTTCTTTGCGCGATTATAACAGCGAATATCATGTATCATTGTTACACGCGTGTCTATTATG
Source organism: Lutraria rhynchaena (assembly GCA_008271625.1). Taxonomy (NCBI): domain Eukaryota; kingdom Metazoa; phylum Mollusca; class Bivalvia; order Venerida; family Mactridae; genus Lutraria; species Lutraria rhynchaena. Next base: position 1,744,924 of record VIBL01000066.1, read on the forward strand.
ATACTACGTACCTCGTCCCAAGATTATTACGATCGAAATGGCGGAACGATACATCGATTTCTTACAAACTTATCGATATGACTATTTATCGGGATTTATCGGTGAATCGATTAATCATCGTACCCATAAATCTAATACATGTCGTTCGTTACTACATAGGAAACAACAGCCGGAAGACACATTTAAGGATTTCTATATTCCAGTAAGTACTTCATTATTCAATCGTGATGGATAACATCCGGGTCTTAATGGGATGCGGTGATTCACGATCACAAACTTTAAAAGTATTCATGTGTAACACACAATGAAAATTTTGCACAGTAAAACCTCAGTAAGCAACCATTTCATTATCAAGTAAATGTTGATATAACGGCCAGTTATTTTAGACCGATTTTCAATAGCTCCCTTATATTTCAGCCTAATAATTAGACCACCTCAACATTAAGAGTGAAAAATTGGTCCCAAAGCCGGCCTTATTATCAAGGTTTTCCGTGTGATTTGTAAAATAGTTAGGCCTCACTTGAAATAATTCTAAAGCCGTTGTCATATGGTTCAATTGTTAAGTGTTTTAAATGTGATTCAGAAAAATACACACTAACTAATCCAGTAACACTATGCTGAGTACAGAATACAATTTTAAAAAGAGCCCAAACAACGTAAGCCTATTGTATTAACAATGAACGGGATATTTTTAAAATTATTTCTACGTCAGTTTATACAAGAGATCAAGTTTTAAATAACATTAAAGCAGTCAAATTTGTCGACTAGGTTATATTGCATACAGTCAAGCCTGTGAACAAAGGCCAACCTCAGAAAAAAACAAATGTGGCCATTTTTGACAGATGGCCTTTATTTGGAGGTCAGTTTGGTCTAAATAATCAGTGACAGTTCAGGCCTTTACTCACAGTATAGTCTTTATTCGGAGGTGAGCGCAAACACGGGTTTGACTGTATATTTTTCAAAACAGGCCACCGACTTTTTTCAGAAGATTGTGTTTAAAAGTTTACAGACAACTTTATACAGAGCGGGATTATACAATGTAGTAATTTTATTATGTTCGCCAGATTACAAAGCTTCTTATTTGTTTGTTTTTATTGACTTATTGTCAACGGGGTTTAGCGCCGTTTTTCAACAATTTTCAGTTATATACGGCGGTCGGTTCCGGGTTACAAGTCCAGAGCACTAACCACTGGACCATGGCCGCGGCCTACAAAGCTTCTAAGGTGTCTAGTGCGATCCAATGGTCTCATACAAACATCTGTGAATGGATATAAAAATAATAAATACAATTACCTTGGTTCTTGTTGTCTCCTTTTGTGTCTGATATATAATCCACTCACAGCTACAATAATGACACCCAAAAAATACGATGTCCACTCCATTTTTTGTATGATATGAGTTATATCCCTTTTTATGAAAAAAGTTCACGATTTTTTTAAAGTATTGATCGAGTATTTAAGTTTACACCACACCGTCAAAAACAGCTTTACTAAAGTCGAAAACTTAACATCGCTGACAAAAAAAAAGTTTATGCCTAGTCATTTGTAACGCTAAAATTTTAGGGGACAAAAGTTAATATGACTGTATTATGTATCTCAATTAGAGTAACAAAGAGTTAATTTTATTAACTGTCGTCTTCATACTGCACCTTAAATAGTTTACCATAAACACAATATTACAGTAAGCTCCGGGGGGTAATTAATATGGTTAAGATGATTTTAAGTGTCTAATATCCAAAGTCACCGAACCTCGTCCTTTCTAACATATGTGTGTATACAACTAAGAAAATGATGTAATGAAATGAGGTTTTAACCCGGTAAACCCGGCCCAAGCCACAGGATATGAAATATTTAAATCAACATCAAACCTAGCAATCATCATAAAAGTAGAAACGCGACAACATCGACACAGCAAAAAAAAAACAACACGCCTAAATTCTGTGCAATTTAAATCCTTTTGCATCAAAACTTTATATAACACGCGTTACGTTACAGGTTAAAATGAAAACGCAAGCTATAAAGTAAAACGCATTTAGATGAATTAAGTGACGCGATATCACGAAACCAGACTCCATGAAAATACCGTATATGTATTCAAGCGGTCAAGATCGTCAATTGATAGTGGCCTCGAACAAATTTGCGTATATTTGATATTTCTGATTTGCATCTCAATGTAATACGTATGATTTGCTATCTAATTTTAGTGACGAGTACATGTATAACTTTAATGGAAGAAAAAAAATGGGATGACTAAGATGAAGATATTGGAAGTTATTTGCGTCCTAAAATGACAGTACAGTGCAACCTCTTCAAAGAAACACTCTTAGGAAGATGCAAAATTATCTTGTTGTTGAGAGGTTGTTGCTTTAGAGAGGCAAAATTAATAGTTAAATTGTACAGTTGGAAAATCATGCTCTCCTTAAAGACTTAAGAAAATGGTCTTAATATATATATCATAAAAATTAGCCGACTTTATAACAATGTAGTCGTAATATTGAAATATTAGCTGCGTGATGTTTCACTGTATTTGCATACACGCGGAAGAATGAAGACGGGATGATATTAAATATAAGTGAAGTACAACATCTTTACGAATAGTATCCATAACTTACATGGTGCGCGCTACCACTAAACTCAGTTGGTGGACGGTTAGGCCTAGGGGACTCGGGTTTGCGGGTTCGAACCTTGGGATCGATACATTTTTAATGTCATTCATACTCTGCCGCTGATCCGAGCGTTTAATGTGGAGCCCGAGAAGAGTACCGGTGGTAACTTGGGCTAGTACTGATATGGAATGTAGGAAGACTGGTTAGATTAACAGCCAGTTAGTATCACTGAAATATTGTCTATCAGGTGTATCCCGAAAAATATATAACTAAATACAGTCTAACCTGTGTTAGCGGTCACCTTCGAATAAAAGCCACTTTTTCATCATTGATTATTTAGAACAAACTGACCTCTGAATAAAAGCCATCTGTCAATAAAGGCCACATTTTGTCTTTCCCAAGGATGGCCTTTGTTCACAGGTTGGACTGTATTGTATTTCATTTATAGATATATTGTTATCATGTGATCCGTATTAATGTTTAGCAGTATAATTAAATACAATTAGAAGATAAGACTTAAGACACATGTATGTACGTATAAACAATTTACACAATGCTTAAGTAGACAAATACACATGTCATATATACATAAACATAATGAATTGTAGTTGTCTGTTTCTAGTATTTTCATTGTTGATTTATGGAGACTACGGTAAGATACGTAACGCAAATTAATTAACTGGCTGTTAAATCATTTAACTATTTAATTAATTAATGCTATGGCAATAACAGTGTATGTAATTAAGCACCGGCATAGTGACTGTTGAAAGAACGGTTTTATATTAGTACAGTTAAACTTGTTTTTGCGGCCACCTCCAACGTGTAAAGACCACCCTGTGAATACAGTCATTCTTTGGAAAACCGTCACTAATTATTTAAAACAAACTGACCTCCGAATAATGGCCATTTGTCAATAAAGGCCACATTTTGTTTTTCCGAAGGATGGCCTTTGCTCACAGGTTTGACTGTATACAACATAACCGCGACAGCATGCCCGTCTGGGTGGCACAAAACTTTGGGATTAACGTATCAGTCTTTACATTCAGATGGTCTCACTATCAAGTTATAATACAGACATAATACAATCAAGAGGTCCGAATGTATGTCGTTTCGATGAGATGGTCTTAATATTGAGATGGTTGTTGATTGAGGTTTTTACTGTATTTATTTCACAGCTAATATCAATAGTTAGACCGTAGTGTACCTATCCCTCAACATATCAATTACGCAGTTCTAATAAAACTGGCGAAATCAAATTTTCTGTACATGTATTTTCTATAGTGCTGATGTTAAATGACAGACGGAGAAGTTTGAAGTGCAACTTCAATGTATGACTATTCGACGTTATCAAGCGGGGCGTGTCGAATTACTAGATAAGCATTTTTACGCATTTTTCTTGGATAATTATGTTCGGTATAAATTTTTCATATTGACAAATTCAGTCCATCTCAATATAACAATCTTTAAAATGCGTTATACTAGTCTACAGAGTATAACTAAAATAAAAAATCATCATAATTTCTAGACACCTTAATTAGACACTAATTGTAGTCAAACAACCAAGCAGTTCAGACATATGAGAAATACGTCTCGGTTGCTTAAAGTTGTGACGCGATTCGCAATTCGTGAACACCATTCTAATCACATGCTTCATTTTGTATCTGTATTGCGTATTTTTATGAATAATGCGTCGTAACGTAGCAACTAACTCGCAAAAGGTCATGACGTCATCACTCTAAGTCAGATAAATGATTGAATTATGTAATCAAATAAATAACAAGGACTGAATTTAGGTTGTCGGTCAGACTATATGTTGACGAGTGATATAAAACAGCTTGCATTAAAGTTGAAACGTTTAAGTTTCTTAGACAAGTTTTAGCCAGGAGGCCGTGATGTCGTATGAATACAATGTAAAGCTGCCGAGGGCTGACAGTGGATTGGTTTGGACTTGCAGGCCGACGATTTATTCTGTGTTTGACTTTGAAATATACTTCAATATTGGATAAATTCTCGGATCTAACCAAGAACCTCTTTTGCTTTAAAGTCAAGGCACAAACTTGGTTTTCATCATCAATGACATTTTTTAACTTGTTTTTAGAATTGTGCCGCTGTGATTTTTCAACTATTTTTTTTTCTCGAAAAAATACAACAAAACTTAGATGTCCGAATTTACGCCTGTTTTCGACAGTATTTCAGTGATATCCCGGCAGACAGTACATCTAACAAGTCGTCAGCTTACTTCTACAACCATGTAACACACCTTTTGGAAATATTGAGATTTTGGAATCATTTTTTCATCTCGATGAACTCTTTACAATAATCATACTTTCCTGCTTGTAGATCTATCCTAAATAGGGTTAATCCCAATGCTACAAACCCGTAACTCGCTTAAAGTTAAATTACAGTTCAAAACTTCATATGCGATTTTCTCATACGGGTTTGTGGAAATAACCCGACGCAGTGTTGTTGGCCCTGATCTACCAGCACTGATTATATTCTCTGTAGCTTGGTGTCAACTTACCCTGTATAAATGATCAGCGGTGGAAGACGGATGACCCTAGACGTCTTCAACGAAATCGTCACAGTGAACATGTGTCAAACCTCTGGTTCGAACTCACGAACCCGAAGTCCGTAGAGTTAATGGTCTACCAACATAGGGGGGGGTATTAAGAAACTTTACGTTTGTGTTGTATTGCGAATATCAGACACATTTTTTGCATGAATGTCAAAGTTGTGTATTCATATTGTGGTTTCTATAATCATTCCTTTGTATTTTGCTGTATGTTGTATAGATGTGGTCTTTATGTTACGGTTTAACTGTACTTTAACCACATCAGTTAACTTGAGCATTTAATAAACAATCAGATGAATCCAAGAAGTGTTTTTTTTTGTTTTTATTTGACTTGGTAACATCGTACAAGTCACATTTATGTCCCTTTAATGTTACAGTATTACCATATAAATACAGGTCATGTCCCTGTAATGTTACAGTATTACCATATAAATACAGGTCATGTCCCTGTAATGTTACAGTATTACCATATAAATACAGGTCATGTCCCTGTAATGTTACAGTATTACCATATAAATACAGGTCATGTCCCTGTAACGTTACAGTATTACCATATAAATACAGATCATGTCCCTGTAATGTTACAGTATTACCATATAAATACAGGTCATGTCCCTGTAATGTTACAGTATTACCATATAAATACAGGTCATGTCTATGTCATGGTAATGTTTCTGTTTTATCATTTAAGTTACGGCAGCTTGTCCGTCTGGATGGCAGATTCACCTCAGCAGTTGCTACCAATTCAACATTAACAACACGCTGAGCTGGAACGATGCATTTGTAAGTTATTGCGTTATAATACTATGATATTTTTCCCTATGGATCTCATGCGCTGGTTCGACTTAAAAAATAAATATTCCAAGCTGCGTTTGGAGTGATTTACTGTTCCGCAGCCAAACAACTGTCCATGTATTTCAACTGACACAATATTACTTTTAGGGACCAATGTGGTCGAGTGATTATGGTCCCTGACTAGTAATCAGTAGCCCCCTCACTGCTATTGTTCAAATTCCACCTAGAACCAAAAATTTCACATGTGAGAAAGCTGCCCAGCTACCTTACGGAAGATCAGTGGTTATATCCAGGTATATGCTTGGATCATCATCCACCGGTAAAACTGAAAAACTAGTCAAATAACCCTGACTTTTGGTGCGACTTTAAATCACAGCAAACAAAGTACTTCTCCGAAATGATACATGAATTCATATTAAGAATACACTGTATTTCAGAAAGCATGTCAAAGTATGAAGTCACATATGTTGGTCCTGGAAACCCAATCAGAGTCAGATTATCTCGCAGATAAATTAAAGACGATGTTTTCAGCAGGAGGTATAAACGTAATAATGTTTTGTTTCACGTACTGTTTGTAACATTCATATGACTCAGCTCTTCGTCTAAATTTGTGATTTCCATTCAGGGGTACCATATGGTTAGCTGAACCTGTTTGCTATGAGTCCAACATTTTAACATTAGTGGCCTATGGCCGAACGGACATTACCGCATGTGTCCATCCTGATTATTTGTGTCGGCCAAACCTTAAGACTGTAATTTATAGCGGGATTTCGGATTACTTTGCAAAAAATTTCACATTGATGAGACGGTGTGTCGCACACAAGAGGTCATGGTCATAAGCGTTCACATCTACATGCCTAATGTATGTATTATTAAATTAATAGTGAAATATTTTTTGTGAGAGATTTGTACCCGGCCTCTATCGACAGATTAAATTTAACTATATTATCGCTACTTTCGGTTGATCTTGTGAGATTATAACTCATCACGTGACGAGTATCACGTGACCATCACGTGGTCTTCTTGTAGATTTACACCATGACAGCGCATCTTCTGTGTGGATTGGAGGCTCAGATGCGAACAGCGAAGGTTACTGGGAGTGGGCGGATATCAACCAATTGATTGTACAGTACACGAACTGGGCTCCAGGTACGTACAACAGTATAAGACCAATGTAGGCCGGGACCGTGGTCCAGCGGTTAGTGCGCTTGACTTGTAACCAGGAGATCCGGGTTCGAACACCGGTCATATCCCTCTATGAAAATTTGACCGGTTTTCAATATCATCTCTTTATGTCAACTTGATAATAAGACCTCAATGTTACCGATTATATGTGGCCTTAAAGTAATCGAAATGATAATTTAATACAGTAAAACCCCGTTAAGCGACTACTCAAATAGTAAGATCTCTTCATTATAACGACCAATTACATTGTATTTTCGATTCGCTAGTCTTTATTTTAACTTGATAACGAAACTACTTCAATGTGAAATTCGATGTTTTGGTCCCCAAAAGTGATCTTAATATCAAGGTTTTATTGTATCCTTAAAAGAGCCTAAATTCCATATTACTTCTGGTTACAGGTGAACCTGATACAGGCTCTGGTGACCACGATGAAGACTGTATCAGCATGGTTGGACGCAGACATTTTCAGTGGCAGGATCGGCGATGTACAGAGAGACACGCTTATATCTGTGAAACGGAGTAAGTGTTAATACTCTCAGAAAAAATGCTATTAACATTTTTTGTGTATACAGACCAATCTTTGAACAAAGGTCATCCTTGGGAAAGACAAAATGTGGCTTTTATTGACAGGTGGCTTTTATTCGCATGTCAGTTTGTTCTATATAATCATAGACAGTTTTTCAAAGAATAGCCTTTATTCACAGGATGGCCTTTATTCGCAGGTCAGTTTGTTCTATATAATCATAGACAGTTTTTCAAAGAATAGCCTTTATTCACAGGGTGGTCTTTATTCGGAGGTAGCCGCAAACACAGGTTTGACTATGCATTTAACACAGTCGAACTGCAGACAGAGGCCGTCTATCGATCATTGACCATTTTATTCAGTAGATGCAACTACTGTATTAATAGACATGTATTGAAGAGTAGATGTAATCCACTTTGTGGTTTTAAATAAAAGGCGGCCCTTTTCTCAGATATGACTGTATATGGTTTTAAGAAAAATCTACCTCAGTTTAGGTGTTTATTTGCCATATCATATTAATTACTTGATAAATAAAAGCGTTCAGTCTACGGAACTTGACTTCTTGAATTCGAACCCGAGGTGCGGCACATTTTTCTGAATGACAATTTGGTTGAATACATTATGTCTGCGGCTATTTGTCCTCCAATACTGATTCAAACGAAGAACAAAGCTAGCACTGAATCCAGAAACACTGGGCAGATTAACTGTCCACCAATATTATAATTGAAATATTGTTGAAAGAGTCCGAAAAAATCTCTTTTTGGGGGTTTAGTTACGAGTATATACAGCGACCGGTTCACCTAACCAGTTTTTCTGGGCTGTATACTAACCAGTACTAACTTACCCTTCCACAAGGAGCCGGTAACTTCTCCACATGTAGAGGAAAATAAACATTTTTGTCAGAAGTGTATGACCTGCCGCGACTAAGATTTGAACCCGGATCTCCGGGTTACAAATCTAGCGCACTAACCACCGGACCACGGTCACGGCCGGCTAGATTATTTGCCCATTGCTATTATAACTGAAATGCTGTTGAAAGAGCCCCAAAAATCAGCATTAATTCGCTGGCTAGGCTCATCAAGGTAATGCTATTAATAGTATGATTGTTTTCATGCAGAAAATACGGGTAAAAGAAATCTTCATTCACAGATATAATTTCAGGAGCGGCGCTCAAGCGGTCGGGTAATATTTTCACAATTTGATGAATGTTACTAAGTGTGTTGTATCTTAATATGGTAAATAAAATGTATCTACATATAATTGTCAATTAAAAGTTTCATATTTTATAATGTCTTCCTGTTATACTTTGTTCAGGAAAAATATTTATACACAGTTGTACAGACCATATAATGGTACGAAGTAGACACTCCGTCGGGTTATTTCTACCAATCCGTATGTATCCGTATGAGAATCGCATTTGAAGTTTTGAATCGCTATAACTTAAAGAGAGTTACGGGTTTGTGGAATTGAGATTAACCCTATTTAGGATATATCTACCAGCAGGTAAGTTTGAAATAAATAAGGTAAGAAATAAATGATACCAAAATCTCAATATTGCCAAAAATTGAGTTACGGGGTTGTAGAAATGTCGACTTATTGTGTCATTATTATTGCTTAAATAAGCGCATTTTTATACAATCAAAAATGAGGATCACTTTAAGCAGCCGGACCCTGAAGATAAAAAACTAGAGATCATTTTCAAAACAAATAGGGTAAAACACTCTTTATTTACAAACAATGTATATCAATAATTTTAAGTTTTGAAACTGATATCTTGTCTGAAATATGTCGATGAAACGGGCTCAGTGAGTCCCGCTCTACAGCAAAAATTACACTACAATAAAACCTGCGTGTTTGCGGCCACCTTTGAATAAAGAGGCAATTGTTTGGAAATCGTCACTGATTAATTAGAACAAACTTACCTCCGAATAAAGGCCACCTGTCAATAAAAGCCACATTTTGTCTTTCCCGAGGGTGATGTTAAAATATAACACAATGATAACTGAGTAACAAAATTTACATATTTATTGACGATCTTCAGAGATCATACATTAATTGCTTGTAAGTGAAAATGAATTTCCATCGATGCATTAATATGTAGAATAATTGATAACAGATGCGTACTTTTAAAATACACTTAATATCATGAACACTTTTTGAGTCGAAAAAAGCATTAGCCTTGAAATGATCTTAGCAAAAATATATGAAAAAATCTATTTGTTACAGGTTAAGGTATTATTTTATATACTAATTTAATGTTTCTAAGGCCAGAATAAGTTCCTGGCTTCCGCCAACCTTATACTGTTTAGATCAATTGTCATATGAACTATATCTCCAAACTAAAAAAAAAAAAAATGAAAAAAATTCGGCAGATCTAACAGCCCAGTACTTTTGGGGGGACATTAGCGAAACCAGGTACAGTAAAACTACACAGTACGACCACCCCAATATTACGACCATCTTTTATAGCAACTTTTCATTTTCGGACCGGCTTTCAATAACTCCCCTATAATTCAACTTGATGATGGGTAGACCTCATTATTTCGACCTTTTCTCGGTTTCTGAAAGTGGTCGCATTATCGAGTGTTTACTGTACATGTAGTTATTTTGTTTGGATAAATGAATCACCTGGCAGAATGTACTCTGAATCACATTATGAGTGAACTCTACAAATACAGACGTGGCACTATCATCTTGCACGTTCAAATGTAAAATTCACATGAAAACGAAACTTTGAAATAGTAATTAAAAGTGTATTAAGGAGTTAATTCTTTTATGGAATTTTTTCACACACGTCTTCAAGTTTTGTGTAATGGAGAAAACTTTCTTATTCTATTGTCATTAAAGAATTTAAATTTTTTAAAACATGTACATGTATTTACTTTTTGCCAAAATGTTGTGTAAGTCTTTTTGATTTTGCTAAGGAAATAACCACAAGAAGACTGTGTATTACCAATAGAAGACAAGTAAAAAAGGATTAAATAGTTTCCATCCACTTCCTTGTCATTATTTTTAAAATGACGAAAATACAAATTTGAGAAATGAACAAACTACGAATACCCTGTATTTAATTGGTCATTTACACTGTTATTTTCGTTGGAAAATTGTGTTTAATTACTGAACAACGATTTACTCAATGTATTGTCATTGTCTTGCGGGCAATAAACACTTTGTATGTTCCCAGTCTGAATTGACGATGAACCAGTCTGATGTGTTCTGCTTCCGGTTGAATGCGTCCATGACGACTCTTCAGTTTGAAGGTTTCTCTTCGCGGTTGAATCTGTCCAAGATGACTCTTCAGTTTGGAGGTTTCTGTTTCCGTGGATACCACTGTCAAAATGTTCGTTTTCCATCGGCACTTTAGAACTTTCACTCGGTATATCAACCAAGTCACATTCTTTCATGTATTTGATTACCTCCCTTACACAGTCTTCTCTATGGATTTCTTCAAATATAGTTTTTAATTTTTTCAGGCTTATATTTCTTTCTTCCACCACATCAAGTAAACTGTCCGTTGGACTTCTGCTCCTTTCGAGGCAAAGAATCAAATGTTCCAGGCCTAAAATAGAAGCTAAATCTTTCCAGTCATTTCCTACGGGATATTTACAAGGATCTAACAATACAACTAATTGCTTTCTCAAAGCATGGGGGATATTTTTTACAACAGTCGTGTCATGATGGTCTTTCGGTCTTGTTTCTGGCATTGAAATTGTGTTACTATTGTTGTTCTGAAAAACTACTTTAACACGGCCGGAATGTTTTGCATCATGCGGGGAACCAGATTGGGAGGAATCCACACTAGTAATAGATCTATCGTCAAATTGTACAGAAGGCTGGTACCCTGTATCATCTGATTTGCCACTTTGGTTGTAGTTAATGACTTGGATGTTCGTATGGTGGTTGCACTGTAATCCAAAGATACGTTGATGTGCATTTTTGTCTTCAAACATTTGAACCACGATCATTTCGCCGATTTTTTTCAATGTTGTTTGATAAGCAAATAGTTTCAAGTTTATTTCTAGAGTAGACTTCCTGCCAGAGGAAGATTTTTTCTTCGTGTTTCTACGGAAACAGACGGAAATGTGCGGACATTGGCCATGCCAGATTTTTAGGAAGGCTACAGTTTCGCTGTTTTGATCGTCTACAAGTTCCCAACCTTCCGACACATACCTAAAAACGGCGGAAATACAAAAATCAACGTTAATTGATTTAGAATACAGTAAATCCTCGTTACAAAGACCATCTTTAAGAGAAAAATGTTAGTTATGATACAAAATCGTTACGGTGAAATAGAAGCGCGTGATACAACGTAACGCAGCTAGATGAAGAACAAAAAATATCTTGGTTAGTAGGAAAATAACCGGAAATTAAATAATGGTGTTTATCTGCATTGAAACCATCTTTAGAGTCAAATAAAAGGTCTTAATACATGGAAGTTTCATTGTCAAGTTGAAATGTAAAGTAATATTAAAAACATGTCAAATCGGTCGTAATATTGAAGTAGCTTTTATATTAATTAAATAATTCTCTTAGTCAGTTTTTTTCTGTCGTTGTTCATCTATACATTATCATTTTACATTGATGTGTTACAGTACAACACGGTTATAACGAATTTCTAGTATCCGAATTATTACTTCAACATAACAACACTTCATTGGGTCCATAACAATGAACTATAAAAGAGTGTGTTCGGGAGGAACTAAACACTTCACTGAATCCAATTCTTCGCTACATCCGAGTTCACTAACATAACCGCGTTTTACTGTACTTTGAACATTGCATCAAATTCTTTGCTATTTCCGACCTCACTATAACCATGTTTTACTGTATTACTTACACAGATTCCGTTATCATATCCAACTCATTGCCATCAAATAAAAATGCTTTTTCAGGACAGACAAGTTTCCCGCCAAATTTAGCCTCGTTCTGAATAGCCCATTGCAAAGCGCAATTCGTTTTGTTCAGAAAGTATATTCGCATCTGAAAAAATATCCAAAAATTTAAAATACTTGACCGACAATTTACAAAGACAGTAAAGCTAACAGATTTGGTCCTAAAACTAATATGGTTCCTTTATTGAGATGAAACATAGGAATTATAGAAAATCGATCCGGTAGTTTAAACAGTATTTTTTTTTATTTCAGTCAATTCATGATAATAGAATAGACTGGAGAATAATTAATATTGTTTCGAGAAAGGAGATAATCATACCATAGCAAGATTCAATTGAACTGCAGTCACCTTCCTTTACAAAATATAGCGACAATTAAATTGTACCAAGAGACGATTTACCAATAAATCGAGCAATATAGCAAACAATTGTTAAAAACCATCATGATGATAATGATAATAATGATGACAATTTTGATGTTAATGATGATTTTGATGATGATGATGACGGTTAGGTTGATGTTGGCGATGATAATAATGATGATGATGATGATGATGATATAGTTGACGATGGAGATGATGATGATGATGATTCTGTCATTAAACGCAATTGATAACAATCATAAAAAGTAGGCATTGACTTTAATCAATGTTCCAGTGTTTAAGATATAAAAATGTTTCCATAAATCAATATAGCAACTATGAACATGCTTACTTGGTTTGTTAATGTGGGGCATTTTTTTCTTAAAGCATTGTCTTTTAACCAATGAACGGGTAAAAAGAAGTTTTAACGTATTTCTAACTGACAGTAGTGGAAATAAGTTTGTATATTATACTGCTCGTCCGATAAACCACAATGATCAATCAAAGTGTATTTTCTTATTCATAAATAACTAATTCTTTTGTTGATCCACAGTTCCACGAAATACGCTATTTAAAGAGACTATTCATGCTTGTTTCTGATTGGTCGCGAACTCAGCCAATCAGATGCCGTCTTATATTTTTGAAATTTTAGTTATCAAAGCAGTAAATGGAGGTCTAAAAACACATGATACGCTCTTTCATTGTATTAAATTGTATAAAGTTTCATCTCAGGCCAAGTCAAAACATCATAAAAGCTTATAGTCCCAGTAACAAACACGGTAATAAAATGTTAATATTGGACTTGAACTCACTATTTTTGAGACCATTTTCATACATTTCAATTAACACTGAAAGCAGCCCGTCTCATTTCACCCATGACAGTTCACGAAATAGTACAATTATCTGTGAGTGTCAGTTCAATATTGTTGATAAATACTCTACAAAATTAATGGTTTAAAACCCCGGACCAATCCCGTCGTAGAACGTCATGTTTATCAATACAATACTAATATTTCATTTGGCCAAACTTGACATATTATTGGTTTGCAGTTACGCGACCGACTCATTAAAAAAACACGACCCCCATTTTTGGCGATTTTCACAGAACAGTTTTTTTGCTATTTAGTCAATTATTTCGTTTCCAGTGCAAGCATGTTTACTCGAAAATGTTAAATGTTTTGGTCGCATGACCGTAAATCAACGTGTTTTTAGAACGACCTTAACTTTGCAAATTAGAGTCAGGTAACCACAAGCAAAGATTTCTCACTGTAACCACATTGTGTATTTGATCGTAGTAAAGTAAATAATATGGTACAATGTCCCTAACAAGGTAACAGTTTTGAAAAAGTCACGTTTGCTACAAAAATGAAAACAGATGAAGTCAGCTTATATTAAAACAGGAAGTGTAATTCTTTGAAATTTGGCGATTTCGAAATAATCCAACTGCTGTTTACGGTGATAATTAAAGAATAAGCCCCTAAATGGGGATTTTAATGATTAATGCGTGACATGTAGTCATCTACATCCATGTATATACATGTAGTTATTTCGCAACCATGTTTTTAAAGATGTTAGCTCTTTTTAAAAATCAGAAAAAAATATTTTTAATTTCGAAATATGGTTATCTTAATATATACACAAAAACTTCGATTTTTAGAACACTTATTAATATTGAGGTACAGTGCCACCTCTCCAAAGCAACACCCTTCCGGAGAAGCAAAATCATGTTGTTGTTGAGAGGTTATTGCTCTAAAGAGGTTAAATAAATAATTAAATCGTCCAGTGGAGAAAAATCATGCTGTTGTTGAAGGGAGATTGCTACTCAAGGGAGGGTCGCTCTAGAGAGGTTGCACTATATTCAACTTATCTCGTTGCAATATCATTCTGGGACCGATTTTCAATATTTCCTTTGTTAGTTCGAACACTGGATGTAGTACATAATTTACATAAAAATTGTATATATAAAAGCATTCGTCTTCCACCACATATTCGAGTTTTTTTGTGCGGAAAAGTTAGTGGTAACTTACGGAGAACAGGGTTCGTACTGATATCAAGGACGCTGGTTAGATTAATTGTCCATCAACATATAATTGAAATATTATCGAAAACATGCGTAAATATAGACAAAATACCCAGTTTATAATTATTTCAATATTTTATACACTTCAAATTGTGTCAATTAATCCAAGATCTATCAAGAAAATTAATTCATATTTTCATATCTTACCTGGTGATGATTCGCATCTTGTCTGAGGGGACAGGCAAACACAGCCAGCTGCAACCATTTCTTTCCAATTACATTATCTAATGGCGCTTGGATGCACGTAAAAAGCGTGAATGAGTCAATTTGTAGCTGACATTCGTCAGGGGTCAGACAGCATGACCCCGTAACGTCATCACGATCGCACATTGTTTCCCAAGACTTCGACTGGTTGATTTCTGTCTCGCTTCGCATAACCCGAATTTGGCGAGGATCAAAGGCGCAATGGCGAAATATAAGAGTACATGGTTTGTTTAGCTTAACGCCATGGGGCCCGACGTATACGACCGGGCTTACTAAACTTTCTTCTTTCAGCATGGAAGGGTTATCGGTGAGATCCCAGTTCAACACTAAAACAATAAGTTGTGTTTTCCCAGGCTCAATGGCCCCTTCTGGCACGTGTAAGGAAATGCCCATGTTGTCCAAATATAGAACATCTCCTTTATGACTTACATTTCTAGCAATACTGACCAGCAGTTTGCCACATACATTCTGAGTGAAACTCCTTTCAGTTATTTGAAACAGATCTTTTAAAGTCCCATTAATTTCGTTATCAAATAGACTAATATTGTTTTCATCGACAATCACAGGAGAATTCCGAGTGACGTCATCAATGACGGGCTGCGCAGAAAATTGTTCTACGGGACTCAATAGACCATTGTCATCGTATCTGGACGAGAAACTTGCGTTTCTTTGAACCCCACTATCTCGAAAATGACCGAAGCTTTCACCTTGGCAACGCATGCGCACAAGCGAGTCAGAATTCCTCGGTAATGCCATGGACGCATGTGGATACATGGAATGGACGCCGCTTTGGAGATCTCGTGTATTGATGCCATTGTCTTGAGAAGTGGAGATGAAATGCGAGTATGGTTGACATCTTTGGTGACAAGGTGAACGTTTTCGTTTGTTTTTGGAACAGGAAGTAATGACCACAAACAACAAGACAATTGTCAGAACTATAAAAACACTGAGCAAGCTACAGATGATAGTAAAACCAATGTTTGATATCATACACTTTTCTTCCTTCATATTTACAGCCATCACAGCACAGAAACATAAATAAAGGTTTCATTTCCCCTCACATTTCTTGCCCAAGCTTGCCTGAAATGATAGCAATTAAAAGGCCAATTAACATTTAGTATTCGCCTTTGACATTATGAACCATAAAACCTTACATAATGACCGTTTCCATCTTATATACTATTACAAACTCTTATTTTCGAACCGTTTTTAAACATTATTTCCATCAGGCCATCATTAAAAAAATATTTGTTTGCTGTAACGCGACGCTTTTTAATGGGTAGGTAGGTTGGTAGGTAGGTAGGTAGGTAGGGATTTTTTGAAGAATTATTGGAACATCTACAGTGAAACCACAATGAACTTCAAAGAATATAAGCTTTTGACTGAAATGATTCAATGTATATTCCTCGGCTGATAGTCACATACTTTAAAGTCTTATCAAAATCATGCAAAAGATAGAGTTCGTCCTAAGAAGATAGCCGAGGGGAACCGCCTAAAATTTATTGAGCGCAAAGACAGAAATACCGGAAAGTTATTATTAATAACGAAAGGGTAAAAAGTATTTTACTGGGCGGGTTAAAAAAGTTGAGTCGCGGCGAGTTGAATAGGTCGCGTTACAGCAAACGTATTTTTAGAGTAGTTTCATATTTGATAATAAGACCAATTCAATATTCAATGAAGACACATTTTGGTCCAGACATAGGTTTTAGTGTCAAGGTTTTATCGTCGGTATTGGTTGAGAACGAACATCAAATTTGAGATCTGAGACCGATCTCGAGTTTTATACTCTCGGGCCTGTGAGCTTTTTAATGAGGTAATAATTGAATACATTTGGAATAAGTTTGGAATACTTATGACCATAAAAACTTCAAGAGAGTTTTGTTGTCAATTGACCTAACATTTAGGCGAGTCGTTATTGAATGCACATGCATAGCACAGCTCTTTAAGACACACTCTTTTATATGCATGTCAACACCCTTGGCCAAAGCATGTCATGTTTACGGTCACCTGACCAACCCTATCTTTTGCCGTAGACCTTTTAATTCAAAGTGCGAAACTTTGTGGACGAATTGCACCACTAACGTACAACGTACGTGTCCTATTTTGATTAAGTAACCGTAAAAACGATTTTTTCTTGCCTTAACATCAAATACTTGCCGCTAACCTTACCCTCGGTACACATTTAGTTAGGTTAGCCTACTCAGCTTTGAAAATTGAAGTGATAACATTTATGCATGGAGTGCTTATCTACAGTATTTTGTTTAAGAGGACATGACATGAACTTGATTACAGTGTTTAAGTATCTTAAATAAGTCGCAACGAACAAAGACAAATACAATTCAGACAAAAAAATACTCAGGTGCGCGTTGCTAGGTAACGGAGCGACGCATAAAATCTAAAACACATTTGGAAAATTATCTCCCCCCCCCAAAAAAAAGTTAAATGCTTATTTACATGCATTACGTAAGTGAAGAAAGTGGTAATTTGTTGTAAATAAAATCAACTTCAGTGCAACTTCTCCAGAGCGGCACTCCTCAACAACAACAACCTCCCTTCAACAACAGCATGATTTTTTCTCACTGTACGATTTAAATATTAATTTAATCCCTCTAGAGCAACAAACTCTCAACAAAAACATTTTTGCTTTTCCTAAAGGGTGTTGCTTTGGAGGGGTTGCACTATACATTAAAATAACTCAATATCAGGTTAAATGAAACCAATCATATTTTTGAGACAAATAAACAAATTTCAAAGTAAATTGTCAAATAAACTCAAATAATCTATAATAATCAAGACGCTCTCATTTTATATTGACTTCAAATATTTTTGTCAAAACTCGGTATACTTCACAGTAAAACCACAATATTAAGACCACCAACAGAACCATAAGAAAACGGTCCTAATACTGAGATGGTCTAATTATCAAACCGATAATGTACTTGTACTATTACATGGTCGTTGTATTAAAGTGGTTGCTAAGAGCGGTTTTACTGTATTTATCGGTGCTCAGATAAATTGTCGTTATATTAAGGTGGTCACTAAATGTGGTTTTATTGTATCTAGGTCTGATTTAACGGATCACTTACTCATAGCAAAATGCTACTTAGTTTTTGTGTTAGATTATTCGTTGAAGACCATTTAATTTTGACGATAATATTTCACGTAAAATCTGATAAAGGAAATAAAATCTAGCGACTAAACTATAGCGTAATGCTTTCGAAATCAGGAATTTCATTCATTAGTTAGTAATTGTTTGGTAGAAAATCTACGCGTATAAAATATTTTTATGCAATGTATACTTGAACAGATACTTTCTTTGGTCTTCAAATGTGCAAATCGTGGTTTATATTCAAAGTCACGTGGTAGAAATATGTCCGAAACTCACAATGTAATCTTGTTGTACCTGTTGGAATTTAGATTACTTTGTATCAATATTTACGACCTTTTAATTTATATCTCGATTCAATTCGTTCAAACCAGACTTCTTGGTGGTCGATAATAAAAATAAAGATGTCCACATGAACTGTTATATTGATAATCACTTGATGCATGTGCCTTCACACACGTACGCCTCACTCGTTCGCTCGCTCGCTCGCTCGCTCAATCAATCAATCAATCACTCACTCACTCACTCACTCATTCATTCGTTCATTTACTCACCCAGGTTTGACAAATTCCTGGAATTCAGCGAAACTGTGTCAGGTGTAGACAATAAATTATCTAAATTAGTTCACTTTTATCTCATGGATTACTCCGCCATAGAGACAAAGTAATCTTGTAAATATGTCAATAACTGTTTAAATCATATTCAACTTTGGGAATACAGTACAACCCAAATTATCAGTCATCTCAATTTAAAAACTTCCTCATTATAACGGCCACTTATATTCAGACAGGTTTACAATATTATCCTATTATTCTACGTAAAATTGCCAATGGCCAATACTAAGACCATTTTCTTTTACTTTCGCAGATGTACTTAAAAGTGAGGTTTTTTACTTATTGACAATAAATCTTACAACCGAGTTGATGTATTTTAGAAGTACATTTTAAAACTATTCGTTACATGCAACATTGAAAAATATTTATGCTAAAAACATTTTCACTCTATTGTATCAATATTTGTTAAATTTAATCCCAGGGTTGAATTTGAAGGGAGGTTCTTGCACTAGAGGGCCGCCCTAGAGAGGTTGTACTGTACTGAAAACTTCTGAATACCGGAATCGCGCGGAAAATGAACTTTACTTGTTCGGTATCTGGTTTTAAACTGTACTGGATCTGCAATAACAATTTGTTGGGGGAAAAGTAGTGCAAGTATTATTACCCAAGCATGCTCTGAGTATCGTTTTGGTATCACCAATATGTTTAAGTTAAAATTTTACGTGCCTAAGCTAAAGAAATTTAAAAATCTTTCCAATGGTCTGCATTTAGTGGCGGCGTGACTTTTCTAGTAATTAAAAAAGTTAATTAAGATACAGTCATGAAATCACTCA
Organism: Lutraria rhynchaena; assembly: GCA_008271625.1. Classification (NCBI taxonomy): domain Eukaryota; kingdom Metazoa; phylum Mollusca; class Bivalvia; order Venerida; family Mactridae; genus Lutraria; species Lutraria rhynchaena. Next base: position 1,764,634 of record VIBL01000066.1, read on the forward strand.
CACGACTGAAATGATACAATTAAGGCAACCGCTTTAAAAAAAGACAGGTGTATTTCCATAAACAAATGGAGATTGCGCCACCTCCATCCCCCTCAGACGAAGAACTATTTCACAAATGAAAAAAAAAACACCAGACAAGACAATTAAACATTCAATACGGATTTAAAGTTAAGTAACACCGAAACAACTGAAGACAAATTAATTAATAAACGTCACTTACAGATTCGTAAAATATCCATCCTCGTTAAAATTATTGTTCAAAAGCACACCGCTACCCTAATATCTACCCGCACCGACTTCTTCCTTTATATAGATCTACAATGTCAATCTATTTATAAACTTCATCTGTTATCGGGGAAATTTTGAACCAAGTCATTTTATCTGGCCTGGCGAGTATTGTGAACGGAATACCTGGGGTTATTTAATTTTTGATAAAGGATTTACTGAATAAATGTACATGGTATAATATGACACATTATCGCACTACGAGCAGAGTCAAAAATAAAATGCAGTAAATTATCAATATTAAGACCATCTTTAGGACCAAACTTATGGTGTTGATATTGTGAGGTTTTCATTTTACGCCATAATATTAGGAAATAGTGTAAACCAGTCTGAAAATACTAGTAAGTGGTCGCTGAAATGAAGTGGTTTTAATATTGAGACCTTCACATTATCACGTTATGAAATATTGTTTCAATCTATGCATAGTTTATTATGTAAAAAAACGACATTACAGTGTCTTTGGCCATTTACATACATACATGTACTTGTTAACTGGTCTGAAAATAACTGGTCGTTATGATGAACTGTCCTTGTTATTGAGGTGGCCGCAAAATCAGGTTTAATAGAAAAGCAGATAGCGTGAAATACTAGAAATATTTAATGATTGATATTCTAAAACATACTTTATTTGTCTTAAAAGTGTATATATCGGGCTTATGGTAGGTAGTTTTACTCTCACTGACTTTATATGATGGTGCTTCATTCATTTCCGTTCTCGACACGAATACTCACGGAACAATCCGTAAATCCCCGAGAAATTGCTATTTTCCTTGATGGGCGGGGTCGGATTTCGCTCGCCAGAAAGTGCCAGTTGTACACGCCTGTTTATAAAACTTGATACTACTATAAATGTGCAACTAGCCGAAAAACTACAACGATAATAATTGCTATTTATCATTGAATTTCACAAAAAATCATGGCCACAAGAATGTCATAAACTGAATAGTCATTACTTAATAGGAATAACATACCAACAAAATTAATGCTGCGAAAAATATTTAGAACACGGAAGTTTTCATAACTTTTCATAAGACTCAAATCTTAAACAACATTAATAAAGGTATTACACCCCAAATATCCAAAATTATTATATCAAAATGGAGCGGACAGATTTTGGAAACGATTAATATACTTTTCGTAGGTTCTTATATTATGAAATATTTTGCCATAAGATTTTTCATAGATAATGACAATCCTTTGAGCTATTGTCCCACTAATTTTGTACCGAAGCCTAAGGGAGAAGCCCGTTTTTAAAAGATTAAAGAAAAAGGGAGATCCACTTTCATGAAAACCCACAGTAAAAAGATACAAAAAAAAAACAAGTGTCAATCTAATTTGACAAAGAAAAATAACGGTCACCGTGCAATATCTACATGAAGTAACATTTTTATAAGGTATAAGAAGATAACTTAATCATTCAGTCATATTAATCTCAAGTTTTATCACTTTTAGACATATAAGTTCATTCTACGCTCTGCGCTCACAAAACTTCGCGCGCACTGACTTAGTTATCAGATGTTGGACAAGACATGCTTATCAACTTATTCACGTGCGCACATTTTATTACCATCTTTTTCCACCTGACTGAACAATTCAGCATCCTTTCTAGGAACGAATTGTAATGACATTCCACGATAACGCATTTCAACACCAAACTGGAAACATAACACAAACTTTTGCCATAAAACAATTTTGAAACTTTTGTCACGTTTTCTTTTGTTGAATAAACTTTGATATTTGACACTTATAAAATACAAGTTATGCAAATTTATGCAAATTGAATGCATTTGAAATCCGTATACGCTTCAGTTTTATGGCCATAGTAAAACGCAATTCAATTCCTGTTTAATTTTCTGACTGAGAATTTCAAACTTTTATCTTTATACAATAATTATAATATACGATGCACCAGTTAGTTTTCATTTATTTTGTACATTCGACAGTTTAATCTATTCAATATATGAATAAATGTCGAATAATGAATCAATTCCTCGGGAGTGCGCGACGCAGTTATTTGCGGTTTGTTTGAAATGCATTCAACTAATAGTAAAAGATTAATCATTTCTTAGGGATATAATTTACGTATTATCATATTACAAAATGCTACAATTCTGACAGCTACACAATTGCAAAAGGCGTCTAGACATTGTAGACTACGGATTTAGAGGCAAACATGTCGGTTATTCACCGTAGGACACGACAATTTATGATAAGGAAAACTTTTCTGTAGAATGGTTAAAATAACACATAAGTGTCAGATTTTGAAAAGGAGAAGAAAAAAAATAGATTTATTGAATAAACTTGCTTGAACAACCTTTTGAAACTGTCTACAGTTCAATATTTCGATCCTTTTATGTAAGACCTAAAAAAGTTGTCATATTTTCTTTTACCCAACCGTCCAACTTTTTTGTACCGAACCAAAACGGCGAAATCCAAAGTACAGAAATACTTTGGGATGAATCGTTCCTCGTTTTCTTACTTAAGATGCCCAGAAAAAGCATGAAAAAGAAATTATTTCGACATATCAAGTATCATTTTAGCCGAAGAAATTACAAACATCTCTATAATTATTTTTTTTTCTTGCCTTAAGTAATAGCGATAGAAGGGTTTCGCTACTGAAACCACCTCCTGGGCCAAAAGGAAACGATTTTGATATAAGGGTGGTCTCATTATCAAGTTGAAATATAGCCAAACGTGGCCGCCACTTTATCATTAAGACGATGTCATTATAACGACTACTTATTTTAGACCGGTGTGTCCTCTATATTTCAACTTGGTAATACGACCACTTTAATACTTAGAACGTTTATTTCTGATCCCAAAGATGGTCTTATTATCGGGGTTTTACAGTACAAGTTTTGTGTATTTATACAAATTAAAATTGACCTGCCGCGATCAGGATTTGAACCTAGATCGCCGGGTTATTAGTCCAGCGCACTAACCACTGGACCACGGTCGTCCGTTTACTCCCTTACTGCTGCATTGTCTGTGTCAGGCTTTGTTACATTTTGGAATGAAAAGATATTTAATTATTAAAGGACGATGTCTATGACATATCACATAAAATTAAGACACTGGCTGAAGAACAGTCGGGGTTCTAAATTATGAGGCCAGGAGTTCAAAAAAGCAACAAAACAGCGCAAATGATTAGATTAAATAATAAAATCGTGCTAGAATCCCGACACACAAAACAAATGCAACAAATTCAGCACCATTTTCGTATTTTTCCCAACCCCATCCCCTGCGCCTCAAAATCTAAAATCACTACCATGGCCTCTGGATTTTTCAAATTCTAACAAGAAATGTTTTATGAAAATCATGAATGACTTTCGTAGACTTTGATTCAGATGGTTTGAGAGCAATAAACATATATAGTTATCATGGCTGGTGCATACTAGTACACTTTGTTTACACAAAAAGGTTTATTTGCCCGTCTAAAGAGCAATAGGCAAACTTTTCTATACTTCAGCAAATAGTCCATCCTTACGAACAAAATAAAAGGTACCTGTATTTACCATATATTTCCTTTGTTGATTGAGCACTTTGACTTATTCAAACTCAAGTAAACGATCCAAAAGCTTTGTGCATAGAATAAAAAGTACAAGACAAATAAACATTGTATGCAGGCCATACAGAACATCTTTACCTCAGCAAAATCAACATTTCTTTAAAAGTTCACACGGTAATAAATTTTCTCCATTTTGAACAGTTTGTAATGGTGTCAAATTCCTCTCACATGTAAAGCTTGCATTGATTTGGTAGATAAGAAATCAGACGGAGATATTTAAGATTTAAATATTAGATAATAAATCACCAGCTTTCACGGATGATTTTTCACTTTTTACCAACAGCAAAGGTCATTTAGCGACTTTTCCAGCTCCGACGTTGGCGGATGACCCTAGGTGTACACCTGGGTCGTACACTGACCTTCCGTTAGCTAGCCGGACAGCTTGAACTTTGTAACATGCGAAATTTGTCGGATCCCTGGTGGAATTCGAACTAACAGTAGTGAGGGGCAAGTTAGAGACTAATATTTAATCGTTGATCAGAGTTTGTGAACCGTATTTAGTGGAGCTTATCCAATCCTTTTTCCGGTCCAAGTCCGGATTACGTGTCCCGGTAAGGTCTGAAAAAATAGACGTGTTTACGGGTACCTGGAGGAACCTATTTCTTGGTGCCGACCCAAAAGTTTCGAACGGATACGAAAATGTTTGTGGACGAATCGTACCTCCAAAGCACACTGACAGGTATTTGTCCGAATTTCAGTAATCTCCGGAACGAAGCGGCTGTACAGTGATTTGTTAATCAAAAATCTGATCTGAATATTGAGTTTTTTTTACGAAATTTGTATAGATATCATTCATTTGCATTTTTTCATTTTTCATTCCTGTGTTCGCATTTTAATGGTGACATTTCTTTTATTTTTTGTCTTTATCTCTTCTAGTATTTTTTTTATTTTTTGTTTGTTTGTTGATTGTGTAAAATAAAACCATCGAATGTCCAAGTTTACAAACTTACCAGAACCATAACATTCCTAGCAAATATTTTAAATAAACAAAACCAACAAATCAAAACACAAAACGGGGAAAATAAATGTAAAAATATTGACAATTAAAAAACGAACAATCAATCAAAACGAAAATGAATAAAAAAGATGAATTAAAATGAAAAAATAAAATAAAATTATCTATTAATTAAAAATAAACAATGAATAAATAAAAACAATAGGTAAAATAAATAACAGATTTCTACACGGTAACCAGTACAAATCATAGTTTTCTAATTCGCTTAAAAGAAATCTCAAATGTACGCTCAGAACATACGTACAAGAAGAAGACTGATTTCATACTAAATCATACAGTTAACATGCTTGTCAGGTCTTCATTTCTGACTGTAAATGATATTTCTTGTTCGTTTTATTTTTCGCCTAACTTTGATAGTAATGTATGTATGGAAATAATAATTGTTTAAGCCCTTTTTAGAACATTACATCTCTAGCTTAAGAGAGACAAAAAAATTGATAATATCCATTTTCATTAAAATCATGTGCTAACAGGTGTTACTGGATCAAAGTCCTGTGTAATTTAGTCTAATCTAATTTTATATAACATTTGAACATTTTTTATTGTATATAGTATAATTATGTACATACGGTCATCTTATCCAGTATATATTATAATGGAATTTAATGACACGCGAGCATTGGCAATGTTCATCTTTTTAGTGACAAATTCGGGGACAAACTAGTCACGTGGTACAATTTACTAGTATTAGTTTGTTTTATACGATAATTATGCTTTATTTAGTGAATATCTAGCATTAAAGCTCAAATATCAATTCTTTTCTGGAAGTATTATGGTTGAAAAGATAGATGCTATTAATATTTGAATACATATTCAGGTCAAGTATGCTGTCAGAATAATTTATTAATAATATCATTATTGTCTGATCAAAATTAAATTTGAACATCAAAGGACAAGACATGAGATTTGAGCTCGGAGACCAATCTCAAGTTTTGTTACCACGGACGCAGTTAAATTTTATTTGTGAAGAAACTGTCAAGCTAGCTTACGGAAGGTCTGTGGTTCTACCAATGTGTACGCCTTGGGTCTCCCCTACCGATTAAGCTGGAGAAGTCGCCGAATGACCCTGGCTGTTGGTGCGACGTTAAACCACAGAGAAAAAATATTGAAGTCTTAGCCGGGTGTTTTAGTACATAACAACGGTACATGGTTAAAATTAATAAAAAATCTACATAATATTAAACGAAAACTTACCATTTTTTCTTATGTCTTAAACATAGATGCCAATTCCTTGAATGAACATTTTTTTCCTATTTAATGTTTCCATACACTATTGTTTCTCAGGACTTCCCTGCTAGATCTATCGAATTCTTCACAATCCTACCCAATGATATTTTATCTATATTTGTTTACACAAACACCGGGTGTCCTCGTTTTGGGTGTTTATTCCCGTTAAGTATAGCAGTTATTGTCTGTTTTGCATGTTTCGTGACCTTCAGTTTGTCTGTGAAGTTTTTGGTTGAATGAATGGCAATACTGTTCATTTACAGTAGTTCAATGATAAACAGTGGACAGTTGACATTATGTACACATTTGGGTTACCTACCTTTAGTTACATGTCTGCTCCTTATTTTCTGAGCAGCCGTGAACTCTCTAACAAAGAGAGTAAAACTGAGGATTGGGGACAAATACCCCTTTTTGTCGGTCATATTGCCGCTGAGAAAGTTAAACACGGTTAGAGTGAACATATAGAGTGAACACGGATTTAGTGATACTTTCGAATAATGCGGAATAATATTCACCCCCATCAATCAAATCTTATTTTATGCCCATGAAAGGGATACAGTGAAATGTTGAATCTAGTGGAATTAATATCCGAGTCCCCATTAATGCATTATAATTATACGAGTTCTCTTAATTCTGTCTCACCGAGATCTCGAACCCAGCACCCAGTCAAGACGTGCGGTGCTCAACTGATTGAGCCATCAAATGGACTAATTCGTGATGGATACGCATTTTCTGAGCATGTCAGCATTTTTGCATGATTATTTGCATTGAATCAATTAAAACATAAGACCTCATTAGCATCAATGTGATGTTCTCGCTAGCTTTTAAATAAGAAAAATAAAACATACATCCCCAAGGCGATGACCTCCCGAATTCATAGATAGGGCTACTTTCGTTATACGAATCTATTCAATTGTATCGGATGTAGATACATGTATGCATGCCGTTACCCTTAAGAGCGTAACATGCTTTTCGGGAATCGTCCGACATGTCAAGGTGGGTCTCATTATTAGAGCAGTCGTTAAATGGGAGTTTGACTATACTTGGTCAAAAGAACAAGACAGCTAGCAGAAAATTCTGACAGTTATTTATAGCGTTTCAATCGTAAAAAATAAGTAAAAACTGACACATTGGATACTTAAACACGATCACTGAAAAAAGTTACGCGTCAATTATTGCCTGATTAGTAAACGTATTAGTTTTTATTGATTCAACATTTTACGTACAGACAATTACGAACATTCACGAAGATTGCCGAAATCGTCGTACGCAAATAGTTAATATTTCGGGTATATATGGAACAAGGAAGTCAAGATTACCAAATACGAATGTACTAGCGATTTGATTGGTCCACGCTATTGAATACAAAGTGCATTCTGTTTTTCTTGAACTTCATGACTACATTCATTATTGAGACTAGTTACGATCAATATCATTGCACATAATATTTAATCAGTGATTTTTTTCATTTTTTCTGACTTAAATACCTTTTGTACCTAGGGTAGAAAGATATAGCCGGAGATATCGCTTGTGTACACGATATACGTCAGAGATGATTGTGTATAAAGAATAAAGTCTAAAACATCTGACATTTTTTTTTGCTATTTTTGCTTGACTAGACGACGTAATTATAAAAGTTATACAAAGGGGATGTTCATTAAGTGGGTTCAGTTCGAGGTTGACTCTGAAAAATCGTGATATTGGAAACTAACAAAATTTAACTTAAAGAGTTTCGTGTCATTTATAAGTGTTAGTTTTGTTGATAGTTCGTTAGCGTGAAATTACGGAGCAGCTAAGTTCAAACTTAGTTGTAGCACATTTCTACAACCTGACAAACACTTTACAGTAGAATCCGGTTAAAGTGAATTCAAGGTGACCTAAACTAATTTTAACTCAACTATGTCTTAATTTCATCATAACAACTACATTGAAATATGGGAGAGTTCTGTGGTTAAGGGAGTATAGTTATTTCACTGTATCCTATGTCTGAGTTCGCTATTACCGTGTTCATTATAACCGTGTTCTACATAGACAAATACAGTGGTATATAAAGCTTTAAAGATTTTTAATCATTTCATACAATTGATTTTACTTTCCAATATATTTACCGTCAAATGAAGACATACTCAATATTTGGAAAAATTAATTCCTGATTATAAGTCAGAGGCTTTTGTCATGGACGTATCTTAGCAGAGACAACAATTATTAACAGAAGTGTGTTACAAATGGTTTATATTTCAGATATTACCTTCAACACCTGACAGAATATATCCCCGAAACTATCAAAATGATAAAAGCTTAAGTTTATAAACAGAAGATAGCACAGTTTAAGTTTAAAAACTGCTGTCTAAGTTATAGCATGTTTATAAAACGGGAACCAGCTGTTATTCCTTCAGCGTAAGCCTTAAGTTCTATCGGCTATATCGGGGTATAACTGGGTTGAGTTAGGAACTTTATACAAATACAACTAACGTGCAAATATGTACACTTTACTTCCTGAGACGTTTCATGTAGTTTGTTCATACAGCTTTAATATGACACGATATAAAATAATAAACCTTGATCCTAATCATGAACACGCGATATTCATTTTATCAAAACATGAGAAAAGACAGGGTCATATTTCACAAATTTTGCGTATAATTATGTGGGTGTACAGGGAAATTAAAATGCAAAAAGTGTAACGTAAAAATTGTCATAATAAGCATATCTAGCCATAGTTTTATCCACATACACAAGGCCAGGAAAACAACTAGTCGTAATTACGTTTATGGGTACAATACTGTCCTTATTAATGTAAGCTTAGTGTATTTGTTATCATTCGTCGGTTATAATATGGAACGCATACAAAGTCGCGACAGAATGTAGAGAAGAATGTAGAGCAGAATGTAGAGCAGAATGTAGAGCACTATCTGTCAGAGTAATGTAATAGTATTATAAAACCTCGCTTATAAACCATTAAGTTTATTAAGACCGCCTCTTTGTAATGACCGCTCATCTACAGGTCGGTTGTCTAGTTTCAGCTTGATAATATGATCATCTCCGTGGTTGAGTGGTTATAGTCTCTGACTAATGAGCACTAACCCGTCACGGCTGTGAGTTTGAATCCCACCCAATACCAAATTTTACATGTGAGGATGCTGTCTTTGCTAACTTACGGAAGGTCTGTGGGTCCACTAAGGTGCACACCTCTTCAAAAGCTGGAAAAAAGTCGCCAAATGATCTTGACTGTTGATGCGACATTAAACCCTAAAAAAAGACTGCCTTATTATAAAGACCATATTTCGACATTATTTCGTATAATTGATAGTCTTTGGAGAGTAATTAATATAAGTTTCTAATTAACTTGTTTTACGATCTAATCAAACGGTGTGATGTTGTGTGTGTATGTATACATGCAACTTATTGAATAAAATGAAGTTAATATTTAATTACAATATATTTGATAGACTAAAAAAAGTCGGCAGTTCGGTCATCCTTATAAATTGTTAATTTGCAGTTATGCAACTCATTAAAATATCTCCCCATCTGAAACATTTTGACATTTTGTTTTCTTTCTACATACCAGCTTTTCATTATCGGTACAAGCATATATAATGTTAACACAAATAGAAATGTCTACATTCTTACCCGCTTTTAAAAGTTTGGGTCACGTAACCGCAAGCCAACATTTTTAAGTATGGCCTTATTCATAGATTTTCACAAACTAACAATATTCAAGTTCTTAGTACGAAAATATGACTATGAGTTTTATCAATGTAAGATAAAGATGAACCGTAAAGTTTGAATAAATTAGATCAATTAAACCATATCATACAAAATTGATTTTACTTAACCTTTTCGCTGCCTACAGGACGGGTAGCAGATTTTGCACATAATATATTGCTCTTTAAATTCCATTTTATTCAGAAATATGCGATTCTAAACGTATTAATACTAAGCATGAGTTTCTTTGAGCATAGTAACATTTTCAAACTATGGTAACGAAATGACTATAATTGACGGGTTACAAAATGGCATGATTATGAAATTACCAGACCCCGATGGGTATAACTGTCCGCCCCAGTTTTGGCATATTTGCCTAAGGGACGGGTATATCAGTCATAGTATACATGCATTTGCCAGGGATTTTTTCTAAGATATCACAGAAATTGCCTGAGAACAGGGAATACCGAGCCGGGTTTCCCAGGTCGGGGAAACCTCAGTTTCGGCGTATTTGCCTACAGGATGAGTATAACTGTCCCCTCAGTTTCGGCATATCTGCCTACAGGACAGGTATAACTGTCCCCTCAGTTTCGGCATATTTGCCTACAGGACAGGTATACTTGTCCTAGGAAACCCCGCACAATGTTCCTTGATCTAAGTCAATTTCCGTAATTTCTTAGAAAAATACCAGCAAATGCGTGTAAACAATGCAATAAAATCCTTGGCACAGAAAGGATTAAAGTATTTATTATGAGGCATATTCGAAAACGTCAGTGCCCATCGCGAGTGTAATTGGAGTGGTTTCCATGAAGTTAAATGGTCCGGAGACGGAGAGGTAACTATTCTTTGTAAATTTAATAAAATTTCAACTTTTGTGAAAGTCTTTGATAAAATCTCCGTGTATGCGTTTCATCTATAATCTAAAAAATTATACTATATGTACAGAATGATGAAAACAAAACTTCGTTGATTCTGTTAATGTAGGTACACCCCGTACACCGCAACAATGCTCAAATGAATCGTTTAATCCGCATAAACCGGGACGTTCGGTTACCGTGTTTTAGAGCAACGATAAGGAAATTCAAAACTGGTCCCCGTTCCATGTTGCAATGCACAGAGTTAACGGGTACCAGTTTGAAGGAAATTCCACGGTGTGCAATTGTCACGGACACAGTTTTGTACGAAATCTTTCATTTGTTGCATAGAATTATTTTGCTTCCTGGTGAGGTATTTTATAATTTCTGTGTCACGTTCAGTACACTTATCTATTTAAGAAACTCTGAACGTCTTATTACTTCTGTCAGAATATTCGTTTTCTTGCATTGAATTTTTTAATCTTTACCATATTTCGGATAAGCATTAAACCGTCTAGAGATATATTTATATTCATGATTACATGGTCTGTACTTGTTATAATAATTAAAAATAATACTAATCGTCCAGATGTGTGACAGAGTCTTGTACATATACAAAATCTGAAAACGGAGGCAAAGGAGACAAAACTAAATTGTCTTTTTGTAACACTAACAGTGAGACATTTATTTTCCTGGGCGCTATTCAGCCAACAAAACATCTGAATAATTCAGCCCATCCTGGCATCATGAAAAAAGTATTTCGTCTAAGTTGATGATAATGAATGTATCTTCAGCATAAACTGTGGTGTATTATAAATACAGTTTATATTTCTGACTCATTATAGCATTTTACATTATTAATTTCAGATACAAAAAAATGTCAGAGACGCAGGAGTTTAATGAAGCAGAATTTACTGCTGTAAGACAGCAATTTAGTCTGAACATGACAGGGAATGATGCAGTAATTACTGACAATGTCACTGGATCGTATTATGTGTGTCAAAATTGCTCAAAAACATTTCCAACTGAAGCAGCGGTTGATCAACATCTAAGTTTGGATGAGTGTAATGCTAATGTTGATGGAAGTTATGCAATTACTATAAGTGTTCCTAAAGACATTTCTAAGGAAACTAGTAAAGATATCATTAACAAAGTTAAAAAGATGTATGAATGCTCAAATTGTAAAGTGCTTTGTCCTACTATGGAAGATTTAGCTTCTCATATGAGTGAACATGAGGAGAAAGTTGTTGTTGTAAGAGATAGCGGTAAAGAACACTTGTCTCGTGTTGGATTTAAATGCACCATTTGTCATAAAGTTCTTGGCAGTAAAGGTAATTTAGTTAAACATCAGGTAATTCATACTGGCGTTAAGCCATTTAAATGCAGCTTTTGTGAAAAGGAATTCTCCATAAAAGGCAATAGAGACAAGCATGAATTGATTCATACAAATACGAGAAATTTCCGCTGTGAAGTCTGTGGGAAGGAGTTCACTTTGAAAGGAAATCTACAACAGCATGTTCTTACCCATTCTACCATGAAGTTCTTCAGGTGTGGTATATGTTCAAAGGAATTTACTTTGAAAGGAAATCTAGACAAGCATGTTAAAAGGCATGCTGCCGGCTTGTTGAAGAATGGACCATCAGTGCTGAAAAAGTCCAAGTATAAAAACCCATATGATTCATCTAAAACAGCTGTTGTTAATCCTCCGCGTACTTCTTCAGAAACTAGCATTCTGCTTAGAGACTCTCTGCCCTCAAAATTTGAGATGCCTATAAATGATATCTCTATAAATTCAGTGAAGGATAGCTTAGATACAATTGCTGGAACTAGTCACAATGTCAATGAACAAAGTTCTATCACTTTGAATGTTAATCGTTCTGAATCTATCACTGGCGTACAGGTCACAATGCTGAATGGCAGGTCAGCGGACAGTAACTTGGAACGGAATGAATATGACACTTACGTCCAAAATTTATGACATGAAATGAATTGACTCTGTACTGAGTCTTTGAACCGCAATTATTACTGATTAATTCTTTTTTTAAGTACCTTCTGCCTTCAATATAAATGTGCTGACTTTAGTTCAGTTTCATTAACATACAACATTATGCATGGATTTTATCATATATTTAGGTAAACAGATTCATTCCCAATCCAAAACAGTGATCAATCATTTTTCCCAGTTCCAGAAAAAAAATCCATTATGTCATATTTTGGCTGAAATCTTCAAACATGCAATTTACTTAAACAACATAGTTCTAAGCAACTACATGTAGTAGTGAATTTCTATATATCTGTCATATAATTAATATATGATATATTTGTGAGTTTAACATATGAATCTTACTCATAGTCAGGGGTGTAGAAATGTTTTCATGTAGCTGGTACTTAAAGTAGATCAGGGGGTCTGAGGGGTCTTCCAGTAGGGAGCAATGAGGCAAATGGCAAATGTTTCTGAGTTCCCTACAAGCAGGAGTGTAGAAAAGTTTTCATGTAAGCTACTAAAAGTAGTAGGGGGGGGGTCTGAGGGTTCTCCCCAATAGGAGGCAAAGAGGCAACGCTCACTGTGGAGAAAAAGTAGCTAGCAAGAATGCTCAAATAGCCTGTTGATTTTTCTGGCTCCCGGCTCATTTCTACACCCCTGATAATTGATGTATTCTTATTACGCATTAGCTTTCTGGAGACTCAGTATGCTACCTAAACCATTTCATTACCATTATGTTTTTGTGACTTTTGAGCATGAAAGTCAATGCTGAATGTGGAAAAAGTTAACCGTATCATTAAAATTGCTGATCAAAATTTGCATGAAACTTTTTGCTGACCTCTATTCTCATTAGTCAGGTACATAATTCACTGTACACATGCGGAAGATTTCAATGTTTTGTGTTATTGTTAATGATGTTACTATATTTTCATTTTACCCAAAGTGTGAATATAAAACACTTGTTATAATTATAGTGTTTCTTTTGGCATAAAAAAGCTTTTAGCTACTACTAAACCGACAGACCCTATCTTTTCTGCCAACCCTGGACTTTGTATCAGTCAACTTTTTTTGCCAATATTTCATTTTCATATGAATTGTTTCTTCAAATTTGAGAACTGTATGTTATAAAAAAAGTCTCTGCGACCCACTGACCTTCTGTTTTTTGGGGGATGTTAGTGGAAACTAGATATTCATATTTTTTTACCTAAGTAACACATCAATCTTTTATCTATTTTGTGTTGTACCTGAGTTCTACCTTTAAACAGTTTTCATTTTATCTGTTAAATTATAAAAGAAACCAGTAGAATGATTTATTTATTTATTTATTGAGTTTCTGTGTTTGAAGTCTCAGTATACTAATCAAAACTTCATAAAACCACTGACATTATTCAAATAATTCGAGCATTGAAAATTTTTTCGAATGAAGCGCAATTCTCACACGCAATATCTAAGTTCATCCTCCTGTCTCAATAGTCGGTAAACAAAAACTGATTTTTGTGTTGTCATTACACATACAGTTAAACTTCATTATTACAATTATTAATATCATGAGCACCCAAATTATCTTGAGGATTATTTAAAGTCCCATCAATACTTGTTCTTAGTTGTGTATAATTTTCCACCAACAAACAGATATTTATATATTGTTATTACGAGCTCTACATTATCCCAAGCATCCAGTCTGTTCTGATGACTCCTCGAGATAACGAGGTTTTACTGTATTTATTGGATATATGCGTGTATATCTGAAAATTTGTAAAATTTCTAATTCAAAAATATTGAATAAGGAAACATAGGGCATTACTGATTAGATGTTTGTTTTATAATTGAGTTTAATAACTTGAACTAAAAAATACAGTAAAACCTGGATATTCTTCAGGACCTGAAAAATTGGTCATAATAATGAGGTGGTCTCATTATCAAGTTGAATTATGGGTTTTTTATTAGAAGCCAGTCCAATAGTAGGTGATCATTATAACAAGGTGGTCGTGATATTGACTAATTGAGGTGGTTGCTATTTGAGGTTTTACTGTAGTTATTAATTGTTAATAATTGTTGAATATTTCTATGAGTGATACATTTTTTTAACAATTTATTGACTTATTGGCTTTAATTTGAAGGTTTGGTGTATTGTTTATGAGTCATTATTTTCGGTTAGTCTCAGAAAAGATGGCAGTTAGGGAAGGTGGGGAGTATTTGTGTATCTTCATCTTCTTGTGTTTATTTATTTTTGTTTAACTTAGTGTTCACATTATCAGACTTTGTTTGTTTTATGTTAATTGTTTGAATAGTGCTGTATTTATCTGATTCCTATACAATAATGCATTCAAATAAAATATCTACATGTTTGAGTATCTGACTTTGTCTTTTAACTAAGATTTTGATCCAGGACCATCGCTCAATGGGTTAAGCATTATGTCTTTAGTCTTTGAGTGTGTTAGGTCAAACCACACCATAAATCTTAGTGATTCACATCAAAGTAAATAGTGTATGCTATCTTTTAGGCATAAAAAATTGTTTGTTTCTGGTTACATGCTCATTGAAAATGGGGCATGTAGGTCTTGAATATATATTTATTATTTTTTTTTTTTAGTCTTGAATGCTGCTGTTTGAGAATATTTTTGTGCAGAAAGGTAAAATAAAGTGAGCCAGTGGATGTGCTGTTCTAATGAAGAGACTAGGGTTGCAGGGAAAAATTAGGGTAGTTTGGGTAACCAGAAACAAACAATTTCTTTTTATGCCTTATGATGTACTAGTATTTAATTATCAACTTCAAGTATGAAAATGGCCTCTTTGTGGTATCTCTTGCATACAGGAGATTTTTCTACGTAAATTATGTAACTTTAATGTGGAATGAAATGGAGGCCACTGTGAAAAATAGTGCAAAGTGCTTGTGTAAACTGGTTCCCATTATTTCTGTCCGTACAGAAATTTTGATGCACTGCAACATGGAATCGGAATCTGTTTCACTACTAGTAATGATATCTCCCTGAAGATACTTTGATAAAATCTTTACTTAGTAAAGGGAGACAACTACATAGAGGATTGAAGTCAAATGTTTTCATGTTTATATGTATTATAAGTGAAATGATATAAACTCAATTTTTAACACATTATGTTCAAAGAACACACATGCACTGTTACATATGGAACACATAACTTCCAATGGCAGAATCGTCTGTGTGAACGGCATTATTTCCTTGTGTGTGAACTGGAATTGTAAGCATATTATTATAAATATATTGATAACTTAGTGTACAAATACTTGTAGATACAAGGCAGGCCTGGTTGTAATTGAAGCAAATCTATTTTATATTCTGCCGCCATGTACTTGAAAGCCATACACTTCATTCCACCCAGTCTTACCTTAACAAAAATGAGTGGGGGATTTAAACTGGTTTGACAAGCCCAACCTGACACTTATCCTTGTGGAAATGAAAATAATTACATAAATAGATAGAAGATATAGAAAAAAATACATATGATTAACATAGTTATGTGAAACTTGTTTTATTGTGTTGTTGTTTAACGAGTTTAAAATGTTTTGTCATTGCTCTTCTTTCTATATTGTCGTTAACATCATTCAAAAACACGACTTAATGACATCTGTGGCAAAGAATTTAACGACGAGGTAAGAAGGTCCGGTTTATTCTGACCTAGAAACAATGTTTTATTCATTAAGGCCGTTGATAAAGTTTGTTTGTTTGTTTCATGTGACATAATGTCACCCGGGTTTAACGCCGTTTTTCAACAATTTTTCAGTTATATGCGGCGACCGGTTCACCAAACCAGTTTTCCTGGACTGCATACTAACCAGTACTAACTTACCCTTCCACAAGGAGCCGGCAACTTCTCCACATATGGAGGAAAATCGACATTTTTGTCAAATTTTCACATAAGGGTATGACCTGCCGTGACTGGGATTCAAACTCGGATCTCCAGGTTACTTGTCCAGTGCACTAACCACTGGACCTCGGCTGCGGCCATGGATAAGGTTACGGTATACGTTTTCACAAAATACCGGTATAGAAACAAATTTGTTAAAAAATAGCCAACGACATGTACTATCTAAATGTCTGCAACATAAATACAAATTTTTACTGACTAATTTTATTTTACTGATTTCAAGAGTCAAAATGCTGTTTTAAGGGTCAAATGAAAGCCAAGATAAGGTATATGTTGACAAGTTAATACATGAATTGGCTCATTTCTTTTATACTCACATATAACATAAAACGCCAGCCTATAATTGTAGGACACCACTGATTAAGGAGAAATATGAATTAATACGATTTTAGAATGAGAAAAAACACTGGCAAGAGTTAAGTTTTTAATTTAAATACACTGGAAACCTTCTAATCAGAATCCCGACAAACCTCTCTCTGAAAACCTCTCTATCTGAAAACCTCTCAATCCAAACCTCTCTATCCGAAAACCTCTCAATCCCCCCCAGAAAAACACAAATATGAGAACCTTTCTCATCGAAAAGCATCTAATCCAAAATATCTTTCTTTAAGCTTTAAATTGTATTATAACTATGAAATAAGATAACTAAAAATGTTGGTTTGTAGTTATGTCACCGATTCATCAAAAATACCCCGACCCGAATATTTTTTGGCGATTTTCGTTTTTATTCTAGCTTTTTGCTTTCAATACAAACATTATTTTAAAATCCCTACCTACCTAAAAAAACTGTGTTTTGTCCTCCATTTTTTTTATATGTTCTTTAGTGTCGGGCGAGTTTAACGGTTCGGAGTTTTTTCTGAAGGTCGACTTTATTGTTAGTCATGGAAGTCTATCCCATTCTATTTACACTTTTATTCCAAGTAACACATTTTTACAAGCTTTTTCAAGATAACACCGTTGCAACATTGATTGCAACAATTTCACAATCACCGAGTTTCACTTATAAGAATACTAAGTTTTTTTAAAAGAAAATGAGAATGATTTACATCATTCTGCTGCGTCAACGGTGAAATCAATAATTTATGTCTGAAATTTTATAAGAGTAACCTGAGCGTTTTTTTTTGAGGTCATTTTATCGAAAATTAGGACATGGAAGTTATACATGAACACCACCATTTCGAAAATATTTTTCTGCATAAAGAAGACTGCGAACACGATCCATCATGCTTGTCACATGTCGGTCCTTTATAGATTCTTGGACATTTGTTCGTGCAGTTAGGACCCCAGAATCCATCCTTACATTCGTCACATGAAGACCCAGATGAACATCTTAAACAATTCTGCATACAGTCCAGTGTACAATCATCGCCATATTTTCCCTTTGCTATACAATGATCACATCTAGTACCTGTGTACCCTGGTTTACAAGCAAGGTTATGACAATAACCAAGCCCCTTGCTGCATATACCATTCATACATTGTGTAGGACACGACCATTGACAACTTGGTCCGTAATATCCTGGTTTGCATTCACGGCAAACTACACAGAATCTACTAAATGTGTTACAATTTATTGACTGAATTGACAAAGCTGAACTGACACTATGCTAAAGACGAACCTTTTACGGTTTTTTAGTGTAAAAACATAAACCTTTACGTAGATTTCATTGATAATTTGCACATTTATACAACATACTCTTATTTCAGAAATATCCGCGGACCGAAGATGGTACAAACATTTTGATAGATCTGACATATTTTCCCTGATATATTTTTGACAAAAACGGACACCCCATCTTAACTATCTAATACTGCCATCATGTCATACATATTTAAGGTAAAAACACATACCTGCAACCACTTGGGTCAGTGCTAACACCAGCAATATTGTCGACATTTTGTAACTCAAAGATATCACTTATTTTCCAGATCAGCAGTGCGTCATTAAAAACTTTACCCACTTTCGCACTGATATATCAAGTCGTTAAGTATTAATTAATTAAATTGACAATTGAACGACAAACTCGATGCCCCTAATTAAATGTATATCCTGTTTAACGTATACATTTATTTAATAGATGGGATTTTGCGCATATATTTTTTGCTTGTTACTTGTGTCAGATCCAGTCGAGCACTCTCCGGTTGTCACGAAACTACACGCCATTAAACGCAGTTCACATTCGAATCGCGAACTGCGAACTGTAAAACCATATCGTCGGAACAGGCTAAATGTTCGAGATAAATGTTGCGCTCTAAATAACGAGGTATTAGTTTGTTGGTTAAAAATTATACACTGCTAAGAACAAATATTGACGGATCTTTAAAACCTCCTCGAGATAAGTCGAGTGCTCGTGATATCGATGCTCGTGATAACGAAGTTTTACTGCAGTTGATTCTTAGAATCTTTGCTTATCTATCTTTAGCTGTCCTTGTTTTGTATTTTACAGGAAAACTAATTCGGCCCTTGTACACCGTATCAGGTTCGTCTGACTCGATCTGGAAGCTGGACTGGGTCCAGAGAAGCCATATTATCCCAATGGGATCACACGTACTGACCCCTTCAGACCAGGCCTTGTAATGTCGTAGAAGAGAGCGACTTGGCTATGCTTGATGTAAGTATTGTTACAGTTCTTGCGATTTGGGGTTATTTTGTAACTTACGTAAATTGCATGCAAAATAATAAGACAAAAGTAACCGGCCCTTACCAACTTCATTGTGTTGGAATATTATCATGAAATATGATACGGCTTTTTATATAACAGTGGTAACTACATAGATAAGGTGCTTAAAATCCGAATCATATTTGTAAATAACGTAAGATTTGTCAAAATGCTACATATGTGTTGATTTTTCCAAGTCCCATGTACACAATGAGTCAGGAATTCATTCAATGATTTAAGTTTATTTCTGTTTATGTAATGTTACATTCGATTTTCAAAATAATAGCCATCCGGAGAATGTAGCTCTTACTTGCACGTCGCTCTTAACATAGATACAACCGCCAGTCCCGTCTTCGAGTCTTATCCTCACATGTACGTGTATGCCCTCATTAATGTATGCCACGTACACACCAGTAGATGGATGATCGCCATTTCCAGCGGCACCCGTAACGAAGTCAGGATCGGACGTTGTACTGGTGACTGGTGTGCCGTCAACGATGAGGTCAGTCACAAACTTTTGTTGTGTTTTTGGCGCAGTTGCTGTCCAAGTGAAAACATAAACACCGGAAATGGGAGCGTCAAACACCCCTTCATTTGGATAGTAACCTCCTCGTGTGCTATCGTGCATTGGTTCGTCTACCACCTCGGCGTCGAACTTAATGCTTTGTTGCACATAGAAACATTTCGTGTTTGTCAGGTAAGCATGGAATGCTACTTGGTGTCCTTGTACTTGGCCTGGAAAATATCAATTCATAGAAACAACAAATAGGAGAAGGATGTTGTTGATGCATTGGCATCCATGAAACACAGAAGTTCGTTGACTGTCCAACGCATTGGACTGACCATTTGGCGAAGTGTTTTTATAATGATTAATTACAGGACTTCGATTTCATTTTTAGTTGTCGGATCAAATAAACGACACACTATATAACGGTCTATCAATGGGATAGATAATAAAGACTTCTAACACCAGATCTACGCGTACGTGCGTGCATTTTTAAAAGCCGTTATATGCAAAATTTTTCCAAAGTTGGTAATTTCATCATCAAAAATGCACTTGCACTGCTTCATTAAATCTCAGATTTAAAGAAATTCTTGTCCTTACTGTCATGGAAACGATATAATGTCACGTCTTGCAAAAGGATCATCAACAATAAACAAAATTATTTTTATTTTATTCATAAACATCTAATTATAATGTCGAAAACGTTCGAAGCGTCAACAAACGTATGTATATATAGTTTATAAAAGACGAAATATCGAGTCAAACACACATATTGAGTTCAAACTATAGTTATCTCTAGAATGTTAAATAAGTATTTAAACAATTAAACAAAAATTCTGCTACCTGTTTTAAACACTGTAAAGTGTGAGAAACGCAAATAGAAACAGAATATCGAAGTA
The DNA here is from genome assembly GCA_008271625.1 of Lutraria rhynchaena. Lineage (NCBI taxonomy): Eukaryota > Metazoa > Mollusca > Bivalvia > Venerida > Mactridae > Lutraria > Lutraria rhynchaena. Next base: position 1,785,242 of record VIBL01000066.1, read on the forward strand.
CAAATGTATGTATTACAAAATTTAAAATTTTGAATGCAAAATAGTAAGTCAACGAACGTTTTTCTTTGTTCGAAACTTCCAGTAGTTGACTCTCTACTTTAGAGATACCAAAGGTATTGTTGCCGTTTTCAGTTTCACATTTCAAGCGCTCCATCTTCTCCAACTTTTCTTCTAGCTGATTAGCGCGTTCTTCCAGAGCAACATTCTCTTCATGCTGTTCTTTGACAATGTGTTCCAACTCCTTTATCTTATTTTCAAGATTTACTTCATCGCACAATGTTGTAAAAGCCGAAAAGGAAAGTAATAATATTAAAACAAGAACAGACATTGTGTCTTAGGATTTTCGTGCACTTTACTGCAAAAATGCACTGTTGACACTTATATCAGATTGTTGTAAAAAATGGTTTTAGTATTTCGCAACATTCCGGTTTTAGGTCATCTTTAGAAGCATATAGCACTTGAAACAGTCTAAAAAAATCTTGACTTTGCAAAACCTCATGTCAATTTATAGTACAATGCGATAAGCAAGGTGTAAATGCATGTTTGTAGACGAGAAAAGCAGAATTTAATATAAAGTTACGTAGAGATCTGTTTAAGTTTTTTTTCTGGTAATATTTTTTTAAAATTTGAGGCACGTCCAGTATAATGAGCGCTGTGATGTTCGTTGATTTCGGAGGCGTACGTGCGTGCATTAGTGCGTACGTGCGTACTTACCGGCGCTGTTTGGTATTTCACATGGTTTGTGACGAAGTAGATCATGTTGTAAGGTGGAAGTTTTTGCAAATGTTATCATAGGACAACTCACGACATTGTACACACAGCAATAAAAGAAGCATATACTACTCATACCAAGAAGATGTCTGGCTTCATAATTAATGTTATACGACTGTCGCAAATTGGTATGCAGTTAGTACATATTATTGCACTACTTTAAGAGATGCAGCTACTATGTTAACTGTAGCTACCCCTGTAATAGTCAATAGTAGCATCATAAACATGCGTTTGTTAAAGGTGCTTGTTAAATACGTCAAATAAATAACTAAATCATTATCATATAAAGTTTATTATGTTCTATGTATCTAAACAATATGTAAAATAACATTATATACATAAAATAATAATATTGATGCATAAAATATTAGTGAGAATACATGCATTATTTATTTTATCAGCCAGATTAGTTATACGAAGTAATACGACTTTGTTAAGATATGTGTTTTTATATATAGGGTGGTGTTAGGTCGTCAACGCCCATTCCGTGCATTACACGGTCAATATTAAAATGTTTCTTTTATATTCAGTCAGTCGACTTTTTTAGTTGGGCTCAAGTCGAAAAGTAGTTGACAAAACAAAGTTACTTTGTCCATACATGGAGTACTCTGTCGCCGGAGAATGAATACTACATACATTATAACGCCGCAGATTATAACACCTAGTCCGTATAGGAACTCTATCCTTGGAGCAGTTATAAACGGTGTGATTATCATAAAACAGCTTATGATTATGTTTAGAAATGGTAATACGATGTGTGTATGGAAAGCATTACTTGTCTGTGTATGTGTGCGTCTTTCATATCGTATTTTAATGAGTGACAATGTTGAAAACAATGCTACAACAGTACTCATAAAACTGAGAAAGTTAATTAGTGACAAGATGTCACCAAATACTAACCAAGCACAACATAGACATTGTATTACTAAAATTGGTATAACTGGTACCGACGAATGAACATTTAGAAATGACATCACTTCCGGATAATGACCTGCACGCGCAGCAGCAAACATTACTCGACTCGCGCCAAACGTATCACCATTACATGTCCCGTATATTGATAATAAAACGCCTATTTGTATTGCAGGGACTGCAAAGCTGATCTTGTTCATTGACCAATCATACACCACGGCATTCGATGTCAATATTTCGTCTTTGGACAGGACGGAGAAAAATGATATATTTGTAATTACATAAATAACAGTGACCGTTGACACCGATATAACAACGGCTTTAGGAATAGTTGATCTTGGATTTATAATTTCTTCAGCAATGTCACCAATACGCGTAAATCCACCATACGCAAACATACAACTGTACAAAGCCAAGCAGTACGACTTAATATCACCATGGGTACCAGTGAAGCAAGCAGCTGGTAAACTTGACGAGCCTTGAACTTGGAAAACTATGCCAGAAACACTTACTACAATGAGGACAATCATTTTTGCGCTAGTACAAACTATCTGGATAGTTCTACTAAAGTTAGCGCTACAAGCATTCGCAAAACAAATGGAGGACACCATCAGTACTGATATTAATTTGTTAACATAACTTGGAAGTATGCATCCATCTGATATCCACGCGACAAGATACTCGGAAAATGCTAACGCCATTACTGTCATGGCCGCCGTGTCACTGAAGAGCGGCATTATCCAGACGGCTAGAAATGCAGGCAACTCTCCGAGTCCGTTCTTGATGTAGTTAAAATCACCACCAGAATGTGGGAATATGGTGCCCAGCTCAGCGTACACTAATCCGGTAACCAACGTCATCAACCCACATAGCGCCCATATTATTAAACTGGCACCTGTTGATACAATGAATAAATTAAGATATTGTGAAAGTTAAGATCATTCAATAAGATGATACGTATACGCATATACATACGAACACAGGTATTACGGTTTATTTACCGTACAACCTCTCCAAAGAAACAGAAGAAGCAAAATTATGTTCTTGAGAGTTTGTGACTCTAGAGAGGTTAAATTAATACAAATGTAGTTAAATCGTTCAGTAGGAAACATTATGCTGTTGTTGAAGGGGGGTTGTTGCTAAGGAACGCGGATCTGAAGATTCAGAATTCACCATGAGATCCTTTACACCACGGGTATGTTTGTATCACTCTTGATTTAAATAGCATGTTCTTCAATAACTAACCCATTTTCAGTAATAATTTGTCTACTTTAAGAATGTTTACGTCACTGTCAAATCGACTTTGTTACAGAGTAGCTAATGTCACTTGCTTTACACAATGTGACAACTTCATTTATAAGTTTGTGCATTGTATCTCAGGCGTTAATTGCTTTGTGTAAGACTAAAAAATCATTACGCTTCAAAATGAAATTATTCATGGAATTCTAAATATATGTACATATATGATACAAGGATAATCAACAAACACCATGGAAATATTAAAATAACTCATTAGGCAAACTCATACAAAGATGAACAAAGCATTCTATTGTATAATTGCAGCCTATCATTACAAGTCTCAGCGAAGTTGATCTGGACTTTAAACATTTCTAGTCAGTTAACATCATGTTTGATTTTATGGTGGAATCAAAGAGGTATTTGATGTTATTAGAATACGAAATTACTAGATAGGAATTTTATATTATATTACTGAAGTAGTCAAATGTCCGGATAGAATCAATGAAAGTCACTCTTTTTGTTATCAAATCTTACGTATCAATAATCATCTGTATGGATTTTGATATTCATACTTTAAACTCGTGTAAGTTAAGACAGTTAAGACTCATTCTGAGTTGTTTATCCGAGGAACTACCGGTATATTGAGACAATTTGTTTGTTTGTTTTTATTTGACATGGTCACTGGTTTTTCAACAATATTTCAGTTATACACGGCGACCGGTTCTACTAATCAGTTATCCTGAACCGTTTACTACGCAGTACTAACTTACCCTTCCACAAGGAGTCGGCAACTTTCCACATATGGAGGAAACTCGACATTTTGTCAAATTTTCATAAAAGGGTATGACCTGCCACGACTGGGGTTTGAACCCGGATCGCCGGATCACTAGTTCGGCGCACAAACCACTGACCACGGTCGCGGCTACATTGAGAAAATGGTTACCCGTCTAACAATACAATACGTACACATCTAACCACAAGAAGTACACACCTATGGATCCTGAAAACTTCAGAGCTGCAGTAGACGATATGAATATCCCAGATCCGACCATGGTACCTACACCGAATGCTACAGTACCAAACAGACCCATATGTTCTTTAGGTTTTACAACTTCTATCACAATGTTAGGTCCATCAGTCTTCATTGTCGCGCTTAACTTTCTTGTCTTCATTTAAACTCAGGGTATTGTCCACTCGGAATCTGTTATCAAATTCTTGCTCTGACCACTTTTTTATGCGCTCATACTATGTATTTTTATCAGTCAAACTGATTGGGCTAGACTAACCAATATGAAAACCTTAGGCCAATGTATGTAATTTGTTGTTTTTACTACATGAGTGGATTTTTAATTTTAATTTATCATTCTTTTACGAACTGATGTTAATGGGTTGTGTATGTTTTCATTCATTCCTTATTTTTTAAGTCATGAACGACGAACAACCGAAAAAGCCAATCGGCGAGAAAGATTTCGTGAGTAATTGTGACGTTCAACAACATAATGTTTAGTATTGGCCGACACATTAAAACATGTCTAAACAGTACATCAAACCACGGGCCATTATTACGTAATGAAATCTAATATTCAGAACATAAAACACTATAAATTCAGATCCTGGATATTCTGAGATAACCAAATCTCTTGTATTTTTGTAAAGATAATCCAGTGTACAATAATACGACTGAAATATTGCTTTTTGACGATAAGGAGGGGGTGGAAAATTGTAATTAAGTATGTTTTCAATAGATTTTATCTATCAGTAAGTCGTCTGGTAATAATGATACTTTTCTAGGATGAATATTAATCTAATAAAACGAATATAAAAATATGTATATTTTCATTGAATTATTTATGAGAAATAGGATTAACTACAGGGGTATACCATATTGTGAATATGGTGCACAATGCATTGTATCTCTCTGTAAAGCTGTTCTTGATGTGCTAGCTCTAATAAAAAACTTTATAAAGCATAGGCAGTTATAATGGACCTGTGATGGTAAAAATCTATATTATCTAGAATAAAAGAAAATGTCTCAAAATTCGCCCTCATTCAACTCACATAATAATTATACTCTTTACTAAATCAAATTAGTGTGTTGTATATATAATTATACCATCACAGGTCGTTACAGCTGTCTTTGATATAAAGTGGATAGTTTCTTAGTTTGATTTATTCCAATTCTCTTGCTATTCACGTTTGTTTGCCCCCCCCACTATGTGGTAGTCATGGTTACCGCAAAGTTGAATCCTCCCTGTAATATTGTATTCCCTCAACATGTCATGTTTGTGTTTCCTGGTTCTTCAGTTGGCTTCAATTTGTCACCATGCGCGTTAAAGCCCAGAACGACCGCATTCCTAACAGATCACATATGTGATCACAAGTGTTACAAATGTGACCACATATGTGACAGAAATCAGGAACATGTATATGTAACATATTTTGTGACGAATGTGACCGGTGCCGATATTTCATTTTACTTGCTACAAATGTGATCAGTTACGAATGTGACCCAACATACGTATTTGAACCATAAACCCACGTATATATAATTATATGAATAATTCAAACATGGAGCAAAGTAATTTAAACGAAGGTAGCACAGATGCATAAAACAGAAATAAGGCCATAAAAAAGGTCCTTTTTCATTATTTCGTATCCTCTTTGAGGATGTCTCCAACTCCAAGGACCCATAGAGAAAACATTTCATTTCCTGGATGTATTCCAGTGTTAAGTTTTAAACCAAACATCTCAATATCATCAGGCCTTATTGTAACCAAAACGTAAAAAAATAATGTCATAAATTATCATGTTTAAATGTCATGTTTATTCTTTAAATATCTGAAAATCCTCGCGCTAAGCGTACAGATGCTTTTAGGAATATTCTCTACGCCCGTACATCTATATATAAAAGCACACTCACACTTTTTGACACGTGTTAAAATGATAGCCTTCCTTAAAAGCATCTCAGTGTGTAAAGACTGGCACACAAGAACAAAGATTGTTTTCTAAACGTTTTCTGTGAAACACGAAAGGTTGCATAGTGACATCTTTTATGTCAAATAATGCTCACGTTTGAAAACAAACTGTTTGGACGTGACTTCCTGAGAGCATGACGTATTTTCGCACCAGCATCAGTTAGCATTCGGAACACCTTGATCATTCCAGGCCTCTATCTAACCTCAGTTGTACGTAGTGAGCTGACATTGTAATAATTTTTGAATTTCCCGCATGTAAAACTGACAAATATAACAGCCAACATGGAAGAAAGGTCTGCTAAGTGTGTTTCTTTTTTTACGTTGTTTGTTGTATACTATTTATAGTGATGAAATCAAAACGTTCCACAGCTTGAAGAATTTGATCGCATGTATGGAGTATTTTAAGAATTTAATTGTATTGCTGTAGCTAATATTTACTTGGCAGTAAACTTGCAATCGAATGGTGGCAAATGTCAGGCAAAGACGCATATCAAAACACCACCCACAGCCGAGGTCAGATGGAGATACGGAATGTATTATGAAGGATCTTGGAAAGAAATTAGCAGTTATGATATCCAGGCAGGCGCATAGTTACAAAATCATGTCAAGTCAATCAACTGCAGCTCCTGAAAAAATGTCAGATTCATAGGCGGAGAAATTGTATGCGGTCCTTTGTAAGCTTGTTGAGGTTACTTTAACTTACTAATTTATTCTTGACCCCTTAAATGAATCGCCACTTCTCTGCCGATTATAGATTGTTGTACTAGCTCTTATTGTGCTTTGCATATATAATTTTTTTCTGTTGCAAAATAAGAAATTAATTGAACTATTTTTTGTTTCATCTATGTTTGATCATTGTGACGTCATTGTGACGTCATTGTTACTGTCCATGCAATACTACATGTAGACGAAAGTTGTTTGATTAAATAATTCGTTTTTGTGTGTGTATTTATTTTCTCTAACTTTCATTATTCACTGTTCCATTATGTGTGGTGATGATTCGAACTTTTCAAACAGTATTTCCTCGGCTTTGTAAAGCAAACTATAGGCTTATATAATGATCGAACACAATAAAGCATTCGAGTTTGAATTTCAAAACATTTTGACAAGACATAAATTTTAATCCATTTTATTTCTTTTTACAGGTTTAATTAAGATATACGCAGTAAATCTCACGTATGTACAAGTAAATCACTACGCTAGAGTAAGCAAATGTTCAGAAAATATTCATTACTCAGATTTTTTCCGAAGCAAGTTGATTTCAAATCAATATAAGATACAAATACATTCACACGTGTTGTTGTCAACACTTTTAATACTGACCAAATAATTGAAGGAAGCTATTCATATCCAGTGCAACCTCTCCAAGGCAACACCCTTTGTGAGAAGCAAAGTTATGTTGTTGTTGAAAGGTTGTTGCTCCAGAGAGGTTAAATTAATAGCTAAATCGTGCAATGGGAAAAATGATGCTGTTGTTGAAGGGTTGTTGTTGCTCAATAGAGGGCCACTCTGGAGAGGTTGCATATATATACTAGTAAACACTAATCGACCCTTACTTTTTGTGCAGGAACATTGCTTTCATAAAACAAATCTTACGGTAGTATAACAGTTTGTTCTTTCGCAGACATGACTTTGGAATTCAACACATTTTTCACTCACACTTCAAAATGGCCAACGATTAGTATTGAATTGCTTTGCGGAAGTATTGACATTAATTATAAAAATATTGTGTAAAAATACCAGACATTTCACACATGTTCATGTGTATGCAGACTTCATGAAAACATCTGATCGTAAATTGTTAAAATGGTTCTATTATTGCATAAAAATCTATGATTCCACCAAACCAATACTTCGAAAATTTTGAAATGTAGTCAAGCCTGTGAACAAAGGCCACCATTGGGAAATACAAAATGTTGCTTTCATTGACAGGTGGTCTTTAGTCGGAGGTCAGTTTATTCTAAATAATTATTGATGGGTTTTGAAAGAATGGTCTTTATTCACAAGGTGGCCTTTATTGGGTGGTCGCAAACACATGTTTGACTGTATTCAAAATACCAATATTCACCAAAACATCTACACACAATTATAAAATAACAGCTTTATGAAACGGTTTTCTGGTAATCCGAAATATTTTCTTTAAACGATTTATGTGTCGTATAATTAAACGAAAGTATGGACAACTCAACGCCAATAGTTCGTACACTGTCATTAAAGATTGCTCTCCCTTGTCCATTGCCTCATGTCAGAGGTGTTCCGCACATCATAATACATGTGATAAAGTGATGCACAAAATTTAAATATGAATGCCATAACAAAAATGTATAAATTATCCTCTCTAATAATCGTCATATTTCATGAATTCCAACAAAAAACGTTGTCTCATAAACACCAATCGAATGAAATGTCGAACATTCACATTACACAAAATAAATCATGTTTATACAAAATTGACCCAGTAAATGCAAATCAACATATTTGTAACATCGCCAAAATCCAAATGAACAAAACTATATCTTTGTGTAAAACTATCTCATCCCTTATCCATGTGGAGTCATTGTCCTACGATTCTTAATTACATAATTTGACAAACAAAATTATAAGCCGCAAGACACGATCTGTCATACCAAAACCAGTGATTTGTTCCACTCGCCCTCTTATCGTACACCTTGCAAAGGTCTGCGGGAGTGTTCGGCTCTGTGGCAGCCCAAAGTAGAAAATCGGGATCCTGTGGAGTGAAGTGAAACTCCCAGTCCCCTCCAGACATTGTCTTCTTTCCATCTATCCATAAAATATCGAGATATCGATACTTAGATAGTGTTTGGTTTATATCGTATCGTTTTACCTCACTGTCAATGTTTACAAGATGGCCGCCATCGGAACGACATGTTTTCTCAGCATTTTCTCGTTTCTCCTTGACATTATGGTACACTTTGACGCAGTAACCATGCTCTGTCAATGTGTAGTCATCTGGACATATATAATCGCTTTCACAAACTTTAGTCTCATACTCGAATCTCGGTGGTGAATACCGTACACAGAGCGTTGTATTAAAGCCACAGTTTCTGCTACGATTTTGACCACCAAACTGTTCTCTAGGACTCGCGTCACATGTTGACCACTGACTCCATTCAGAACATGGATGTAACAGACACACATCTTGCGCTAACACAGCCTCATGATGCTGCACGATATCAAACTTAGTGAGAAGTTGTTCTGTATCAAGTTGCAGTTCGTTCAAAGTTTTTCCGATCAAGCTCAAGAACGGTTGATTTAACTTCGAACCAATTTGCATCAGTGTTTCTCCAGACAGACTTTCTCTTGTCATGTTCTTGACTTGCTCTTTGTCTTGTCCGCTTAAAGGTTTACAGTTCATATCAACAATGACCAGCCACAGCAACGTTACACAAACAATTATACGCATTTTCACGCTAATGTCCTTAAATTTATTTTTATTATTATAGTTCCAATCAGAATTCACTGCTTGAATATGAAAGACACAAAAATCGCCTCGCGCGGTATATAAAGGTCCATAAGGCTAACAATATTTTCTCCTTTTCTCTGTGTGTATGCAGACGGTGAATGAACAGCGAATGGTGCATTTTGTTCATAATTTGTCATAACTTAACCATTACATCTCCATTACATATCCTCAATTCATTTGTTGCTGTCATTTTTGCTGACAAACACGTTGTAGTTCTGCATGTGTTGAAGTGTTGTTTAAATCATTTCATAGTTTCATTTTCTCACGATACACGAAGGGTATTCGTGTTAGGTTTAATGCGTTCCTAGTGCTAAATTTTCTCTATTGCTAACATGATATTTCGAGCGTTAACTCTTGTACACCATATTATTTTACATTAACAAGCAAGATACAGTGCTCCCACCGAAGAGCAACACAAAAAAGTGTTGTTCTTTTGAGGGAGTTGTTGTTCAGAAGGAATTGATACATTCGCGACAGGTGTTTTTATTATGTGCATGTGTGCCTTTTACGTCGTTTCTTGGAGGGAATCGGTCTTTGGAGTTGCCGTTACGGGAGAGAGCACTGTACAAACAAAATGTTTAAGTCTGGCCTTCAAAATTCAGAAATGATGAACAATTAATTTGATGTTAATTTTAAAAGACATCGGATGATCGACTTAGATATACCAATTATAACTTTACTGAGATGAACTCACCTATTAGTTGTTTTAGATAAGCATTAACTATAAACTCATCAAATGTTTGTACGAACTAACCTCATTGCAAAAATAACAATCGAAAAGTTGTACAACAAGTATAAGATATGAACATCAAAAACAAAACAAGGTAAAGACCGTTTCGAATATAAATCCCAAAGTACAGTCAAACCTATGAACAAAGGCCACCCTTAAGAAAGACAAAATGTGGCTTTTATTGACAGTTGGACTTTATTCGGAAGTCAGTTTGTTCTAAATAATCAGTGACGGTTTTTCAAAAAATGCCTTTATTAACAGGCTGGTCTTTATATTCGGAGATGGCCGAAAACACAGGTTTGATTGTAAGTACATATTTTTACAATTGGTTTAATATGCGCATTTTATATCCAAGTATTAAAACTTCATATGTAGAAATATTCTATACCACACATCTTGTTGCATATGCATTTAAGTATCCGAGTCGCCGTCATCTTCACTCGTAAGTAAATTCAGTTTAGTTATAGCTTTAAACTGTTCAGGAATTTCCATTAAAGACATGAGCGCAACTTCAGTTTCTGGATTTTTTGCATTTTCCTTGATTTCATGAAATTCTACGAACTGAAAGTTATCAAACTTTCTGTCCGGCAAATTGTCATCAAAGTCGCGCATGACTTCCCACGGCCCATCTCCCACCCCGATAACAACAATAGATAATGCGTAATTAGATGCTTCAATAATAGCTTCAATGGTTTCATCCTCTTTGGTAATTTGTCCATCGGCGATGATGAGAAGTATATGAAACTAGAAGGATATAAACCATGTGTTATAAATGTTGTAGCTGTACTGAAAGGTTGTCATGTTAGTATTATACAGTCAAACCTGCGAACAAAGGCCATTCTTGGGAAAGACCAAATGTGGCATTTATTGACAGATGGCCTTTATTCGGAAGTCAATTTGGTCTAAATAATCAGCAACGTTTTTTTTTTTCAAAGAATGACCTTTATTCATAGGGTGGGCTCTTTTCGGAGATGGTCGCAAACACAGGTTTGACCGTATACTTAAGAAAGCAAAACAAACAGCAGTGATACCATTATTAGAATGAATACATAACAATCATGTATCAAGCTATTGTCTAAGTACCACACTTCAGTGCAAAGAAATTCAAGTATGACGTGTTTTAAGTAGATGAATTGACCAAAAGTCCAAGTGTTAGCGCTGGGGATTTATATTGAAATTAAAGTATTTTTGTTATTAATCTCATATTCCATTACATTTATTGGCAAATTCATGGAAACACATTCAGTGAATATTACACATTTATTTCAACGTCATTTTAAAACGTGGAAATGCGTGTTCCGATTTGTGGTAAGAATACTAACCTTTTTAGTTCTTTCCACAATTTTAATAGCTTCGTATATAACGGGAGAGAAATCAGTTGGTCCCCCTAACCTTATTGTCGGTGTAACTTCTTCATACGCGTCTAGAACAAGTCCAAAGTCAGTACATTTTTTCTGAAATAGCGGTGGGTTGGTGTTTATAATTAAAATACACAAAACACAGACGGCTTAACTGTTTTGATTAACGTTAAAAAGGTGATCATGTTTCCGGGGTTTATTTCATGACGTGAGTTAAAACATTATTCTGATAATTCAAAGATTATCAAATCGATAAGAGGATAGTTCTTGGCAAAACACGTGTGAACACCAGTTTCTGTGATTTGTAACATGTGACTGGGCTTAATTCTCAATTCTTTCTGTCTTTGTGAATTGGTCTCGTTTGTTAATGTAAGAGTTTTCTTATGTACTAGACACTCTGTATCAATATAAATTATGATTTATAGTCAAACCTGTGAACAAAGGCCACCCTTGGGAAAGACAAAATAGGGCCTTTATTCATACATGGGCTTTATTAGGAGGTCAGCTTGTTCCAATAATCTGTGACTGTTTTTCAAAGAATGGCCTTTATTCACGGGGTGGTTTTTATTGGGAGGTCGCCTCAAACACAGGTTTGACTGTATTACGTAAATACCTCTGACGTTAAAATGACAAATTTCTTTCCAAATCCAAATACAACGATTTCTGCATCTTCTGATTTAAGATCTTCAAGTGTCTCACCAAATATACAAATCACCTGAAATTTGAGAATTGCATAGTTTAGAAATAAGAGTGATTTTCATAGTTTAGAAATAAGAGAATATTTCGTAGGCTAGAAACAAGAGTGGATTTCATAGTTTAGAAATAAGATAAACAAGAGTGGATTTCATAGTTTAGAAACAAGAGTGAATGTCATGGTTTAGAAATAAGAGAATATTTCATAGGCTAGAAACAAGAGTGGATTTCATAGTTTAGAAATAAGATAAAAAAGAGTGGATTTCATAGTTTAGAAATAAGAATGCTTCATAGCATAGAAACAAGAGTGGATATCATAGTTTAGAAATAAGAGAATGCTTCATAGCATAGAAACAAGAGTGGATTTCATAGTTTAGAAACAGGAGAATGTTTCATAGCCTAGAAACAAGAGTGGATTTCATAGTTTAGAAATTAGAGAAACAAGAGTCGATTTCATAGTTTAGAAATAAGAGAAACAAGAATGGATTTCATAGTTTAGAAATAGGAGAATGTTTCATAGCCTACAAGAGTGGATTTCATAGTTTAGAAATCAGAGAACATTTCTATTATATATTGGAAATATTGGAAAATTTCATTACACAGACTCTGTTAAGTACATGTATTGATTATGCTACAGCTTCATGAAGGGAATCAGGTAAGATTGATGGTCAGCACAAAGCAAACATGGCCGGAACTTCCTGCACGAATTTTTATTTATGTAAAATGACATGAACCATCTGTTGTAATCAATAACAAGTTTATCAATCATGTGAAACATATCCTGTAAAAGTGATGCATCCAAAAAGGTGAAAAAAAGATAAAAAGCAAAACTAAAATTATAAAGAGTTTTCAACAACGCAAGTGCAATGTTGAAAAGTTGCAATAATTCCCCTTTTTATGTTATTTTAGCAATACACAGAATTCAGTGGTTATTTCGCTTCTATGACGAAACTAATTAGTTACCTCTTTATATGGGTTGATAACATTTTGGGACGTATCGTGCAGACATCTGCCTCCAAACGTGTTTTTTCCTTGTATTTTATTACTAAGTGTATAATCTATCCCTGCAACATAACACATGGTTCATCAAATATTATAATAGTATCGCGGTGATATAATGAAAAATGTCATAAGACCCTCCCCCCCCGTGGTCGAGTGGTTATAGTCTCAGACTAGAAATCACTAACCCCGCACCACTGTGAGTTCGAATCCCCTCCGGGGCCAAATTTCACATCTGAGCAAGCTGTCCACCTAGCTTACGGAAGGCCGGTGGTTCTACCCAGGTTAAAGAATTGATATTCCTCCACTGTTAAAGCAAGAAAGTCGCCAAATGGCCCTTGGCTGTTGGGTGAAAAAAAAACAGCAAAAAAGTGTCGTACACTACACAACAAGTTAGTATCTACATGGTAATTGATACACTGTCATTGATACATTTAAAGCATTCCATTTATACAAATGATATCATGTTTTTGGAGATAGTTAAGAGATGCAACCTGCATCTGCTTCGAAAGTTGAACTTATATCTGACCTAGAAGTAGGCTAATATTACAATATCAAAACAAACTGATACTAATTTCACGCGTAACAAAGGAAATCATGATATTTTTGTACTTTACAGTCGATATTCGTTTCACATTGTCATCATTTGCGTAAGATTTGCGCCTTGCATGATTAACATGGCATATACGAGTGTTATTTGATATGAATATGTGATGTACGAAACTCATATGTGAGCGTAGTCATCTGCATATTTGGTTAGGTTTGCTGATGTTTTGTAGATAACTGATAGGGTTGATGTAAAACTTTCATAGATACAATAACATGTTTATTGTCATTTCTAGAATAGATAGTTTTAAAAACCTATGTACGGATCTTCAACAATCTTGCAGCTTTCTCGTATATCCTTACATGAAAATGCAACAGTAAATAATCAATTATAAAAAGTCACTCACCCAGCTGGGCCATTCGACATAGATTATGAAAAGATGAAGCAGACAAGAGTTGGAATCCAAAAGAAGAGAACAATACAAACGTACGTGACGAGCAAACACTTTGATAAGCCTCATAGCAACGACATGGAGGCATGTCATCAAAATTAAGAAAGCCAAAAGGTAGATAGTGTGAATTTGTCAAAAATAGTTGAGACATGATAAATATAATTTGGTAAATATATTACCAACAATCAAATTGCATTCTGTGACACCTTCATCCCTCATGGCTTGAGACACCTCCTTGATACTTTTAAATTGATCTTTAATACTTCTAAATGTTTCACTTTTCTCTTCTCTACTACCAAATTTAGGTAAGTGTAGAGGACCTGCAGACGATATTCCAACATCAGATGGTGATGTTGGATCTTCACCTACATCAGTTAAAGGATCAACACCAGTCACATTCAAAAATGGTTGATTGTTCACATGCAAAAATCCAGACGACCGTGTCGTGTTACCAGAAACCTCATCCGTTTCAGAAGATACATCGGAAACATTTGTACTTCTTGATTGTATGGATACAGTGTTATTGTTATCATTTGATTCATAAATGTTACGGTAAAACGCTCCTACAGGGCGCCTTCCCACGTTGTCTGTGTCTAGATG